>CM038682.1:196564423-196690126 GCA_021605205.1 Aegilops longissima
GGCGAGCAGCTCCTCGTCGAAGGTCTCTCCCTCGGCCAGCGCCACAGGCTCGGCGCCCATGGAAGCCTGATGAAGACACCGTCGCCGGCCTTGAATGGCGCGGGCTGGGGCTCTTGAGCACAGTGCTGAATCGATGGCGGAGGGATCGGCGGTCGGCGTAGCGCCTGGCGCTCCTGCGGCCTCAGGGCCGTCAGTACAATCACCAGACCCCTCCCCAGCCTCTGCGCCGGCAGCCTTGGAGGCCTCCTCGCCGGCGGACCCATCGGCGCCGGCTTCCTCCTCCATGTTGGCGGCGTCGTCATTGTTGCCGGCGTCCTCCTGCCCAAGCAACCTCGATCCTCCATCGGCTCTCCGTGAGATGGATCGATGTCGAGAAAAAGAAAAGAATAGTCAAGCGGAGCGTTCGAAAAGAAGAAGCGAAGAAAAAAGAGACCCAAGGAAAATTTTCAAGTGAAGATTACCTGCAATGGGATGCAGCGCGGTCTCCACCACCGGGAGGTCGCCGGCACCGCCCTTGTCAGACTCCCCTTGCCTGAGAGGCCTCCCTTGCCGGAGAGCGCTCCCTTGGCGGAGAGTTCTCCCTTGGTGGCGTAGTTGAAGCGAGCAGAATTTCGGGAGTGACTTCCGGAGCCTCCTGATGAGGTGCTCCTACACAATTCAACAAGTCAGATATCAGTGAAGAGGAAACACCCATGCACGCCCTACAGTAACAAGTAGACCAAATACTTACCCTGGGGGCTGTGCTGGGGGCTGCTCTGATGAAGGGTCGTCGGGTCCGGCAAGGTAGTCTCAGACGCGCCTCCCACATAAGCCACAGGGGATCGTCTTTGATAGCGACCACGGAGTCTTAGCCCTCTTCGGCGCCCTTTGAGCCAACGTCTGAAGAAGGAAAGGTTGAGAATGAAGCAAGTTAGATACCAGACAGAGCAGCAAAATTGAAGAATTACAAGTACAGCGACAAGATCTTACTCTTCTTCCTCCTCCTCCTCGGAGCTGAGAGCGGAGAAGTCGAATTCCGCTCCATCTCCGGTCAGCGGAGGGCTAGAAGGTGGGCTCCCTTGGGCGCTTGGCGGGTGCAGGAGCCGTGGTCCCGAAGGCCCGCTCCGGTTCTTTGTGAGAGTGTGGCGCTCAGCGTGACAGGTTGCAGCGATGGAAGCGCCAGCAGCAGCAGGCAGCTGATGGCCCGTCTGCCGCCCGCCACTTCCCCGTCTTGCGGCGCCTTCTTGGCTGGGCAGGGGCTCCTCCGCTGCAAGTCATCTGAAGGTGGAGGCGCCCCGGCAGGCTCTCGTTCGGCTCAGCGTCGGGCTCGGCCTGCTCCTCCACGCCGGCAAGCTCTTCGCGGTCGGCAAGGCTTGCCGCCTCAGCTGCCTCCGACTCCTCGACGGTGAATCCAAACACGCTGGCGGCAACAGCTTCTGCCGCCTCCTCCAACCTTGTGGCGATGCGCGCCATCTCTTGCTCGGTGGTGTCGCGGGTGAGCCACTTCTGCTCGTCGGCGCGGATCGGCACTTCTTCCAAGTTGTCGAAGAACTGCTGCATGACGTCGTCGGTGGGCTCCTGCCAAGTTAGAACGATTCCATAGGAATCGCTGGCAACATCATCATCGCGGATCTCGGTCAAGCGACGAGTTGTTGCACAAGGCACGACTCCCTCGGCAACATGAACCACTCGGGGTGATCGCATCGAGCTTGAACAGCTCCGCAGCATGCCATCCAGCTCAAAGGCAGTGAAGTTCCGATTGAGGCCCGAGGCGCAGCCTCATGATGTCCGCGTTCGTTCGAATTCCCAAGCAGGCCTCCCCTCTCCTGCAAGGGTGCAATCGGCGGCGAAGAAATCGCGCCAACAGCTCCTACGGTAAGCCGGCATGCACGAGGCAGGGATCCGGGTCACGGCAATCTTCAACTTGTCGTCCTCGGCGTAAAGTTGCTCCAATCGTTACCCGCACTATGGGAGTTTAGGCGCGGGGTAGTGAAAAGGTTGCGGTTCTCCTCTATGATCCAGCACCAATCGGCTCTCCACTCCTCCCACTTGCTGCGCAGCTCTCCGTCAAGATATGCTTCCTTCTTGCCGATCCACAGAGACCCATACAATCCCTCCCAAGCGGCTCTCCTCTCTCTGGCGGGACATGAAGTAATGGCGGAAAAGTGCTACATTTGGGTGGACCCGACAAAGTTCTCACAGAGGTGTCTGGAAACCGCCATGGTGAGGGCGGCGTTGAGGTGAAATCAAGGCGGAGGCCATATGTGTTCATGGCGTCATAAAGAATTCGGAAAAGGTGGGCGAGCCCTTGATGGAAGAAAAGCGAAGAAAGGGTACCCGGCGGAAACCTTCTCAGATGTGGCGGAGATCACCCTCGTCGCGCGATGCGCTCCGTCTCCGTCGACCGAAGAGATAGTACAGCTCTCGCAGATCCCGCGCATCGAGCATAGGGTCGAAGGGGCCCGCTCCTTCCCATGCGCGCCGCTGAAGCGCTGCGCCTCGACATGATTTCACGCCTTTCCCTTGTCGGCTTTGAGCCATGGGGGAGGTGGTGGAGGAGGTCGACGGCGTTGAGTGGCGCCCGGTGGCAATGGAGGCGGGCGTCGCTCTCTTTGGACTTGGGAAGAAGGGGGGAGCGGCGGTGGTTTTTGATGTGACAGCAATGGCAAGTGGGCGTCCTGCCCCTGATTCCTCTGTTTATAAGGAGGAAGAGGGGGCGGACGTTCGCTTCCCATTAAAGAAAGCCCCACGATCTCTCCCGGCGCCACGTCCGTGGCGTGCGTTCGTGGGTGACGTGGTGGGTCCGGGGCGAGTAACGGCGCGATCTAGGCCACGCGCGTGCCCGTGCACTGTTTTGGGCCTGGCCCAACAACGCTCGACATCGTGTATGGCCCAGGCCCGGGGGCTCCTGTCGGTGTACTAGAGTAGGGGGTACCCTAGTATCCCGAACTTCGTGCAGACGATCGCAGCACCCAGCAGCAAGGCTTGCCTAGTGGCCGCCAAGATCCTCCGTGGTTCCCTTGGAGCCATTCAAGAACAAAGTATTCAAGACCCGGCAAGAGGAGCTTGCCGGAAGATACTCAAGGCATGAAGGAAACAAGACCCGGCAAGAGGAGCTTGCCGGGAAGGCTGGTGAGCGACAAGCTCCCGCGCGACAAGGATTCAGCAGCGACAAAGCGCTTGCAGCGACAAGCAAACTCTCTTCATCTCCGCTCCAGCTCATCCGCCAGCGATGTGGCGTTAGGGGCTACTCTGAAACGCAGCGTGTCAAGGAGCTGTGCAGCCAGCGGGGAGCAGCGATAAGCGGCCACAAGCCACCATCATGGCAAGCGGAGGTGCACTTTGCGGTCCCTATTGCCTTCGTTAGAGGCGATAGGGATGGACATTATTACTCTTGTCCCTTGCCGTCGAGTTAGGTATAGACCACTGCATACCTTTGTACAAAGCGGTGTACCAACTACTGTTTTCCATTTGTACCCTCATCTCGTTGCCACACCGGGGTGACCCCCAGTAGCCTATAAAAGGAGGCCCAAGTGCAACGTAGAAAGGGTTCGGCCCCGTTCGATTCATTCAACTCCCTCAAGACCACACACACTCAGGCTAGGTTTTGTAGCACTCATTGCTCCCTAGCAAGAACTCAAATAATCAGACAAGCAGCAGTAGGAGTTTTATCTCTCCGGAGAGCTCCGAAGCTGGGTAAATCTGCTCGTGTGCATCGCCTCGATCTGCTCTTCGTGCAATCTCCGCCCCCCTCCGAACCACAAGGGACCCGGTCCCATAGGTGTCCGTTGGTCACGACCAGCTTCCCCGACAGTCTCCTGTGCTAAATTTAGAAGACATTGAATGGAAAAACCTTGTTATGTACTGGTCTCGTTCCGAGGATAAGGTACTGTCTATGATATCGCATGAAAATTTGAACTTCTACTTTTCCGAATGTGCCTTACGGATCTTTTTTGCAGGAAATCTGCTCGAAAAAGAATTCCGGTTTGAAAAGAACGACAGGATATCGCAAATATGTGTCCCGCTGCTTTGCTCTTGTTAGTACCTGTTGTCCTGTATCATTGTACTTGCATACATACCTGGTTCATTATGTGACAGCAGTATGTGATAACCCACAAGTATAGGGCATCGCAACAGTTTTCGAGGGTAGAGTATTCAACCCAAATTTATTGATTCGACACAAGGGGAGCCAAAGAATATTCTCAAGTATTAGCAACTGAGTTGTCAATTCAGCCACACCTGGACAACTCAATATTTGCAGCAAGGTATTTAGTAGCAAAGTAATATGATAGTAGTGGTAACGGTAACGAAAGTAATGGAAGCAAAAGTAATATTTTCGGTGTTTTGTAGTGATTGTAACAGCAGCAACAGAAAAGTAAATAAGTGGAGAACAATATGTGAAAAGCTCATAGGCATTGGATCGGAGATGGAGAATTATGCCGGATGCGGTTCATCATGTAACAATCATAACATAGGGTGACACAGAACTAGCTCCAATTCATCAACCTAATGTAGGCATGTATTCCGAATATAGTCATACGTGCTTATGGAAAAGAACTTGCATGACATCTTTTGTCCTACCCTCCCGTGGCAGCGGGGTCCTAATGGAAACTAAGGGATATTAAGGCCTCCTTTAAATAGAGAACCGGAACAAAGCATTAGCACATAGTGAATACATGAACTCCTCAAACTATGGTCATCACCGGGAGTGGTCCCGATTATTGTCACTTCGGGGTTGCCGGATCATAACACGTAGTAGGTGACTATAGACTTGCAAGATAGGATCAAGAACACACATATTTTCATGAAAACATAGTAAGTTCAGATCTGAAATCATGGCACTCGGGCCCTAGTGACAAGCATTAAGCATAGCAAAGTCATAGCAACATCAATCTCAGAACGTAGTGGATACTAGGGATCAAACCCTAACAAAACTAATTCGATTACATGATAGATCTCATCCAACCCATCACCGTCCAGCAAGCCTACGATGGAATTACTCACACACGGTGAGCATCATGAAATTGGTGATGGAGGATGGTTGATGATAACGACGTCGACGAATCCCCTCTCCGGAGCCCCGAAGGACTCGGTGTCAGCCCTCCCGAGAGGTTTTAGGGCTTGGCGGCGGCTCCGTATCGTAAAACATGATGAATTCTTATCTCTTATTTTTTCTCCCGAAAGCAAATATATAGAGTTGGAGTTGAGGTCGGAGGAGCTCGGGGGCCACGAGTGAGGCGCCCCACCCTCGTGGGACAGGTGTGGCCCCTGGTCTTCATCTTTTTTGCAAGGAGTTTTATTATTTCCAAATAGGCGTTCCGTGGAGTTTCAGGTCATTACGAGAACTTTTGTTTACGCACATAAATAACCCCATGGAAAGTCTGCTGAAAACAGCGTCGATCCGGTTAGTTCCATTCAAATCATGCAAGTTAGAGTCCAAAACAAGGGCAAAAGTGTTTGGAAAAGTAGATACGACGGAGACATATCAACTCCCCCAAGCTTAAACCTTTGCTTGTCCTCAAGCAATTCAGTTGATAAACTGAAAGTGATAAAGAAAAACATTTACAAACTCTGTTTGCTCTTGTTGTTGTAAATATGTAAAGCCAGCATTCAAGTTTTCAGCAAAGATTATGACTAACCACATTTGCAATAACTCTTAGGTCTCATGTTTACTCATATCAATAGCATAATCAACTAGCGAGTCATAATAATAAATCTCGGATAACAACACTTTCTCAAAACAATCATGATATGATATAACAAGATGGTATCTCGCTAGCCCTTTCTGAGACCGTAAAACATAAATGCAGAGCACCTTTAAAGACCAAGGACTGACTAGACATTGTAATTCATGGTAAAAGAGATCCAATCATAGTCATACCCAATATAAATTAATAGTAATGGATGCAAATGACAGCTGCGCTCTCCAGCTAGTGCTTTTAGATAAGAGGGTGATGACTCAACATAAAAGTAAATAGATAGGCCCTTCGCAGAGGGAAGCAGGGATTTGTAGAGGTGCCAGAGCTCGGTTTTGAAATAGAGATAAATAATATTTTGAGCGGTATACTTTCATTGTCAACATAACAACCAAGAGATGGCGATATCTTCCATGCTACACACATTATAGGCGGTTCCCAAACAGAATGGTAAAATTTATACTCCCCCTCCACCAACAAGCATCGATTCATGACTTGCTCGAAAAACGAGTGTCTCCAACTAGCAACAGTCCCAGGGGGAGTTTTGTTGCAATTATTTTGATTTAGTTTGCATAAAGCATGGGACTGGGCATCCCGGTGACCAGCCATTTTCTCGTGAATGAGGAGCGGAGTCCAGTCCTCTTGAGAATAACCCGCCTAACATGGAAGATAAGGGCAGCCCTAGTTGATACACGAGCTATTCGAGCATACAAAACAGAATGTTTATTTCAAGGTTTAGAGTTTGGCACATACAAATTTACTTGGAACGGCAGGTAAATACCGCATATAGGAAGGTATAGTGGACTCATATGGAATAACTTTGGGGTTTAAGGGATTGGATGCACAAGCAATATTCCCGCTTAGTACAAGTGAAGGCTAGCAAAAGACTGGGAAGCGACCAACTAGAGAGCGACAACAGTCATGAACATGCATTAAAATTAATAAACATTGGATGCAAGCATGAGTAGGATATAATCATCCATGAACATAAATATCGTGAAGGCTATGTTGATTTGTTTCAACTACATGTGTGAACATGTGCCAAGTCAAGTCAATTAAATCATTCAAAGGAGGATACCACCCCATCATACCACATCACAACCATTTTAATAGCATGTTGGCACGCAAGGTAAACCATTATAACTCATAGCTAATCAAGCATGGCACGAGAAACTATGATCTCTAATTGTCATTGCAAACATGTTTATTCATAATAGGCTGAATCAGGAACGATGAAGTCATCATATTTACAAAAACAAGAGAGGTCGAGTTCATACCAGCTTTTCTCATCTCATTCAGTCCATCATATATCGTCATAATTGCCTTTCACTTGCATGGCCGAACAATGTGAATAATAATAAGAGTGCATGTGCATTGGACTAAGCTGGAATCTGCGAGCATTCAATAAACAGGAGAAGACAAGGCAATATGGGCTCTTGGTTAAATCAGCAATAATGCATATAAGAGCCACTTCAACAATTTAATCATGGTCTTCTCCTATCGAACCCCAAAGAAAAGAAAAGAAATAAAACTATTTACACGGGAAAGCTCCCAACAAACAAAAGAAGAATGGGAAATATTTTTGGGTTTTCCTTTTAATTATTACTACTACGGCAAGAAAAGTAAACTAACTAGAAGCTACACTAATTTTTTTTGGTTTTTCTTAAGGTTTAACAAACACACAAGAAGAAAGGAAGAAAAAGAAAATAAACTAGCATGGATTAGAGTGAAAAAGTATGAGCGCCGACATCTAGCAATGAGTGTGTGAACATAAATGTAATGTCGATGGGAAATACGTACTCCCCCAAGCTTAGGATTTTGGCCTAAGTTGGTTCATTGGCAAGGATAGCCTGGCGGATACCCGTAGGTGTAGCCGGGGTCGTACTGCGATGCAGCGGCTATCGCCTCCTGAGCGGCAGCGTGGCGTCGAGTTGCCTCCGCCCTCCTCTCGTACTCATCTGCCTCCTCTCTGGTAATAAAATGTCTTCCTTTTGCCTGATAATCAAAGAAGGCGGGAGCAGGGAGAGTAATACGGACATCACGACGTTTGTCAAAGATTAGTCGATACTGGAGAGGTGATTCATTCCTCTCGACAAACTGGTGGTAGACCATGGAATTATAGTCTAAATAAGTAGGAGGCAACTTAATGCACTACGAAAAAAAGACACATCCGTGACATTTTGGGCTGAACGAAAAAAAATTCTGTCATACATATGACACTTCTATGACGATAATTGTGACAAAACCGAGTATCATCATAGATGTGGTGGGCTCCTACTTCTATGACAAAAATCATGACAGAAAATGGGCTTTTCGTCTCAGGCGGGCGGAGACGCAGCTGCATGACATTCTTTGGGCCGCCCATGACTGAAAAACCGTGGTAGAAGAGAGGGAGGAAAATTTCGGGAGTTGCCGGTTACGGTGGGAGGTCGGGGCGGGCGATGCACGCTTTCTCAGACGTCGTGCTGCTGCGTGTGTAGGCGTTGGCTCTAATCAAGCCGAAGCGAGGCGTTGAGCTCTAATCAATCCGGCGATTACCGCAGGCTACGCGTTCTTGAACCCGAGCGATCGATCGATGGCTGTTAATCGAACCCGATGGAGCGATTCGCCGCTCTGCTGCTAGTGAGCGCTATGCGGGGGTGAATAGTGAGCGGTGGCGTTGCCTCTGGATGAACAGGAACCCGTGGTGTGGAGGGCTGGATGAACAGTGGACGGTGGAGGGGTGGCCGTGGAGGGATGGTTGAACAGGACCCCGTGGTGTGGAGGGCTGGATGAACAGTAGACGGTGGAGGGGTGCCCGTGGAGGGGTGGTTGAACAGTAGCCGGTGGAGTAGCACGCGGTGGAGGCTAGATGAACAGGAGCCAGTGGAGGCTGGAGGAGGTCGACGGTAGCCCGTGGAGGCTGGAGGAGGTCGACGGTAGCCCGTGGAGGCTGGAGGAGGTCGACGGTGGAGATGAATAGTATCCCGTGGAGTCCCGTTTTGCGGTACGCCACACCCCTCCCCCCGCTTCGGCCAGTGGCGCCCAACACAAGTCCGCTTGTCCGCTTTTGCCGTGACGCCACACCCTCCCGATCAACAGACTCCCATTTCGACCGTAGGAGGTCCGCTTCCTCCGTTTGCGGTGCGCCACACCCTCCCGATCAACAGACCCTGTTTTCGACCGTGAGGAGGTCCGTTTAAATCCGTTTTGCGGCACGCCACACCCCTCCCGATCAACAGGACCCCCGTTTCGACCGTAGGAGGTCCGTTTCCTCTGTTTTGTGGTACACCACATCCCTCCCGATCAACAGGACCCCCGTTTCGACCGCAGGAGGTCCGTTTCCTCCATTTTGTGGTATGCGCGACTAGGCGTTCGAGACCCCGCCCGTATCTACACGTACGTGACCGTATTTTCTTTCTTGCACCCTGGCCACTGTACGTACGTGTACATGCTACGTGGGCGCCTCTACTATGAAACGTGCGCGCCTCTACATCAACCAGTATGTACGTACACGTTCGCGACCAGGATGACAACGCTACGTACGCTTCGACCAGGTGGGTCCCGACTGTCAGGCACTTCCTTGCTTGCGAAGATGTAGCTGGTGGGTCCCAGCAGTCAGGGGGGCGAATCCTTTTTTTTTGCCCGGACGCACTTCCTTGCGTGCGAAGGTGTAGCTGATGGGTCCCAGCAGTCAGGGGGGCGAATCATTTTTTTTGCCCGGACGCACTTCCTTGTGTGCGAAGGTGTAGCTGGTGGGTCCCAGCAGTCGGGGGGCGAATCTTATTTTTCGGATGCACTTCCTTGCGTGCGAAGATGTAGCTGGTGGGTCCCAGCAGTCAGGGCGGCGAATCGTTTTTTTTCGGACGCACTTCCTTGCGTGCGAAGTTATAGCTCGTGGGTCCCAGCAGTCAGGGGGCGAATCATTTTTTTCGTGAAATACAGTGGTCCATCCGGTGGGTCCCCGCTGTCAGGTGGAGGAATAATTATTTTTCGCGTAATAAGGAGGCACTTCCTTGTAGCTGCCGTGGACCCATCTGTCAGCCTCTCCACGTCATATCCACGTCCGATGGAAGTTGTTCCTTGACCACGATGACCACGCCGCCGAGAGCACCACGGCGGTGGACGCACGCGAGCCTAGGAAGGGGCGACGCGAGCCGGGAAGACGCGGCGGTGGATGCACACGCGGAGAGGAGTACGAGGTTCGCTGGTTCGGCTAGGGCTGCCGTCGCCGCTTGAATAACAGGGGTGTGGGTCGATGGGTGAGTGGAGGATGGCCTGGCCAGCGGTGGGAGTAGTAGGGGCGGTGAGGCCTCAAGGCAGCACACCCGGCCATGGGAGGCAGGGCAGGCGGCACGACCGGCGCTGCTTTGGGCGGCCGGAGCAAGAAGACCAGAGGTTGAAGAAGCACGACGGCCGTTGGATGGACATCGTCGATCCTGCAGCTAGAATCGTTTATATTGACTAAGTTGACAAAGCCCTTGGTACGTCAACTTAGTAGGCCCACAGGTCAGCTTCCGAAACGGTGCGCCCCAGATGTCAGGGGGATGAATCATTTTTTGGGCGGGTGAAGCTAGAATATCCGAGATTGAAGAAGAAGCACGACATCCGTTGGATGGACATCCAACGACCACTGCTGCTAGAACCGTGTGTTGACTATAAGTTGACAAAGCCTTGCATACCCGTCAACTCTGTTTTTTTAAGGGACGCGTCAACTTAGTAAGGCCAGAAGTGTGTGGCAGAGAACTTATAGCCCATTTGAGATTTGTAAGAATGTGTAGCCCATTTTTGAATTCTAATGGATCAGCCCATTTACAGTTTGTTAAAAGTACAGCCCATTTCAACCAACCTTTCAAAACAAAATTCAATAAAATTTCCCACATTTTGATGGGATCCAATATTTTATCCGAAATTTTAGTCAGATTAAATACAATTTCAATATAAATTTATATTATGTAAAATCCAACTAAACATTCCTCTCGCAACAATTAATGAAATTAAAATTTTCAATATTCCAAAAATAATATTTTATAAAGTAATCATTGTTTGGTGCATTTTTTATAGTTATTACCCGCTTTTATAATTACATCCCATTTATTATTTCTTAAAGCCCATTTTCTTGTTAAGCCTAATGCATCCCTCCTAGGAAAGATTTGCAGCCAGTGAGCAGAGAATAACAACTTGACCTTGCCTCGGTATTCCTAAAAAAGTATAGCTGGGCTAGCCATTTTCAGCTTGAAAAAATTAATATCCGGCTGGATATCGCTTCGGGCTAGGCGGGCCACAACCCGCCTGATTAATACCTGCAGCGATGTTTTCGTTGTTGTTCAGAGGAGAAAAAATATTATCTGGGGTAAACATCAAAAAACTCTGCAGTGCTCACACCTCAAAAAACACAAATAATGCTCGAGCTGCTTGGTCCCAGCTGTCAGCCGCTTCTTGTGCAATTCTCTCGTTTATTGACTACTCCCTCCTTTCCGGTTTAAAATGCTCAATTCAAAAATCTCACCAATCAAGGTAGATGGCGAGTGGTGGAATACTTTTTCTAGTTTTACAAAAGCACCTAATTAATGCTCTTGTTATCCTCAAAAAATTATGTTTACCAATGCATTAGTTGCAATGCATGCATGCATAAAGTACATGCATTGGTCAATTTTCTCTTAATACTTGCATTCAATGATTTAATGCACCTTGGAATCTGAACATGTGATGGAAAACAACCAAAGTGAGCCTTATAAAATGGAAAAACTAAAATTTTCAGATAAGCCCTATAAACCGGAAAGGAGGGAGTACATAGGTAGACAATGGTGTGGGACCGTGATGTCAGGAAACCAGGTGGAAGCAAAATAAATTATAGTTATATAAATAAATAAATAAATAAATAAATAAATATATATATATAATAAGGAGGCACTTGCGTACGTGAGGCTATGGACCTGGTGGGTCCCCATTGTCATCCTATCCAAGTAAAGTGATCTCCTCGCCACAGCAGCTTCCGCTCAAACAGATCAATGCCACGGCCGCCCGCTTCCGGTTCAGGTGATTGCTCCGCCTTCAAACGACACAAGTGCCGTCCGTCCGTCCATCTGCCGCACACATTAATGATACGCGGTTGCCGAGGCGGCTACTCCAGCGTCACACGTCTGTCCCTCCGCCTGCCCACAATTGCTATATAAACTGCTGCGCCGGCCATAGCCACAGTCATCCGCATCCGTTGCCTTTCTCCTGTCCACACCACTACTGCCCACCATGGCTTCCTCGCGCTCCAGCGCTCTTCGGGACGGGCGGACGACGGACCACAAGGAGATAGCATCCATTGCTGCCGACCGGCTGGCCGACAGGCAGCCGGAGGACAACGACGTCCCAATGGAGAACTTGGTAGTCGACGATCTGACGCCAACCCCCTCCTCCGCGCCATCCTCGCCGGTGCATTGCACCATGACCATCGGCGAGGCCGTGCCCAATATATGGACAGGGTGAGGCGATGCGTGAGGAGCAGTTCGGAGGCGCAGCCGACGCCGCCTACAACCACCATCTCCTCGAGGAGCACTGCGAGTGGCGGAGCAGATCGCCGCGGTGCGAAGCGGAGCGAGGCGCTGCTCGACTCGTACCGCTCCGCCCGCAAGGGCCGCCTCGAGCGCTGGCGGTACCGCATGCGGGTGGCAGAGGCTGCGGCCGCCTACAAAGAGGCTAGCAAAGAGGGCGATGAAGCGGGCAAGGCGCTGTTTGGCGAGACCGAGGACGAGGCAGAGGACAATGCCGGCTCCGACGAGTCCCGCTCACGCGGCGTCGACGACGCCTGCTCGCCGACGCCATGGCGCGCCAACAACAAGGCGAGGACACCACCGGCTCCGCGAAGGCCCGCGCGCCAATAACGAGCGCAGAGACACCGCTGCTCCGCGAGGCCCCGCCCGCCAACAACGAGGCGAAGGACATCGCTGGCTCAGCCGAGGCCCCACCGTGTCGGCAACGTGGGGAGGATTTCCACCGCTCGCCGAGGCGCCGCCCGCCGCAACGAGACGAAGGCATCGCCGGCTCCGCCGAGCCCGCCCGCTGCCAACGAGGCCGCGCCACGTAAAACAAGGAAGAGTAGAACACGGTAGGTCGCCGCCGCCGGGTCCAAGTAAGGCCACCGCTGCTACCCTCGGTTGAAGCCAAGCTAAGCGGGTTGACCATTGACGGCGGTTAGCTTCTTGGCGGCGACGTGGAGTCGGAGAGCTGCGCTGGAGAAGAACGCTGCTTCTACTTAACTGCTGGTGCAGTTGGCTGACTAACACGTGGGCCCAACAGGCCACATGTCAGTTACACAACTGCACCTGCAGTTAAGTCACTGAAGCTTCTGTTCGGCTCAGCGGGACACATGTGGGTAGCTTCGGTTAATTAATTATACCTCCAGCGCACCCCTTTTTAGTTTTTTTCGAAAAGGAGGATGACCCCCGGCCTCTGCATCTGGGAGATGCATGCGGCCACAAACACCCCTTTTTAGTTGAAGAATGTATGAAATGTAATGAAATCCGGCATGTTTATATGAAATCCTACCGTGTATGAATGAATTTATTTCGATTAGTTCAATTCTGTATCACGGCATTGGATGAACATGCAAAAAATACGTACTAGCATTATTCCTGTGGTGATCACCACGTTTGCAGCAGTTTCACATGTACTCCTCCGATCCTTTCTAGTCTGCATACAAGTTTTGTCTGCAGTCAAAGTATCTCTACTTTGACCAATCTTATACAAAAAGTATGCACTTTCACAATGTGCAAAGTAAAAGGAAATGAAGGAGTACAAAGAGTTTGAGCAGCTTTTAGCGTTTACAGACATTGCAATCAAACACACAGGCCTGGCAATTCATAGAGAACATTCAAAACAATCGATGATTATGCATCTCAGCGACTCACATGTCGAGGCAATATTTACTTCACAACTAAAGAATAAAGAAAAATTGATCACCGCTACGACAAAGAAAGGGCGCCCCATTCAAAAATATCAAATGCATATCTTGCTAAAATCAATGAGCAAAATTTGACAAGGTTGTCCCATTCCAAAATATCAATTGCCTACGATTGTGGAATGGGCAGGGGTTTGCCATCGATTCGGACATTGACATGGCAACTCGTGCTAAATAAACCAGCTGTTCTTTTGTGCGTTCCACCAAAATCAACCAAATTCGCGCGTAGCTTGTATGATTTCGCCTTATATGTTGCAACGCCTGAACTTATGGGCACCTCCTTTCTTGTGGTGGAAATGAATGATTCGATGTATTCATGAACATTTTGTGCAGTTCCGTTGAAATCAAGTGAGCACCCTGTTTGCACAAATACAAAAAAGTGATTAGTATAAAGCAAACTGTACTATGAATTGACAGTTTCAACAGGCACATACATGGTCCATGTAGAGCACACTTTTAGAAAAATGGAACTCACCAGAAAGAATCCTAGAACAACATTGTACTCATGCATCACAGCAAAAAAAATGGAGATTTGTCAGTCCTTCTGAGCTGAAGTTAGTTTGGTCTTGTGGGGAGTAATGTAACCATCCTTCAACTGCTCCTTCTGATGAGAAGATAGACAGTGCTTCTTCATCCTGGCATAATCGGAACTAGTCACTTCACGTACTCCATATTCTTCTTCAGAGGAAGATGATTCTGTTGTGCAAAGACAAGAGGACTACTAAATGCTAGCATCCATGTTTGCTCGAAAAAAAGGAAAGGAAATATTTAAAACAGCACATATGAAGCACTTCCCAAGGACAATACCACTTTTTCATGACAGTATCTAAACAGTAGCACAACACCAATAGAGATGACAAAGCTCAATCATATGGATGAAATCAGTGGGCGAGTACCAACCTTTGTCAGGAGGCTGATTGTGTAGAGTATACAGATGAAGCACTTCTCGGGAACCATCTGTTGCTATCTACGGGGGTGGCCATGCTTACTATATACTCCTCGATTAGTTTAATGTTTCCAACATCTTCTTGTGCAGTTCCACTAAAATATATGGTATCTTCAAAGAAGATCCCTGTTTGCACAAGTAGAGATAATTACGTATGGCATCAAATCAGTGGCAAAACAATTGCTCGTTCCAGCCATAGCAATAAATTAAGATGCAAAACTATATCATTACTTGTGTCATCACAGTTCAAATTGCTTCATTACAGCACCGGAGTTGATTTTGTTTTTCTTCCACTTGTTCTTCCCGTCATCACTTGGTTCAATAACGAGACAAGCTTCGCCTTCAATGTAAGATTTGGCATGTCAATTAGGGAGCACAAGTATAGTACTAAACTTAATTTTCTGATGAAAGTGGCAAAATACAGTGCCAGCAGTTGTGAAATATCCTTATCTTACCTCAATGGGATATTACTGGTGCACATCTGATTGGAAGTCTTGTCTCCATTTGTGCAGTTCACTAAAATCAAGCAACATTATCGTACAAGTAGCACAACATATGAAAGCACACTGCAGAATCATGTGAAAGAAGGCTAGTACTGACCTCTCATGATGCGAATTCAAACAACTCACAAGAAGAAGATCTGAACCAAATTCGCCTTAACGGATAGGAAGTAAGATCTCCTCTTGTGCAGTTCCACTAAGATCAAGCAATCAAGCAACATTGTCGGTGTGACATTTTGGTTGAACTGCACAAAACACTCTTAAAACAAAAGTGTTTTGTGCAGTGCAACAAAAGGTCACAATGGCAACAAGGTGAAGTAGATAACCCTGTTTACACAGAGGTGCAAAGGAAACAATTAGTGGTCAATAACGGTGGATGACATAGAAGCCAACAAAAAGAAGCATCTACCTTATCTAAATGGGAAAGAAAGCAAGACAGTAGCATTTCTCAAATGGTGGCATTGATTAATATTAACATAGAGATTATATTAACAATAAAATTTGTTAAACATGTAATTTGCTTTTAACTGTGGCATTGCATCAATTTTCCAGCGGCATTATTAGAGGGTGTTTGTTTACAGGGACATTTTGGTGTAGGGACTAAAAAAACTCCGTGTCAGTCACATCTAAACCAAACAGGAGGGACTTTTCAGGACTAAAAGTGGGCATTTGGGACTAAAGAAAGAAGACCCCGAGGGAGTCTTTTTGGGACTTTTTCCAACAGTTGCCCCTGCCACGCATCGCACCTTGTTTCTATTAGTTCATTACTAGGGGTAACATGGTCTTTTATCATGTCATTTAATAACCTCTAGTCCATGTTTAGTCCTCGAACCAAGCAGGTAGGGACTAGGAGTTTTAACCAAACAGGGCCATAGATTAACAACAGCTAATGAGTTGCACGGACAGTGGGCGCACCATCACCATGTGCATCTACCGATGTACTGTGGTCATGCACATCTGTTGCAACAAAGAACAAACAACCAAGGAGCATATTTGTGTTGGTCCCAGTTTTGTTATCTTTAGACACCTTTCCCTATGTGGCGCAGCAAAAATCTAGTCCTGCTCAAACTCTACAGCCTTGTCCCTTCCTTTCCTTTTTGAACTAGTACTTTTGCCCTTCCTTTCCTCTTTGAACCACATCCTAGATTTATGCGATACAACTTTCCCCACTACTTTCCCCATTCCTTTCCTCTTTGAACCACGCCCTAGATTCATGCTATACAACTTTCCCCTTCATTTCCTCTTTGAACCACGCCCTAGATTCATGCTATATACAACTTTTCCCACTACTTTCCCCACTCCTTTCCTTTTGAACCACGCCCTAGATTCATGGTATACATGCAGCTAGAGCAATGCATGTGGAGTAAGTAAAATATACCTTAAGGTTCTTGGGGCGTGGTTCGTGGGGCGACGGACATGGCGAAGAAGAAGGGTCGGAGGCCCTCCCGCCGCCCCTAGGTGGAAAGTGAACAGCAGCGCCTTGTAGTGGATTCCCTCCTCACCGACGGGGACAGCGGTAAGCCTCCTTCCCTTCCCAAGGACGGATCCTGCCGGCTCTTTGAGCAGCAAGTGAGGGGAGAGAGAGGCCAACGAAGTCTTGTTTAGATCTGGAGAGGCGAGAGTGTGAAGAGAGCAACTTCAAGCGCTGAGGACCCAGCTCCGGTGAGAGAGGCGAGAGAGTGTGAAGAGAGCAACTACTGGCGCCGAGGCTCCAGCGTGTATACATATACTGGAGAAAGAGTGTGAAGCGTGCAAACCCTAGAAAACATTTTGACCAGTCAAAGAATCCTCCTGGCAAAAATTATGCTCAAGTGTAGTTATCGAACCCGAGACCTCAAGTTTGATGAGCGAACAGGCTAACCAGCTACACAACCCTCCCCTTCTGTTCAACGAGAGGTAAATAACCTTTTATACATTCCTGCATTCGTGTAACAGGCATGCCGTGTTTTTTTTGTGTGTGTGTGGGAGTCATTAGGATTTCAATCATAATCTTGTCATGTGGCTTTGGTGGTAAGACTATCCATAGTGGTGCAGAAATAATGCAGCCTTAGTCACCTTACCTCTCTCCATGTAGTAGGTTGGGTCCCACCGGTCAGAGGGTGAAACAAACAAATTAATAAGAAAAATTAAAAGCGCCAGCGGTGTATCTTACTACCTCACACATATCGCTACTGCTCGGGAACACTGTCCAATTGATCCCTATGTTTGCTCACGTACTATTTTAAGTGAATCCTTATTATAACATGCACAAAAATTTTGGGCACTTGTATTCGACTTAAGTCAGTGTGCCACCGTATCTCGTATACTTACTACTCCCTCCATCTAGGTGTAATAAGTCACGTTAGAAGGTGCAACAGGACCAAGGTGCATGCGTGTGCGTGTGTGTGTTTAACAGCATATGTGTGTGTTAGAGAGTGCGACAGATCGACCTACTCCTATAGAGATATGGTGTGTAGTGTATGATTTTAGCCGCGAGAGTAGGTGCATCCTCTCGTTTCCGGGCGTGTCCGGTAGGGACATGCGGACAGCTGCCACGCCCGCTCCTGACCAGCCTGGCCCACCCAAAACCCCTCCACGCGCTTCCCACCCGAAACGGTCATCGTCGCTCCAAAGAATCGGTGCCGCATTCATGCCCGGGCAGAGTGGACGCGACCTCTCACTGGCGCAAGAGTGATGGTTGCTTCGTCATCCCAACTTCTTGCTGGGTCTATGTGATTTGACGGCTCATTGGTCTTTATTATCGAGATGGTAGGACTGCTGGGATGTCCCACGCTTTAAACGAAAGGAGGTAGTAGATTACAATTTTCTCCATTCTTCAAATGAGGAGTGCAAGAGCAGTGAAAACACTTACATGCATGCTACCGGTGCATGCTTGCATGCAGACATGTTGATGTGATTTAAAACCCACTACCATGCATGTGCCACGGTATTTATGCATGCTTGCATGTGGCTTAGTGCTGAGCCTCTCAACGTCTAGATCAGACAGCTATTATGACTGATTTGCTTCATCTAACGGCTACGTCAATTTTGATGATGTGGCTCAAGGAGAGGATAGAGAATTCCTAGTAGTGGGGGCTAGCTATTACTAGTAGATAAGTATTTGTAGAGATTCCACTAGGTGAACTACATACGGAACAAAATGAATGAATCTACACTTAAAATGCATCTATATACATCCGCATGTGGTTAATGGTGAAATCTCTACAAAGACTTATATTTAGGAACGGAGGAAGTACTAGTATAGTACTAGTACGTACTGTAATTTATCAGCGAGATAAATTTGTACAATGCTATGAAGCTTCCAGCTCCTGTTACATGTATCTTGCGTCCAAGGTTGCCCGTTGCAACATTTCATCAAATGCAAAGGAGACTAACATGCATGCTATTGCTATTGCAAACTTTAGTAAAAGGTTGTACTACTACTAAAGTTGACACTTATTTTGGAACAGAGGCAGCTAAAGAAAAAAACGATCCATGTAGTCCCTAGCCCTTGAATCGTGAACCCTGACTAGGCTTCAATTTGCTGGCAACGTTCGAGCTTCCTAATAAATGAAGTTTGCAACCTTTTGACCATGGGATCAGTTTGTGCAGTTTCACCAAAATCGAGATGAGCATCCCTGTGGCAAAGAAATTGAAGAAGCATAATTAGAATAAGATTACTAGGACTAGTTGATGAGACATAAACTCATCACAAATACGATAGTAGAAGCCAGAGAGGTATCGGTATATGCGGGGCAAAGAAGTAGAGAAATATCCACGAGGGAGTGATGTGCGAAGCTAGAGCAGGGTGCAAGCCGGCTGTAAAGGGAGTTGTACACGAGGGACGTAGCTCGACCTTGAGGAGGGTGGCGGAGGCGGCAACCGCCCACGCCGCGGCGATGAGCAAGGGACGAAGGCAACCTCACCGGCTTTGTGAGAGAAACGACGGGGACCCCTGATCGGGACGTGCCGACAAGGGTTTTCGCCGTCGGCGACGGACACCGCATCTACACTAAGCATCCACCCTTCCCCAAGCGGACGTGATCCGCCAGGATGTTAGAGATGTGGCCACACTCGTTTTGTGCGAGAGAGTGTGAAGAGAAACCCACAGAAGCAACCGTGTAGGCTGGCCCGTCCCCGACTATGTATATAGTGGGCGTTTCTTTTCTCTCCATATGAACCTATCATATTGCGTCGTGCCATCAAGAAAACAAAATTATTTATAAATGACGCGGCACCTACTACTCGTTCTCCTATAACCTTGCGCTTGGCATCTCCAAAATATTAACCTTGCGATTGGCTCTTCGCCTCTTCGGGAAGTCAAGCAATAATGGTAGTGCAGTATATATCGTTCTGGCTGTATGTGACCGAATGAATTGCTGCACGTCCACCACGTGGGCGAGGGTCGAGGGCGAGGAGAGTGCTACTACATACGGAGCAAAATGAGTGAATGTACACTCTAAAATACGTCTATATACATCAGTGTTTGGAGTATGTACTAGTAGTTCATATTGAAATCTACTAAGGACATATATATTCCAAACTATATGATATAATCTCTATAACCAAGGTAGTAGGGACGACGAGTAAACGGAGGGAGTAGTAATTTTTTTCTCCTCGTCCTGCGAGCCACCGCGCGCATGGGCGAGGGAGGAGCAAGCTTCACCTCATCCTGCGAGCCACCGCGCCCGTGGGCGGGGGAGCCGGCGTACTAAGCAAGCTTCTCCTTGTTCTGCGAGTTGACGGGACACATCAAAAGTACTCCAGTGTATAGAGCCTTGCCTCTAAGGTAGGCCCCACATGGTTTGCCTCTTTTTTTAATTTAACATAACGCGTCAACTCGCAATTTGTTTGTTCACACGTGGTAGACGATCCTCCCTCCACCAAGTGGACAACCAAGACATGCCAAATTACCACGTGGGCTGCCTTTTTCGTCTGAAACAGGCTCCACCGTGTACCCGCGGGTGTGGTTGGGAAAGAGACGGGAGTACGTGCGTCGTGCATGCACCTATTCTCTTCGTGCACGTCCCCCACCTACGTGGGTGTGTGTGAGAGATACAAACCGCGTTCGTGAGTGTTTTTGTTTTGTGGTGGGGGTGGGGTGGGGGTTGATTTCATGAATTATTTGTGGGAATATGTGTCGATGACATCTCAAACAAAATTTTGCATGCAATGTGTGTGAAATGGAGGCCTATCCATATCATACATAGAGGTCGGGCAATCCACGAGAAGAGAGGAGGGGTCATATCTATCGATAGAGTCAAGAGAGGATCAAATGCGGTGGTGCGAGATCGATGAAGATAGCCATCGAAATTGCGTGTGTGTGTGCAAGTCAAAGACATAGAGGCGACTGGCCTACCGAGCGTTAGAGGGCACATGTCAAGTTTGTTTCTGGCAGGGAGACATGACTAGAGCGCTTGATGTATCGGTGTGTGGGGGGGGGGGAGGGGGTGGGGGGAGGGGTAGGCAGAGGCCTAACTTTAGAGGTAGAATGACTTGTATATGTGTTGAGAAGGGGAGACCCAGCTATGTCATGAGGGAGATCGGTCGACATCCATACATAACGGAAGGACGGGAAATATGATGGGACAGAGAGAGAGGAGAGAGAGAGGGAGGGAGGGGGAGGGAGAGGGGTAGAGTGCTGGATGGGTGATGGAGTTGCTTCTCGGAGATGTTGGGAGAGGCCTACTAGACAAACTGAGGGTGGAACTGCAATGTTATCAATAAGAGTGGGGATGTGTTTCTGTGTGTGCCTGTGCGTGATAGATCTGTCGGGACGCATCCATGGATGATGAAGGGGAACCATGTGTTTGGTAAGCAAACCTAACTAGATCGGTAGATCAATTGTTGTTTGTCTGAGGAAGGAGAGACACAACTAATGAGGTAGATCGATCGATGTGTGGGTAAAAGGAGTTATAAGGACCTAGCTGGCTATATGTATAGCGAGAGATCGGTCGGTGTACGTCCATTTGTTAGAGGCAAATAAGGCCCAGCGAGAGGGATAGACAGAGAGAATGGACCTAGGAGGTGGTGCGACAGGCCCAACTACTAGCTGGATAGGGGGAGGAGTGTGCGGTTGTGAGATCGATTAAAAGAGGGGTGAGAGTTTACACGTGTGCCTGACCATATGAGAGACACGAGGCAAGGACACATAAAGGAGGAGATTGAAGTTGTGTGTGTATGCTGTAGGCAGGCATCGCTGGAGAGGTTTATCGATCGGTGTGTGTCGGAAAGGAGTTGTGGAGACTCTGGGAGAACGACCTACAGGAAAAAATGAATGTGCCCGGTGGATAGAATGCCGAGGGAGGGGGAGGGCGAGCAGGGCGTGTGCATGCACGAGAGAAAGTTAGTGGTAGCTACAAAGGTTAGAGGACTGTGTGGGTGTAAGAGACTAACAAAGATCATAATTTGATATGAAAGCGGATTCATATATTTGAATAGGAGATCATAGTGTTTTAAACATTGCATGCATGAATATAGCAGTGATACACGTGTTGTGCACATGTTATACCATAATGTGATAATGCATGGCGTTTGCAACTCACAGCTAAATGCCGAACAATCTAAACCATACTATACATCAAACAATCTCACATTTTATTTGAGTTTGAGATAATGTGCGGCGTTTGCAGCTTACAACTAAATATCGAGCAATCTAAACAATACTATATATCGAACATTCTCACAATTTATTTGAATTTGTGGTAATGTGTGGTGTTTGCAACTAACATCTAAATACTTGTAGGCGTAGGGGGCGGGGCACCGTACATAATGTGATAAACACATTATACATATGAGACATGTGGTTTAGATTATGAAGATCTAGCTAGATCTAGAAATGTAATGTGATCTGAAATCAAAATAAAGTGGATTCAAAAAATCTAGTTCGAGTTCATATAGTACACATAGTTCGTATGTAACTTGATACTGATCATGTGGTGTGTTGTGAAGATAATACACAAACGATGGTTTAACTTGACAATAATGATGATTGTAGATCCTATTAAAACAGAGAAACGAATTCAAATGCTTTGACTTCACAACAATCATTATTGTAGATCTTATTCAAATTTAGTTCATATTGAAGCGGTAGTATATCGTTTGGAATGCACTAGAACATTCATTTGAGTAGTAGGTTGCATGCATTATACACGTGCTTAAATATTTTAATTGAACATAACATGAATTCAAAGTTTTGAATGACATTTGTAGTGCACATTGATTTGGTACAGTACACGTTAGGTTTGTCCATAAATTTCAACCCGCCTTGTTAGCCTGAAATATTTAAGATATATCTTTGTCTCGTTGTGCTCGACAAGTCCCTCCATCTCAACCAGCGTTGCTATTCAAATTACAACACACGCATAAAACTCGCACCTCTGTGAAATCCTCGACACGCGAAATGCCCGTGGTACCCTGAACCGAAAGAACCGCCTCAAATCGATGGGGGTACTTTCGAACTTACCCCACATTTCGGACAAGCGCGTCTCTAAGCCATGGTTCCCCACTGCCATCCCATCCGCCCACCCATTCATACACCGAGGCCGCGAAAACCCGCGACGAAACCCCACACCCTGCTCCGTCCGCCACCCAGCCGGAGCTTCTTCCCCGACGACGCCGTCCACAGCAACACCTCGACGTCCCTCATCCACCGTACCGGATGAGGATCCGTCGTCGATCTCATTGTCCCACCGGTTCAGCCACCCCGTCCTCCACCTCCAAGGAGCTGCCCCGACGTTCCCCTCGTCTTCCGCGCCACCTCCATTCCCACACCGCCGTCTTCACCTGCACCACCGGAAGAGCTTCATCATCACCGTTTCCTCGGATGAAGCTACGGCCTAATCGGCGCCACCAAAGAGGTTGTACACTAATCGCCGCATTTTCTTCTTGATTCGATCTCACGGTGCTGCCGACGCTCGGTCCCGAGCCGACACGGCGCGGCTCCATCCACGGCGGCGTCGCCGGCCACTTCCTCCACGGTGTCGCTCCCTCGGCGGCGACGTCCACATCAGTAGGAGCTGCTGCTGCTTTAGCTCTCGCTCGCGCTGCTGCTCTGCTCTTGCTCTCGGTCCCCTGCCTGGTCTGCTCTTGCTATTGCACTTGCTCGCGTTGCTGCTCTCGCTCTTGCTCTTGCTTGCGATGCTGCTCCAATTTGGCTACACTTCAGTCGACTGAATCGACTTTTGGGTCAGTCGATTTCCAAGGGGTGGGCTCGCCGGGGTGAAGGAAGAACCAGCCGCAGCGGGGAGGGGGCTCACCGGAGAGGTGGCCCACTATCTGTCTTAGGGTTCAGGATGGGGGCGGTGGTCGCCGGCGATGGCGGGGCGTTGGCGGGGCGGTGGCGTGGGGATCGCCGGAGAAAATGCTCGGCATGGGGGGGGGGGGGGCTAGAGGGATGGCCGGGGCGGCGGCGGACCGGCGGTGGGGCCGCTATTAGTAGCTTCGGAGTGACTCTTTGTTGCATGTTGAGGGATTGTTATATGATCTATCTATGTTATTATTGTTGAGACAACTTGCACTAGTGAAAGTATGAACCCTAGGCCTTGTTTCCTACCATTGCAATATCATTTACGCTCACTTTTATCGCTTGTTACCTTGCTGTTTTTATTATTTCAGATTACAAATAGCTATTTCTACCATCCATATTGCACTTGTATCACCATCTCTTCGCCGAACTAGTGCACCTATACAATTTAGCATTGTATTGGGTGTGTTGGGGACACAAGAGACTCTTTGTTATTTGGTTGCAGGGTTGCTTGAGAGAGACCATCTTCATCCTACGCCTCCCACGGATTGATAAACCTTAGGTCATGCACTTGAGGGAAATTTGCTACTGTCCTATAAACATGTGCACTTGCAGGCCCAACAACGTCTACAAGAAGAAGGTTGTGTAGTAGACATCAACTGGTGCGGCAGAAGGTCCCGCGCCTTGGCGATCGGCCGCCGACTGGCGGCGTGGGATGTCCTCGGCTTCATCATCATCCGGCCAGTCCCCGAAGCCGGCCGCGAGCTCGGATCCGCCTGCCTCTCCGCCGGCTCCGCCTATGGCGTCGTCCATGGCGGCCGCCCCCAGATTTGGGTCATCGAGGTCATCCACCGTACGGTCGTCCATGAACTGGCGCTCCGGCCTTGCGGCCCCGGCCGCCGGTCGAAGAAGGGGGTTCTGCTCAAAGACAAGCCGACTAGTCAAAAGTAGGTCATCACGAACCTGGCAACAAAAGAAGAAGAA
The DNA here is from genome assembly GCA_021605205.1 of Aegilops longissima. Taxonomy (NCBI): domain Eukaryota; kingdom Viridiplantae; phylum Streptophyta; class Magnoliopsida; order Poales; family Poaceae; genus Aegilops; species Aegilops longissima. The sequence continues at coordinate 196,588,683 of CM038682.1, forward strand.
AGGAAGGAAAACTCACCACAGGCGGGGGATCAGCCCGAGAATACGGCGCCTTGCCATACTGCCACTCCTCGGTGAGCTTGCAGTTGGAGATGTAATTCACCATGTAAGACACCTCGTCACGAGGCATCTCCCTGGAGCTCAGCCGGCATGGGTCGAAGCGGCCGCTCATCTGGAAGATCATGTGCGGCCGGCCTTGGAGCGGGAGCACCCGGCGCTCCACAAAGGCGGCGACCAGGTTGGCCCCGACCAAGCCCTCCGATTGGATCATCACCCGGAGCCAGGTGACGGCGGTGTTCCCAGCCAGGGAGAGCGACCAGGCTCGGTAGGACCAACACGGCTGCCTCCCAGCCGGCGGGCCGGCTACGTAAGCCGGCAGATTGACGAAGTCGCCTTGCGAGGCGACGTTCTTCACGTAGAAGTATGATTGCTGCCAGAGCTTCACCGACTGGATCAGCGGGATAGGCGGAAAGGGATTGTTGTCGGCTGACCTCCGAATGGCGATAAAGGCGCCACAGGGGGCGGGCACACCCGCGGAGACGGTGCCAAGCTTGCACTCGAAGAACTCCCCAAAGAGCTCAAGGGTGGGGAGGACGCCAAGAAAACCCTCGCATAGGGTGACGAAGGCCGATAGCAGCATCACCGTGTTGGGGGTGAGATGATGCCGCTGGAGGTGGTAGAACTCGAGGAAGGAGCGAAAGATCCCGCTCGCCGGCAGGCCGAGGCCGCGCAGGTAGTGCGAGCGGAAGATGACCCGCTCGCCCTCCTCCGGCACCGGCGAAACCTCCGCCTCCGACGCGAGGCGGGTCTTCACGTAGCCCTCGCCCGACAACTGCCACGTCTTGCGAAGCCAATCAATGTGGTCCTCGTGGACGTTGGAGCCATCCCACGAGCTAGATAGCGCCATGGGAGCAAGAGGAAGCGAGAGAGGCGCGGCGGTGGAGAGCACAGCCACGCTGCGGAGGAGCCGCGGTGGACCAAGAGGGCTGACGGCAGAACGGCGCGGTGGTGAGGGTGATGCGGCGACGGAAGAAAGGAGAAGGAGGTAGAAGGAAGGGTGGAGCGAGGGAGAGCATGCGAGCGTCTGCCGCTCCCCCTCCTCCTCCTACTTATAGGCTCGTGCGGCGGAGCCGAGGAGGCGAGGCGTGGGGGAACGTGGGATTAACTGCGCCCCCTCCCCCCACGTCCCGTGATTATTGTGCCCTAAAGGCGTGCTGAAACCGCCGCGGGAAGGCGAGCGGCCCGTTCAGGCCGCAGAGGATCCGCAGATGGGCCGAGGCCTAGGTATGGTGGCCCCCAGCCTGCGGCGACGTCCCGTCACGTGCGTGGGCTGGCAGGCCTTTCTGGCCACGTGGCGCGCAGGGTGGCGCGCGGTCAACGCGTGATTCGGCTCGCGTTCTCACCTTCTGGCTGTGGAACTTCCCAAAGACGGCGCACCCGCTCAAGGCCGGCTCCTAGCTGCCGGCCCCTCAGGATAGGAAGCTGATCGAGCTTCTCGTCCTCCTCTCAGCCTCGAAGCTCAATCAGCTTCGAGGACTACTGTCGGAGTAAATGACCACGGGTAGCCTAGCCGGCTCCCCCTGGGACCTCTGAAAAATTATAAGCCAATAAAGCCAACCAACATCCAAGACGCAGGGCCGCCTTCCCCCGGCCGGCTGACCCTCAGGCCGGCTGTCAGGAGGCGGCCGGCCCCAAAACCTATAGGAAGAAGGCCACAAAAGGGCCGGCTTCCAAGGAGCCGGCTACCAGAGGGCCGACTCCGCGGAGCCGGCCACGAAAAGGCCGACTCCAAGAAGCCGGCCCCCTGGCAAGCGGCAAAGGCCGCCCCCTCAGAATCTGCGCCCACATAACAGTGATGGAACGGGGTGGCTACAAGAAGCTCGCCACCCCGTATCCCGAGCACGCCGCCACAAGGCAAGGCGACGGGCGGCCATCACCGTCCGTGGCAACACTTTCATACCATGTTGACCATGACATTAGACACGACGGGTTGTTAGTACGACCCACGGGCGGCGGGCCCCTCCGGCCAGGGAGATGCCCGAAGGCGGCTCGGCCTCCCCCAGTCGGCCTGAGATATGGCCGGCTTCCCATAGCCGGCTTACTCCTTCCCTCGAAGGAGGCGCCTCATTAAGGAGACAAGACGAGGAGAGGCTACAGTGATCGCCGCCAAGACGGCAGCGCTGTAGCGATGCTTACCCCGACAAAGCCCTCGTCATCAGGATTGAGGCAACAGTAACCAGCCCCCGACCGGGCCCTCAGCGGTGGGGCCAGCTAGTCGACCAAGAAGCCGGCAGCCGGTGGGACCCACCAGTCGGCAGGCCCCAGCGGCCAGCGGAGAAGCCGGCGAGCGTAGAAACTGACGGCTAGGTCCCGCGCCCAGCCGGATTACCATTGTACCCCTGGGGGGTAGGCCTATATAAACCCCCAGGGCACCCATGCAAAGGGTTGATCTCAGAGAGTTCTTAGACACCACATAGAGGGAAGAGAAGAGCCAGCCTAACCTTTCTTCTCCCTCTCATCAAACAGCTCAAGGAGCACCTTGTAGCCACTTGTTCATCTAGTGACCATGCGGAGACCCCGCAGAACAGCAGTAGGGGTGTTATCTCCACGGAGAGCCCCGAAGCTGGGTAAGATTCGCCGGCGTGCATGCCTACGCCTCATCCCGTTTCCAGGCACCGATGACGTCTTGTTGGCTCCTACAATGATAAGCCACCCGTTGGCATATGTCGCACCTACCACCCGACAGTCGAAGAACTTCATTTTTAGGGGTCGACTTTCTCTATAAATATCAAACTCCTCATAGACTTATAGACCTGTGTACACTCACAAACGCATCAGTCCCTTAACCTATAAGTCTTCAATACACCAAAATCACTAAAGGGCACTAGATGCACTTACAAATCAAAAATTATAGATACGTTGGAGACATATCAGGTATCGGCATAGGCTGAAGCAATCTTGCTGGCTTCTGATGTTCTGCCTTCACTCTCTGCATACGTCACATACTGCTACATACTCGGCAATATCCTTCTTCATACCTGTCCACGAGAAACGTTCCTTCAAATCCAAATAGATCTTGGTGTTTCCAGCGTGAATCGAGTATGGCGAGTCATGAGCTTCCTGAAGTACTAACTTCCTGATCTCTGCATCATTGGGAACATATACACGATCCTCAAACCATAAAGTTTCGTGCTCATCCTCACGAAAACCCTTGACTTTTCCTTTGTTCATCCTTTCCTTTATCTCAGCAATTTCCTTATCATCCTTCTGGGCTTCTCGAATCTTTCCCAATAATGTAGACTAAACCTCCATTGCTGCAACCAAACCTCTTGGAACTATCTCCAAATGAAGTTCCTTGAGATCGTCAACTAACTCCTACGGTAATCCTCCGCTTATGAGGGTATTGACATAATTCTTCCAGCTCAAAGCGTCTACTACGACATTGGCCTTTCCTGGATGATAATGCAACTTCATATCATAATCCTTTATAAGCTCCAACCATCTCCTTTGCCTGAGATTCAGCTCCTTCTGAGTGAAAAGATACTTCAAACTCTTGTGATCCGTGTACACATCACAACGGTCTCCAATAAGAAAATGTCTCCAGGTCTTGAGCGCATGCACTACCACTGCTAACTCCAAATCATGCGTGGCATAATTCAACTCATGAGGTTGAAGCTGTCGTGAGGCATATGAAACAACTCTTCCGTCTTGCATAAGTACACCTCCAAGTCCTTGGTGATAAGCATCGCAATACACTTGGAAATCCTTGCGTATGTCCGGAAGAATCAACACTGGAGCTGTAACCAAGCATTTCTTTAACTCCTGAAAACGGCCCTCACATTCTTCGGTCCACTTAAACTTGGTGTCCTTCTTCAATAACTCCGTCATGGGCTTCGCAATTTTGATAAAAATTCTCAATGAATCTCCAGTAATATCCCGCGAGTCCAAGAAAACTGCGGATCTCTCCTACTGAGGTGGGTGCCAACCACTCTGTGACAGACTGAACCTTGGTAGGGTCTACTACTATACCTTCTCTTGATATAACATGTCCAAGAAATCTAACTTCTTTCAACCAAAACTCACATTTGCTGAACTTGGCATATAGTTGATGTTCCCTAAGCTTCTCGAGAACTAAACGCAAATGCTCCTTGTGTTCCCCTTCATTCTTCAAGTATACCAATATATCGTCAATGAACACCACAACAAACTTATCCAAGAACTCCGTGAACACCTTATTCATCATACTCATGAAATGGCCAGGGGCGTTTGTCAATCCAAATGACATAACCATGTACTCATATAGCCCTTACCTTGTGGTGAAAGCTGTCTTAGGTATATCCTGTTCTCGGATCTTCAGCTGGTGGTATCCTGATCGAAGATCGATCTTGGAGAATACTTTAGCTCCTTGCAGCTAGTCAAAAAAATCATTGATCATCGGTAGTGGGTACTTGTTCTTGATCGTCACCTCATTCAACGCACGATAATCAACAACCATTCTCAAAGATCCATCCTTCTTCTCAACTAAGAGCACTGGGGCTCCCCACAGTGATGAACTTTGTCGAATATAACCTTTCTCCAATAATTCCTTAATTTGCTTCTTAATTTCCTCCAGATCATTTGCGGGCATCCGATACGGTCTCTTCGATATTGGTCTGGTGCCTGGCAATAGCTCTATAAAAAATTCTATGTCTTGATCTGGTGGCATGCCTGGTAATTCCTCTGGAAATACATTCGGGTAATCCTTCACAACAGGCACTTCCTCCTGAATAACTCCTGAGAGGGAATTCACTTGGGCCACCTTGGCGCATGCCTGGATACATACTTGATCCTCTTTCCCTCCGGAGTGGTGAGTAAAATTGACTTACTAGCACAATCGATATTCCCTTTGTATTTCGATAGCCAATCCATGCCTAATATTGCATCCAATCCTTGTGATTCCAAAATTATTAGGTCTGAGGGGAAAACATGGCTACCGATGGTTAAGGTTAACTGATCACACTATCGGCTGGCCATATACTCTGCTCCTGGCGAGCTTACTAACATGGGTGACCTAAGGGCTAGGGTTGGCAATTTAAACTTGTCCACAAACTCCCTTGATATGTATGAATGCGATGCACCAGTGTCAAAAAGAACGAGAGCGGTAAATGACTTAATAAAAAACTTACCGATCACTGCGTCAGGCTGTTCTTCAACCTCCTCCACATTGATGTGGTTCACCTGACCTCTGTTGAAAGGGTTGGGCTTCTTCCCAGAGCTTCCATTGTCGTTTCCATTCTTTGCTTCAGGACAATCAGTGGCGTAATGTCCAGTCTTCCCGCACTTGAAACAAGTAATGTGACTTAGATCCTTCCTGGTGGGTGTTGCTAGGTTGGAATGGTTCTGTCCGTTGCTTCCTCCATTCCCATTCCCATTCTTAGGGCCACTGTGGTTATGCGAACTCCCTCCATTATGGGTATGGACTCTATGGTTATGAGTGTGTCCTCACGAGTTCGGGGTAAAACGAGGCTTCTTCTGAGGTCCAGAATTGTACTTCCCTTGTCCATACTTCCGTTTGCGGCTCTCTATCTGCTGTTGCTTGCCTTCAATCATGAGGGCCCTGTCTACCAAATCCTGGTACTTAGCAAATATTGCCACCATCAACTGCATACTCATCTCATCATTCAGACCTTCCATAAACTTCTCCTGCTTCGCGGCATCTGTGGCCACATCATCTGGGGCGTAGCGAGCTAACTTACTGAACTCATCTGCATAGTGCCCCACAGTACGATCTCCCTGTCTTAAGTTGCGAAAATCATGCTTCTTCATACTCATTGCCCCAGCTGAGACATGGGATGTGCGGAAAGCTTGCTGAAACTGATCCCAAGTGACATTTGCTATGGGGAAAGTGACTGTGTAATTCTGCCACCATGAGGATGCGGGTCCATCCAGTTGGTGTGCGGCAAAACGCACCTTCTCAGCATCTGTGCAACCTGTGGTGGTGAGCTTCCTTACAATCCTACGGAGCCAGTCATCAGCCACAATCGACTTGGTGCTACTGGAAAACACCGGCGGATTCAACCTCAGAAAATAGGCTAAGTTGTCAACTGGAGGTGGTAGCGGTGGGTTGTTGTTTTTGTTGCCTTGGTTTTGGACTAGCAACTGCATCAAGGCATTCTGTTGTTGGATCAACTGAGTGAGCTCCGGTGGGAAGACAAATCCGGGGTCATGTCTCGGAGGCATCTGATGGGTTTAGAGGGAAGATATTAGAATAAAGTGAGGTCTAAAGAGAAATCACTACCCATATGCACATGAGACAAACACACAATCATAATCACACCACTCAATTCAAACAAAGGCATACAAACAATCTAAACTACCATTACAAAATACTAGGACTACTACTATATACATGGGGAATAATACTAAAAATATGGTGGTCGTCTAGAAATTTGGATCGGTGGAAGACTCCATGATATCTGCTCCAGCTTCGTCTTCGTAATCATCATCACTACTGTCGGCGTTGAAGTCGGTGTCGTCGATGATGATGTAGTCTTCAGAACGGATGTCCTGCTCAGGTGCGGGATCTCCCATGAATATTCCTAGCTTCTTCTTCAGGTCTTCATTCTTCTCCAGTAACACTGCAATTTCTTCTTCATATCCATCATGTGTAGACTTGAGTTCCTCTTCTAGCTCCATGTTCCTGGTTATCACCTTCTTTAGGTCTATCATGCTGGCACACATCTGGTTCTCCTGACAACGGATGTGTTGGTTCAACTCCTGGATGTAGGCTGCAATGGACATGTCCCTCCTGGTGCTAATCATCTCCCGTTGCTCATCTCGGCGCCCACATATCTGGTTGATGGTGTCCTTAAGATCCTTGTTGTAAACTTCACTAATGCGTCCCACGGTGATGTGGGATGCCATGCTCTTTCGTAGACTCCAGGTTGGTGCATCAAAGGAAAACTATATGGGCTAAGTAACTGGCGCGAATGTCCTTCCGGGAACATGAACTCGAATCATCCAACGCTCCTCTTCTGGTAAAGTGGCAGTGTAGGTCCCGGTGAAGCTTGGTATTCCGATGTTCAGGTACCTAGTGACTTCATTCAAGTGTCATCCAAAAGGTGTGTCTTCATCCGGTTGAGCAAACTTGTTCCTTGGGTCCGCCATCTATAGAGTAGAAAATGGAGAAGAGTCAAAAATGAGTAGAGAAGGGGTTCCTATGGCTTATCTTAGTGGTCGCGTCCTACAATTAGCGTGTGCTCTCATACCATCTTGTAGCGATCCGACCTTAGACGGTCAAATCTCTGTGCATAAGTGCCATCCCTAGATCGGTAATCACTACTAGGAAAAGGCCTACTAATGGCGCACCGGTTTTGCCTACTAATGGCGCACTACCGGTGCGCCATTAGTATCACGCCACTAGTATTTTCTACTAATGGCACATCACTGGTGCGCCATTAGTATCTGGTATACTAATGGCGCACCACCTAGTGCGCCATTAGTATGTAACACCATGCGCCATTAGTGTGCCTCCCGGGGGGCCATACGTAACCATGTGCTTTGTCATACTAATGGCGCACCCTGTTGTGATGCGCCATTAGTATCCTTTGGCACACTAATGGCGCACCTGGTGGTGATGCGCCATTAGTATGAATATTTGTTTTTTTTTACTTTTTTGATTTTTGCACAGGTTACAAAATATATTATTGGACAAAATATAGATAGCAGCACACAACAACAGCAGATTCATCGAATACAATAGAAGATTAGTCTCCGAATACAATTCATCATATTAGTCTCCGAATTCAAAAGACCGAACAAAGATAAAACATTACAAGTCTCAAGACCGCGAGTATCGAGTTTGTCTTCACATTACAAGTCGATATCGATCATCTAAACTACCATCACATAGAAGAGAGTTGCGGTCATCACGATGAGCATCATCGCGATCAAACTGGTCTTCATCCGCCCTCCAACGCCCTCCTCTCTCTCCCGCTAGATAGCGGGCGATCTAGATTCAGCCTCCGCCCTAGTGGTGTACCCTTTGTAACTGTTACCGCTGAACGGTAAACCTGTCTCCGACACTCCTCCCGATCGTCAGAGACTCCGAACCTTACCCTTGTACACCTACATACGACGACATCTCTATGCACAAGCCAAACAATGACAATACACAAGCAATATGTAAGTATGCAACAAAAGGATCGAAGAGAAAAGCAAGACATTAATAGCACGATTCATGGTCCTACTAATAAATAGCATTGATTACATCTAAGTTGAACGACTGTCCAAATCAAAGAGACATACGAATTCATTAAAGTTTAATTACAACATGAGCCAATCAATGTTTCAGAACTACACATCACTACTTCCGACTCGACTCATCGGACAGGAGCGTGGATGAAGCCGCCGTCTGTCGTGATGGTCATGAAATCGCGGGTTGTTGTCACCCTGCATTTGTAGCGCTTTCATCTATCTCACTATTGGACGGTTTATATCTGCGAAGAACTGCCCCGAGGTATGAAGGACATCTTGATGGATGATGTCCGCAAACTCCCATCGGATGCGAAAGAATTCTTGTCCGAGGTCCGCATCCCGGGTTGCGCATAACCTCGCGCCCAATCTTTGAGACTATCTGGTAGCGTAAGGTGATGATGGTCCTCACGATCGCCGCGCATGTGATGGAGGGCGAGTAGGCATCCTTCGATCGCCAAAGCGGCTGCTTGACGCAGCAGAACTTCAGATTGTGTGAGAAGGTGTGCTTGTCGATTTCATTTAACTGCCCCGTGAAGGTGCCTCCAGATTTGGCGAGCTGGGAGAACATCATCAAGAACTTTCTTGACATTTGTGTAGTCTATGTTGGAGTTACGGTTCGGGTCAAAATATGTGGCCATGGAATATTTCGGGCTTAGGAGGATGAGTGTCAATGTGTGTCACGTAACACGGAATGTTAGAAAAAAAGAACGATCAAATATAAGAAATCATATGTTACGGGCGGTTAAGGGATGACTTACTCGGAAAGTAAGCCACAAGGAAGTTATCCTTATCTGGTTTGCCGAATGACGCCTTCGAGGTGTGAACTCGCAACTTGGCGGTCCCAGCGCTGCTCAAGTGCTTGGCACGCATGTAGAAGGGGTCGACTATCATGATGTCCGGGGTCTTGTCTCTAATGATCCGCATCTCCATACTCAGCGAAAACAGCCGAACGAAGGTGTAGTGCAGCGGATGAAGGTTAAACATAGCAAAGATGTCATCAAACCGCAGGACGATCGCACTCGATGTCGCCATCCACAAAGCCCTTGCCCTCTGGCACCTTGGCCACGAAAACCGGGTATGCCACATCATTCTCTCTCAGACGCCGCTTCTCCAAAGAAAGAACACTGTCGTGCAGACTCCACATAGCACCGGTTGCAGCATTCAGCATATTTGGTGGTAGCATCGCCCTACCCGCCACATGCACCCTCCTCGAGATATCCTTAGGTGAAGGTGGCCCGTCCTGAGCACGGATCGAACTCGGTGCCGGCTGGCTCGCAACGGTGCCCTTGTTAGTCTTTTGTTTCCGTCCCTTCTTCTTGATCTCCTGTAATGGGACCGAGTTCTGCTCACAGACCGCCTTCTTGAGCGTGTTGGGGTTGATAATATTTCGCACCTCAGCTATCTGAGGCTCGGTGAAGGCGGGAGCTGGAGGCGTGTCCTGAGAACTGAACGCCAGACGACGCCTGTTGCAATTGGATTTCTCCGCCGTACCAGCTATATCGCGGTCGTCTTGGTTGGGTTCTTGAGAAAGAGGCCCGCAAAACTTGTCAGCGTACCCATGTTCGGCAAAGTACTTATCAACTTTGGTAAATGTACCGTCGTCGTTGTCATTGCCATCCGGATCCTATGCCATAGGGCTGTCCGGATCCTGTGCCATAGGGCTGTCCGGATCCTGTGCCATAGGGATGTCTGGCAGGTCCGGTAGCGTTGCGGCGTTCTTGCCATGGCTTGGCGCCGACACGATCGGGCGGTCTTGTCTGGGGTGGTGTCCCCGCCCCAAACGAATATGGCTCTTCGCCAAAGCAGGGCCGCTTTACGCAGCGCCGAGGGTCATCTCATCTTCTTCGCCGGCCCTAGCGGGTCGAATCGAGGTAACAGCTCGTCGCAGCTCGGCAGCACCAACCACTTCAACCCTATACATTGTGGGTGCCATCGGATTACCGTGGAACATGCGGTTGCCGGTTGAACGATTCTGCCTTGGCGACATCGACCAACTCGCCGCCCACGGTGCGTAAGAGTGCAAGGAACGTCGGCGCGCCTCGCGAAAACATGTAGGGCGCCGGGGATGCCCACCAAAGGCAAGGAGATGAAGTCATCGGCCGAGAGGCTTAGTTATCGTGATGCCGCCGAGCTCGGCTAATGTCAAGGCACCGCCAACAGCGGGCGGCAACCGATGGAGGGGCGCTTGTCGGCGAGGTGCCGGCGGCGACACCCGGGTGCATTAAGCTCCAATGCCGTGCCGGGCGCGGAGACATGAATACCGCCTCCACCGGAGACACCAATGGCGCCGCTGACCGCTGTTGTCTGCGAAGTTATCGGCCGTGAAGCTAGGAACCGGGAGGCCCTGTTGGCGCCCGCAATCCACGTCGTCAGCCCATGAATCAACGTAGGCACCATGGCGTTGAGCTTCGCTCCCGCTTGTTGTTCCACTTGCTCTTGGACAAGCTCCGAATCCGCGCCACTTGTGCCTTGAGTGCTTCAACCTCGCGCTCGCTTTCCGAGCTGGTCTTTTTCTCCTTCCGCACACCAGCGTATAGTATGACCCCATTTTGTGGACAAGCCTTTGCCGCCACACGACCAGCCGACGCCGGCTTAGTGAGCTTATCCTTGTTTTTCATTACGCTCAACGCCCTATTTAAAGGGGTGTCAAAGGGAGCTCGAGACGACCCCGCCATCGCTTTCAGTTTCTCGGAAGGAACGTGAACCATTTAGAAATATTGGGGATTAATTAGAGTGCAACCATATGGAGCTAATTACGCTGGGTGTATTCCTTACCGTAACAACCTCAAGCGCCTGGTCTTCGGATCCGTGGTAAGATCCTTTGTTATCGGGTCCTCCTTGTACCGGCCCCGACAAAGTTCCTGGTCCGCTTGTCACCGCTGTATTTCTCGGCGGGCGGTAGGCCTTGCTCGGCACGCCCGCTTCCTCCTTGTCCCATATAGGCTTCGCCACTCAGAACCGCCGGACCGAGTTTGTGTTCCCTAAGTTCAACTCCGCATTTCTTTCCCCAATCGACTTGATTCGAGGTTGCATTGCTCTCGCACTTGATCTTGAACTCCTTGTAGTCATCTTCGCTGATCAAAGAATATTTCGCCTTGATCTTCTCATAACTATCACCTTTATCAATCATTCTCTTCACCGCGCTTCTCCAAGTAGACAGGGCTGTGCTCATCCTCGTGAGGGCGTGCACTGTTCACTTTATTCCCCGAGAGGCGGTGTTTTCAAAATCGGCGGGAACTTGTATCGCTCGTGCAGCTTCGTGAAGAGGAGGTTGCGCAAATTCCTCGGTCCTTATGCCTAAGGTTATCGGTGTTGATCGAGACGGTGTCTCGGAGAATGCACCCGAGCTGAAGCGAGTACCCTTGACTATATGTTTGGGCTCCGTTGGATGCCCGCCGAGTCCACTTTTGTAAATTCCTCCTTGAGGGTGCTAAGCGCATTCAGCGCCGGTCCTTCCTTTGCTTCTTCGGTTGGCTGCCATCCGTGTGCGCCGCCATCATCGATGGTGGCATCCTCGGCGGCACCATCAGTGGTGTCATCCCGACGCCACTAGGGGTTGTGTAGTCAGGATCGGTGTCTTCCGCGGCGCCCTCATAGCGGTGAGGTTGTTCCTCCATCTCCGGGACAGCTCCTGAATTGCTTGCCGCCTCAACCGCATGCCTCATCATTGTTGGCCATGTTTCGCTCTAAATAGGAAAACAGTTTGGTCAAAAAGTTGGTTATTGTCAAGGAACAAGATCATGGTCTCATCATTTAGGGTTTGTCAACACCGAGGCATCCTAAAAGCTAAGCTTTTATCATTTAGGGTTTTTCGACGCCGAGGCACCCTAAAAGCCTAAGCGTACATCATTTAGATTCTCATCGACACCGAGGCACCCTAAAAGCCAAGCTTTTATCATTTAGGGTTTGTCGACGCCGAGGCACCCTAAAAGTTAAGTTAAGTTTTCATCATTTAGGGTTTATCGATGCCGAGGCACCCTAGGTTGGGCCTAATCACTTGGCACTAATCACTTGGCTCTATTGCCACATATGTTGGGTTTATCATCTAGGGTTTATCAATGCTGAGGAGAATTCTAAGTTGGGCCTAATCACTTGGCTCTATTTCCACCTATGGTTTAATGCAGCAAGAATAAAGGTGCAGTTGATCCTACTTAATTAAGTACTAAGATACCCCGGCCCATGCATTAGTAGCAAGTACCCCATATGTCCGATTTTTAGCGAAGTCATGCTAAAATTCACGGAAAATTTCAGCATGACCTTTGCTGAAAATAGGACATACGGAGTAGCCGAATTTGCCCGAACGGAAGTTAATCGACATTCCGGCAAACTCAAGGGCCTCTCGGGGTACCTGCAAAATCATCATGACACAATGGTCGGAGACAAAACCCAGCCACAAACCATATGGTCCTCTGCTTTCATATGGACAAAAATCAGCTCAACTTATGTGAGCTTCCATTCCAGATATAATAGGTCACCCAACAAAAGATCATCAATAGTTTAGCAAGCCTGTACAAACACAGAAAGAATAGAAAGTTTGCTGCCTATTCAAACACAGAAACAAAACACTACTTGAAACTTCTGCTACATTTGGACCATGGCAATTTACTTTCATGGAGCATGACAAATGTATTTTACTGATCATGGCATTGTTTTTACTATATGCACCATGGCAAATTTCTTTTCTTTTTGCAACATGGCAAATTTCTTTGCACCGGGCCATGGCAAATATAGTCTATGCATCATGAAAATTATAGTGTATGGATCATGGCATTTTTTATTCTACATTTTTATTCTATGGATCATGCCAGGAAATTATAGTATATGCATTTTTTTAATCTCTGGATCATGATCCAACAAAATTGCCATCTCCCATGGCAAATATAGCCTATGCATCATGGAATTTATACTGTATGGATCATGGCATTTTTTGTCTATGGATCATGATCTATAGAACATTTTAGTCCATGTCATTTTCTGAAACATATTTTTGCCATGGCAATTTTGAATCAATAGACATACTTCTCAAAAGAGGCATGATCAAATTCTGGTGCCCTTGACTTACTAGTATTTATCTCTTATGACTGATGAATGTGCATTGAGTCCGTACAAAGACTCTGCAGTGAAATGAAAAAACCTTGGAAATATATTTATGATAACTCTAAATGGATCAAGGTGCGTATGCACTTGTAAAAAAGGTATGCATTTGCAGCAGCTTTGTTCGATTATGACACCATTCTGTTAAGAAGGCAACATAACATTATCATCCCAATTCATAGTTGAAGTTGAAGACCCTAAGCTTTAAAATGCCAAGTCTCACTTACGCATGTTAACTTATTTACCAGTTTAGAACTATCACCAGAAAATAGTAAATCCACATTGACCACATAATATAATTTTGCAACCACTCAGTTTGTCCTTGACTGGGACACTTGAAGCACAAAACAACTAATGCAGAGCTAGGTATACTTTGGTTCTGACAGATCACATCCTAGTGCATATGTGGGGTTTTTTACTTAGAAAATACAAAACTTCTATTACTGTTTTTATTTTTAAACAGAGCGTAACCACATCTACAGTTTATAAACTGATTCAGATAATCATTAATCAGGCATGGAAAATTATTTTAGCCATGATCCCTGAGGATTAGAGCCTCCACAAGTCAGGGAAAATTAGTGTCTCCACTTATGTTGTCAATGCTTGTTGTATGTTTGGCTTAAGGGTTTTCCTTTTCAAATTCTGAGTCTATTTCTAAACAAAGTAGGCTTCTATCCTGTCTAGATTGTAATGAAGATGTCTTGGATAAGCTGAGTGTTGTAATGAAGATGTCTTGGTGAGACTTGATATATGTCCAAAATTAGAAAAATCACAAGGTACTTTCTATACCTAATAAACTCCATATGACCACATAAAATCCTGTTTAACACACCAGTAAAGAGGAACAACCCCCCTAAGGAGCTAGAAAGCTATATCGCCCACTGCCTCGTCGAATGTCTGTCAAGGGAAGAGATAAAGAGCATATAAAACATTACCCACACAAAAATATGAGAGCATGTAAAAAATTTAAAAACGAGAACCATATTGACCAATCTAAACTTGACATTACACTTGGCACGAGGGAGTACACAATGACATAGTAGTTATCAATTTTCTCCTGTATGAGCTGTAGCAATCCCCACATACAAGAAAAAACTGAAAGCAAAGCTTTACTCTCCCAACAAGATTCTAAGCATACTACTTGACTAATAATAGAAAGCCCATGACAGTGAGGGTATCTAATACCATAGTATTTCTAATTCTATAAGCCAGCAAGTTTGTGAAATTGACACAAACCAATTTGGTTAGCAAGTCACGGCAGCACATGACAGTGAGGTAACGGTCCCACAAAGCATGGCTGGGCGTGGCCCGAGCGTAGTGGAGGCGCGGTCGCGGTGCTGTGAGCGCGCCTGGGCGGGGCCAGGGCGCGGCCCGAGCGTAGTGGAGGCGCGATCGCGGTGCGGTGAGCGCGCTGGCGGGGCCAGGCGCGCCAGGGCCGAGGGAGCACGCCATGGGGGCGGCAACCAGAGCTGGGCGCGGTGGTGCGACAGCCACGACGACGAAATCGGGGGGGAGGGGAACCGGTGCAGCTCACCGAGAGGAAGACGATGGCAAGCTCGTGCGGGCTCGGGGTTGACGAGGTGAATCGGATCGACGGTGAGGCCGCGGTGGCCAGAGGTGGAAGAAGACCTCGATCCGCACGATGCAGAGTCGTCGAGCTCGAACGGCTGGCTGTAGATGATGTAGAAGAACACTGCAGAGCTCCTGGACTCCTTGGTGGGGTGCGGGGACGACGGTGGTCGTGGGGATGATGTGGTGTCGACGGGGATGACCTAGTCGGGTGAAGCAGCGAGAGGAGGGATGTGGTGAGGTGCTAGGGTGTGGAGCGGTCGCGGGTCGCCGGAGCGGGCGCGGGCAGCCGGAGCGGTGTGGAGCGGGCGCTGGGTCGTTGGAGCGGGCCGGGGTCGCCGGAGCGGGTGTGGGGGAGGAAGGGGATCTGGCGTGGGATAGGGAAGGGGGGATCGGGCGAAGGGGTATCCAGCTATAGCAATGGCGCACCACCCTGTGGTGTGCCATTTGTAGTTTTTTTCTGATAGCAATGGCGCACCCTCCTCTGGTGCGCCATTAGTAAATTTTTTTTCATTATTTCTTGTTGCATCTAATAATTTGTTTTTTATCAAATTTGTTATTTTCATGAGGACTAGAACAGAAGATATCATCAAATATCATCAATTTTTTTTTGAAAATATCATCAATTTTTTTTATATTTTTAATTGAAAATATCATCAAATTTGTTATTTGAAGATATCATCAAATTTATTATTTGAAAATATCATCAAGTTTGTTATTTAAAAATATCTTCAAAAAGTGGGGAGGGTGCGGTGTTGGCGGCGGCAAGTGGAGCGGGCCGGGAGGGTGCGGGGTGTCGGTGGCGGTGGAGCGGGAGGGTGCGGTGGGTCGTCGGCGGCAAGTGGAGCGGGAGGTGCGGTGGTTCGTCGGCGGCGATGGAGCGGGGGAGGGTGCGGGGGGTCGGCGACGGCGGTGGAGCGGGGAGGTGCGGGGGTGCTCAAGGCAAGGGGGATCTGGCGAGGGGGATAGCTATCGAGAGGGAGGGGGATCGAGATCGAGTGTCCTCATGAATATTCAATATTTTTTCATATTGAATATGAAAAAATATCACCAAATTTGAAAAAATATTCATGAATTCAAAAAGTGCCCATGAAATTTAAAAATATTCATGATATCAAAAAGTGCCCGAGAAATGAAGGCTACAATTTAAATACAATCGATCTTAGCTAGCTATCCGTTCACAATCTTCTTGCCCTTCTTTTTCTCAAATGGAGTTCTTCCGTGGAACGGACGCCCTTAGGTAGGGTGGTCCCGCTTCTTCTTGTGGTGTGTGCTGCTACTTCATCGTCATCGCCATGTTCGATCTTCGGTCGTCAGATTTGTCAAGTCTTGCTCATTGGCTACTCCATCCATTCCGATGATCTTCCTTTTGCCTCTCCTCGCGACAACACGACCGGGCTTTGGCGGGTCGGTAATGAAGAAGCATTGGTCCACTTGGGAAGCCAGCACCCATGGCTCATTTTTCATGGGTGACGCTTATGCCATGGGTCTTGATTTGGCTTCGGTATAACCATGGTGGTGAAATACTGGTCTTCTTTAGGACGCTTTGGCCCATCTCGACACGGAACATCGGACCTTCTCTCCAACAGAGCTCAGCTCCCAGATCTCCTCGATCCTTCCGTAGTATCTGTCCTTGTCGCTGCCGTGTAGGATTCCATCGTTACCCCGGAGTTCGATAACCATCGCCTTCATGTCCTTGTTCTCGTGTAGAATGTGTAGCCGCTGATATTGTACGCCTCATAGGTCATCAGTTGTGCTTGGCGCCATGTGACAAGGCGAATATGAGTTGTTCTTCCGCGAAGAATCCTCATGTAAAGGGTACGACGTAAGCTTCGCTTGAACCAACGCGTGAAACATGAGTTGTGCTCTTTGATTATATCTCCGTCCGTCCTCTGCTGGCCTCGGTCATTGTACGCCTTCTCAATAAAGGTTTTGTGCTCTACCACCCAAGGATCGACCACGCCTATGTGTTGTAGCGCAACTAGGTTTGCTCTTTCAAAGTCGGCGAGTCGACCAAGTCGACATGCATTTCGCGCGACCTCACGGTGACCCCATCCAGCGAGCCCGCCAAGTGCTCGTTGACGGGCGTAGACCAACGGGTTCTCGATGCCTAGATAATTCGCAGAGGAGATGAACTCTTCGTCGAAAGCCCCGGCTATACTTCCTCTGGATGTGACATGTTGCGAACGTATCCTTTGATGACACCATTCATCCTTTCGAACGGCATCATGCTGTGCAGGAACGCCGCCCGAGTTGGATGATATCCTCCACGATATGGACCAGCAGATGCACCATAACGTCAAGAATGCGGGCGGAAGTACATCTCAAGCTCGCATAGTATCACCACGATCTCTTCCTCGTAGCCTTCGAGTTGCCTCACGCCAATCGACTTCCGAGATATGACGTCGAAAAAGTTGCATAGGCCAAATAGCGTTTCACGGATGTGCGCGTCCATGATCCCACCGATTGCAACCGGAAGTACTCGCCATCAAGACGTGATACCGTGAGAGTTCATCCCGCTGAACTTCGCTTCACTGGGTCTAGGTATCCGCTTATCTTCCCACAGAATCAGAAGGAAGTTTTACTCCTAGGAGGCAGGTGAAAACTGCTCGATCTCCTCCCGACTTAGAGTGAAGCATGCGGAGGGTAGTCATTTCCGGTCTTCTTGGCCTTTTGCCTTTGCGACGACTTTTTCGTGTCCTGCTTCACCATCATCATCATCATCATCATCATCATCATTAGCGTGAAGCTCCTGCCGATGCCCATTGGTTTCAAGTCTGCCCTTGCTTTCGCCCATCTTTGGTCCTCTCGGCATGTTGAGCAGGGTACCAAGCGGACTCTCGCACACGTTCTTCGTGATATGCATGACATCAAGGCTGTGAGGCACACGGTGGATCTTCCAAGACGGCAAGTCCCGTAAAAGACCTCGCTTTCCATACCTTCAGCAGCTGCTCGGCGCCTTTCGCTTCTTTCCGGCTCGCGCCTTTTGCTTCTTTCCCTGCAAGGGCAGTCTTTCCAATTTTTCAACATCTCGCCTATTTCCTCGCCGCCCTCGTGACATCGGCGCTTTCAAGGTTCGGTTTCACCATCGAACAGATCCTTGCGTTTCTCCACGGGTCATCGCCGCGAAGCCACCTTCGATGTCCCATGAACACGGTTTTCAAGACCCGGATCTCTATCTAGCTGGCGATACATTGTGTCATCCATGCACCTTACGCATCCGTAAAATCCGTGGACTACCTGCCCCGCGAGATATCCGTCGAGATGCACCGCACCGCCGTGAGCAGTCGGCTCTCATAGGGAAATATTCTTTCTCTCGGCGTCCCCACGACACGGGGCGTTTTCCACAGCGTGTCTAGCTCCTCCTTCAAAGCCCCCAGATACAATTGATTTCGCTCCCTGATTGTTTCGCCCTTCAATTAGCATACTCATGTGAATGTACTTCCTCTTCATGCACAAACAGGGGAAGGTTGTACATCCACACAAACACAGGCCAGGTGCTATGTGTGCTTCTCGGCTACCAAACGGATTGACTCCATCGGTGCTCGCGCCCAAAGACGATGTTCCTTGGATCCTTCCCAAATTCTGGGTATTCAAGTTCAACGCTACACCACTGCTCGCATCCTTAGGGTGACTCAGCATCTTGTCTTTTTATTTATCTCCGGATCATTTCCGTCATCTTCCCGCTTCTTCTCCTCCCTATCCGCGCGCCAACGCAGGAGCTTTGCTACCTTAGGGTCCGCAAAATACCGCTGCAGACGAGGAGTGATCGGAAAGTACCACACCGATTTTCGAGGAGCTTTCTTCCTCTTCTTGTATCAAGTGACGCTGCACACAGGACATATGGTAGACTCCGCGTGCTCGTCCCGATAAATGATGCAATTGTTCATGCACACATGGTATTTCACGTGCGGTAAATCCAGAGGACACACGATTTTCTTCGCCTCCTCAAAACTGGTCGGGCACTTGTTCCTCTTGGGAAGACGTTCGTGCCAGAATGACATGTTTTCGTCGAAGCATGCGTCCGTCATTTTGTGTTTTACCTTCATCTCCAGAGCCATGAGCGTTACTTTCAGACGGGTATCCTCAGGCCTGCATCCTTCATACAATGGAGTAACCGCGTCTATCTCCAGCTTGATCCATCTTGGCTTTCTCTCGGCGGCAGCTCTTGAGTTATCCGTCCGCTTGATAAGCAACTCTTGAATATGAGGGTCCTGCACCCAGCCTCCATCGTCGCCTGCTCCGCATCTTCATCTTCATGATCATGCCCTTCGCCTTGATCTTCCTCATCATCATGTACGACATCTTCTACATGATGATGTGTACAACATCACCGCCGTGATCATGTCCCGGAGATTCTTCGCCTTCTCGCCCGCCTCGCCATGCGGTGGTTGTCTTGTTGCCCTTCCTCATTTCTTGCCCGCCCCCATGGACGACTTCATAGTCATATTCATCACCTTGCCACCGATAGCCATCCATGAAACCACGCAAGAGCAGGTGGTCCCGCACCTGCTCGAATCCGGTCCGCAATAAGGCTCTTCACTTGCATCTTTGACACGGACATCTTATCTCCGCCTCGCTCTTTTGAAGCATCTCGCCTTCGTGGAGCTCAAAACCTATTCACGATGCTTTCGGTCATCGTATGGACTATGGTTGCTCATGGGTAGAGCAAAACGATATTTTAGAACCAAGAAAAATTTGGCATGACCTTCCCTAAAAATAGGACCAAAAAGAATGCATAGTGCCAAAATTCTCACCGAAACGGAAATGAATCAACATTCCGGCAAAATATTGGCAACTATCGCATTTCAAATACCGATACCTGCAAACACAAACATATATGCAACACCACAAACATATGCAACATCACAAACATACATAGATCTAGCTAGGCCACAAAAAGTGCATGTACACGTTGTTGGAGCGAGCTACGGAGAAAAAAAGTAGATCTACAACATGAAGATAGCTTTCCCCTTACTTACCTATAAAAAAAAGGTAATTTCACCACTTAATTTTGATGAATCTACGGTGCAAATGAGGTGAGGAGGAGTAGGCAGCCAAAGTTTGGAGAAGGAGTTGGAGGAATGAAGGGAAAGTGAGTGGGTAGGTGAGGCTGTCCAAAATATCTTTTGGGTCCCAGTTACTAATGGCGCACCAACAGCAAATGCGCCATTAGTATGCCTTTACTTAATGGCGCACTGCAGGTGGTGCGCCATTAGTAGTTTTGCAAAAAGTAAAATATTTACTAATGGCGATCGTTCGCCTAGTGCGCCATTACTAGTTAGAACTAGTAATGGCGCACTTCGTCGATGCGCCATTAGTATGTATGTAAAATGAAAAAAACTTTATTACTAGTGGCGCACCGTTTTTCTGGTGCGCCATTAGTGTCTTCCACACTAATGGCTCATCACCAACTAGTGCGCCATTAGTATATAGTAGTGGCGCACTGCATCCGTGGTGCGCCATTAGTGTCAATCCTATCTATAGCCCTTTTCCTAGTAGTGAATGCTGACACACACAGTACTTGAAGGATTTATAACAGAGTTCAATCACACACTTGTTACATCGAATGTCTCAAAAGGAGAACTTATTACAATAATATGGCTGAAGGCCATCTAAATAAGATAACAACGGAAGATTCGAAGGTAAATGAGTCCATCAACTCCAACAGCATAGCTGAGTGCACGACAACGACCTAGCGTACCTTACTCTTCATCTGAAAAGTATGCAACATGATACGTTGCAGCCCGAAACGGGTCAGCACATGGAATATGCTGGCAAAATAACACTACAAGGCAATGAACAAGATAACAACTATCACTACATGCATATATGGTTGGTGGAGGCTCTATAGTTATCATTTTTGCGTAAAGCCAATCTTTCCCTACTGCAAAGGAATATATTTATTTAACTATCAAGTTGGTTGATAAATATTGAGAAGGTTCCTCCAACTCAATCCCAATTAAACAATTGGAGCAACCCAACAAATTTATTAAGTAAGAGTGATGAGATCCAATCAATAATTCAAGCACCAGATACTCAAGATGTCCATAAGCGGGGACATGGCTAACCATGATTAGTTTATACACTCTGCAGAGGTTTGCACACTTTTCCCCACAAGACTCGATCTCCTCCGTTGAATTTCTCGCACTACATGGTGTTTGAGAAACGGATGACCGAGACACGCCTTCGTAGCATTAACTCTTTACTCGGGTAGACAGACCACCTACATCCCCTACATCTGCTAGCCTACCACTGAAAGAGGTCACACAACATACTCAACTATACCAGAGCCCATAATGGCTTGTGGTTGCACACGGAAGTTTCTAGCATGAATAATCTTATGATCCCTTTGAGCCTGGGTGGCAAACCATAGGATGATCACACGGGTACTCCGGGATATCCTAGGACAACACTGGATTGCTCCACGTGCCCAGACAACCACTGGGTGCTCCAAGGTGCCTCAACCAATCCACCCAGATGTGTATTAAAGTAGCCACCTTAAGTTTAACCATTAATTAAAGCTCTCACATCTATCATGGATCACTCAAACCAAACCACGTCTACGAGCATAGCATAGCAGTATAAGCATAATGTAGAAGTAACTCCCAAGGTTTGCAATACAGGACAATAGGTTCTACCTCATCAACTACTTCCCAATACCCACATGTTAACCAATCCTAACCATGCAATGTTTAAGGGTTGAAGCTATTGCATAAAAACTGGGTAAGAAATGGGTATGATCAAAGTGTTACTTGCCTTGCTGACGATCAAAAAACCCTAGTGACTCGTAGTAGCACGCTTCGCACTCCGGAAAATCTATCGGAAACAAACAATAGCATACATAAGCACTCAAGCACAAGATGCAAGGGTAAAACTCAAATGAGAAGGTCCAAACTGAAAGTACAAGAGAAGAACTTCGATTTGCAAAAAGAATCAATCGAATCGGAGCTACGAAACTCAAACTACGATCAAAACAAGTTCAAATTCAAATCTGCTTGAAACCAAATTTTAAATTATCAAAATCATGTTCAAGTTGATTATATGGAAAGAGGGGATCGAGATGAAGATTTTGGCATTGGTTTCACTAGATTTGGACGAACGAGCAAAAAGTTGCGAGGTTCGAAGATCAGGGGCTAATCTGCGATAAAAATAATCGTGAATAGGTCCCTGGCCGAAAATAAAATAAAAATAAAAACCTAACGAACGAACGTTCGCTATCAGGGACAAACGAACGAATATGTTCGCTAACAGTGACATTCGGGTGAACGCTTGCTAATTAGCGAACTCGAAAAAAAACCGATCTAATCCGTTGAACCGAAAAGAAAACCGACAAAACCTAAAAAACTGATCTACGTTTATACCTAAAACCGGCGAAAAACCGGCGAGACGGCGGCGGTCAACGGTGGCGGCGGCGGCGGCTTCATATGCGGCCAAGGCGTATGTGGCGCTGGCGCGAGAAGCGGTGGCGGCGGCGCAAGCGGCGGCGACGGCAAGCAAGGCAAGGCGGCTGCGACAGGCAGCGGCTGCAGGTGGGGCGAGGTGGGAGGAGGCGGCGGGGCGGTTTTATAAAGACTGCATGGGCTCGGCTTGGGACGGGTGGGCGGCGCGTGTCCGACCGAGACATGGCGGCGGCGGCGAGGCTCGGGACTCTGCCCGAGTCAGAGGAGGCGGCGGCTGGTGGGCCGGCCTGCTCGGCTAGGCCATCGGCCCAGTTGGGTGGGAAGAAGTTTTTTTAAAAAAATATTATGCCCGAATAAAATCCTAATAAAATATAAAAAAATTCTAAAAATACCAGAAACAATTTTAACCGTCTAAACCTAATATTTAGAACAAAGTGAACATTTTTATGGCATAAAACATACAATTTTCAAAAATGCATATTTTTAATTTAAATAAAATAGAAAATAAAATACAAATGAAAACATAAATTTGATTTTAAAATTTCTCCTCCAATATTCCTCTCTTTTGAAGAAGTCACATTATCTTCTCTTTTTATTTTTAATATAGGAAATAACTGGAGAGAAAATATTAAAACCAAATTGATCCTCCTTTCAAAATTGAGAAAAATTCAAATATGAAAAAAATGTGAAATCTCTAACTCTCTCCTTGGGTCCTTGAGTTGCTTAAGATTTTTAGGATCATTAGCAAAATGCAAATAAAATATGATATACATATGATGATCTATATATAACATTTAAATTGAAAATTGGGAAGTTACACTATACCGCGGTTCAACGGCACCGGCTTGGTCACCA
This sequence comes from Aegilops longissima, assembly GCA_021605205.1. Classification (NCBI taxonomy): domain Eukaryota; kingdom Viridiplantae; phylum Streptophyta; class Magnoliopsida; order Poales; family Poaceae; genus Aegilops; species Aegilops longissima. Next base: position 196,611,836 of record CM038682.1, read on the forward strand.
ACTTCACCTCCAAGCTCCGCAGCCTCGCCACGCCTCAATACCCGGCGGCCGTGCCACGGTCGGTGGACAAGCGGTTCTTCTCCATGGTCGGCCTGGGCAGGCTCCCGTGCCCCTTGAACACGACGTGCCAGGGGCCCACCAACAAGACGTAGTTGCGGCCATGAACAACGTCTCCCTGGTGCTCCCTTCCACGACGCTTCTCCAGTCGCACTTCACCGGCGTGTCCCGGCACCTACAGGTCCAACTTCCTGGTCACGCCCCTCTTGAAGTTCAACTACACGGGGGCGCCGCCGAACAACACGAATGTGGCCAAGGGGACCAAGCTCCTCGTGCTGCCGTTCAACGCGTCGGTGGAGCTGGTGATGCAGGACACGAGCATCCTCGGCTTCGAGAGCCACCCCCTGCACCTGCACGGCTTCAACTTCTTTGTGGTCGGGCAAGGATTTGGCAACTACGACGCCGTGAACGACCCTGCCAAGTTCAACCTCGTCGACCCGGTATAGCGGAACACCGTTGGGGTGCCATCCGGTGGGTGGGTGGCCATTCGCTTCCTCGCCTATAACCCAGGTAACTACAGTTTAGTACAAGTTGCATCGGATTAATGTTTTGTCCATGCTCATACGTATCGTATGCATGCGTGTCAGGTGTATGGTTCATGCATTGCCATCGAAGGTGCACACGACGGGGGACGAGAATGGCATGGCTGGTGCTAGATGGAAGCCTTCCAACCAGAAGTTGCTCCCGCCACGGCCGATCTCTGAAATGCCAGCGTGCGGTGCTCGAGCCATTGGTCTTCCTCTTTTGATTTGTTCGCCCATTTGCGATTGATGTCTCTTGTTGAGGGTTGTAGCTTCTTTTATAGTCAGTCCCTTTGACTTTACGATTTTCTCTTTGCAATTTAAGTTTGTTCTTTTCACTTGATTAGCAGTGTCTGATAACAATGTATTGAGGGGTATTAAATAAACAGGGGTGTGAATTACACGTCAAGTAGCTAAAACTTTCCGTGGAAGTAATATCATTTAGACTGGTCGTAATGGAGAGTATCATCTACTAGTATCATGCATATGATACTAGTGTATGGTACTACTTCCCTAATGCATAGTATCATAAGTTAGTAATTTAGGTTGCCTTATTAATTGCCATGCATGACACACAAAGTAGTACAACATTTAGGCTAGTCATAGTGGGGAGTAACTTAGACTAGTGTCATATGCATGACACTAGTCTAAGTTACTACCTTCATAATGCAAAGTAACATGATAGCAGTGTCATATATGGCTTCATTTATTAGCTTGTAGATTCATCTTGTCTTGGGAAGCGCTATGTTACAGTAACATATTATGTTACCACCTCACATTAAATATTTTCCACATAAGCAAAAATTTGTTGAAGTGTGCTATGTTACTAGCTAAGTTACTCCCACTATGACTAGCCTTAGTATGATACGGTATCATAATATGATACCACATCATCTCTTTTCTCATTTAATCATGTGCCTCATCATCCTAAAAGTCTAGTTGACATGCATGACACCGCTTATGATACTCCTATTACGAACAGCCTTAATCCAACATTCCTCTTCCTTGTTGGCCACCCCTCATGGATGAAGCCTGATCGCTTCCCGGACGAGTACCTTGGCAATTTCGTCAGCACGGCTACGCGCCCACGGCCTCCTCGGCGGGTGCACGGTGGCCCTGGCGGTCAAGGAGGTGGTGGCGGTGTTTGTTCTGTGAAAAAAGGGCCTCCTGTTCAAAGCAGCAAGTAAGAGACTGGTCCGTCGGCCTCGACGGTTGAGTTAGGGCGGACGTGGAGGACGTCTAGATGGTTTTTCTTCGAGTGTTGTGATCCCTGGATAAAAAAGTTCGAACGAACAACGTGTTGCCACTGGCGTCTGAGTCGAGATCGGGCGTTGGCTACTTTAGAAAAAAAACAAATTGTTTTTCCCATGTCCGTGGCAATATAGTGATAGGTAATTTGGTGGAGGAACAAAACCGTCATGTGAAAATTGACGGACTAGAAATATCACCTTTCTTTATTATTAGAGAAAAAAGATAGGTATTGGTATAGATGTTTCTTTTCACTCCTTGCCTTATTTATTGGGCGCTGCTACGCATCCGTCTGCCGATGTTTAGATAGTGTCAGTCGCCTTGACGGTCGTTGGATGCCCGAGCAGATAGCCGTCCGATCTAGTGTCTCCGCCCCGCACACCTACTCGTTATTTCCCGCAACAGACACTCTGTTGCAGAAACAATACACTCTTCCCCCCGGCCCCGACAGAGATACGCCCCGCGCGGCGCCACCGCCAACCCACCCATTAGATCTCACACCATCGAGTGACCGAGCTTTGTCCTTCCCACAACAACAGATGTAATGTTGCAGAATTTTTTGAAACAAAGGTCGTGTTGCAAAAACTTTTGTAACAGAGGTCATGTTGTAATTTTTTTTGCAGCAACATACTTGTTGCATACTTTTTTGCAACAAGATCTATGTTTCAGAAAAGCATCTGCAGCTCGTAGTCATGTCCGTCGCAGATTTTTTTTCTGCAACAAAGGTCTTCATCACCCGGTAGCAGCAAGAGCGGGGCATGAGCTCTGCTAGATGGTGGTGAGGGAGGATCGATGTTGGGGAACGTAGTATTCAAAAAAAGTTTCTACGATCATGCAAGATCTATCTAGGAGAAGCATAGCAACGAGTGGAAAGAATGTGTCCACGTACCCTCGTAGACCGAAAGCGGAAGCGTTAAGTAACACGGGAGGGAGGAGGACGCTGGCCAAGGGGAGGAGGCGTGCCATGGGAGGCAATCCTACTCCAAGCAAGATTCGGCCCCCCCTTTCCTATTCCAACAAGGAGAAGGGGGAAGGAGAGGGACGAGAGAAGGAAAGGGGGGGGGCGGCCCGCTAGTCCAATTCGGTTTGGGCTAGGCGGCGCCCCTTTGGCCTGCTTCTCTCTTCCACTACTAGGCCCATGAGGCCCAATAACCCCGAGGGGTTCCGTGACCCACGGCATCTCGGAAAATACCCGATACACCTCGAATTATTCCGTGTCCGAATATAGTCTTCCAATATATCAATCTTTATGTCTCGACCATTTTGAGACTCCTTGTCATGTCTATGATCTCATCCGGGACTGCGAACTACCTTCAGTACATCAAAACACATAAACTCATAATATGAATCGTCATCGAACGTTAAGCGCGCGGACCCTATGGGTTCAAGAACTATGTAGACATGACCGAGACTCATCTCCGGTCAATAACCAATAGCGGAACCTGGATGCTCATATTGGCTCCCACATATTCTACGAAGATCTTTATCGGTCAAACCGCATAACAACATACGTTGTTCCCTTTGTCATCGGTATGTTACTTGCCCGAGATTCGATTGTCGGTATCACTAGACCTAGTTCAATCTCGTTACCGTCAAGTCTCTTTACTCGTTCCGTAATGCATCATCTCGCAACTAACTCATTAGTTACATTGCTTGCAAGGCGTATAGTGATGTGCATTACCGAGAGGGCCCAGAGATACCTCTCCGACAATCAGAGACAAATCCTAATCTCGATCTATGCCAACTCAACAAACACCATCTGAGACACCTGTAGAGCATCTTTATAATCACCAGTTACATTATGACATTTGATAGTACACTAAGTGTTCCTCCGGTATTCGGGAGTTGCATAATCTCATAGTCATAGGAATATGTATAAGTCATGAAGAAATCAATAGCAATAAACTAGACGATCATAGGGCTAAGCTAACAAATGGGTCAAGTCAATCACATCATTCTCTAATGATGTGATCCCGTTCATCAAATGACAACTCATGTCTATGGCTAGGAAACTTAACCATCTTTGATTAACGAGCTAGTCAAGTAGAGGCATACTAGTGACACTCTGTTTGTCTATATATTCACACCTGTACTAAGTTTTCGGTTAATATAAATCTAGCATGAATAATTAACATTTATCATGATATAATGAAATATAAATAACAACTTTATTATTGCATCTAGGGCATATTTCCTTTAGTCTCCCACTTGTACTAGAGTCAATAATCTAGATTACACAGTAATGATTCTAACACCCATGGAGTCTTGGTGTTGATCATGTTTTGCTCGTGAGAGAGGCTTCGTCAATGGGTCTGCAACATTCAGATCTGTATGTATTTTGCAAATCTCTATGTCTCCCTCCTTGACTTGATCGCGGATGGAATTGAAGCATCTCTTGATGTGCTCGGTTCTCTTGTGAAATCTGGATTCCTTTGCCAAGGCAATTGCACCAATATTGTCATAAAAGGTTTTCATTGGACCCGATGCACTAGGTATGACACCTAGATCAGATATGAACTCCTTCATTTGCTGCTTCTGAAGCAGCTATGTACTCCGCTTCACACGTAGATCCCGCCACGACGCTTTGCTTAGAAGTGCACCAATTGACAGCTCCACCATTCAATATAAATACGTATCCGGTTTGTGTCACCTCCACAAACAAGAAACATATCCTTAGTCCTCTTCAGGTATTTCGGGATATTCTTGACCGCTTTCCAGTGATCCACTCCTGGATTACTTTGGTACAGCCCTACTAAACTAATAGCAAGGCACACATCAGGTCTGGTACACAGCATTGCATACATGATAGAACCTATGGCTGAAGCATAGGGAATGACTTTCATTTTCTCTCTATCTTCTGCAGTGGTTAGGCATTGAGTCTGATTCAACTTCACACCTTGTAACACACGACAGAACCCTTTCTTTGCTTGATCCATTTTGAACTTCTTCAAAACTTTATCAAGGTATGTGCTTTGTGAAAGTCCAATTAAGCATCTTGATCTATCTCTATATATCTTGATTCCCAATATATAAGCAGCTTCACCGAGGTCTTTCATAGAAAAACTTTTATTCAAGTATCCCTTTATGCTATCCAGAAATTCTATATCATTTCCAATCAACAATATGTCATCCACATATAATATTAGAAATGCTACAGAGCTCCCACTCACATTCTTGTAAATACAGGCTTCTCCAAAAGTCTATATAAAACAGTATGCTTTGATCACACTATCAAAATGTTTATTCCAACTCCGAGATGCTTGCACCAGTCCATAAGTGGATCGCTGGAGCTTGCACACTTTGTTAGCATCCTTTGGATCAATAAAACCTTTGGGTTGCATCATATACAACTCTTCTTCCAGAAAACCATTCAGGAATGCAGTTTTGACATCCATTTGCCAAATTTCATAATCATATAATGCGGCAATTGCTAACATGATTCGGACGGACTTAAGCATTGCTACGGGTGAGAAGGTCGCATCATAGTCAAATCCTTGAACTTGTCGAAAACCTTTCGCAACAATTCGAGCTTTGTAGACAGTAACATTACCGTCAGTGTCAGTCTTCTTCTTGAAGATCCATTTATTCTCTATGGCTTGCCGATCGATACGTCTCCATCATATCTACTTTTCCAAACACTTTTGCCCTTGTTTTGGACTCTAACTTGCATGATTTGAATGGAACTAACCCGGAATGACGCTGTTTTATCCAGAATTGCCATGGTGCTATTTTTTTGCAGAAACAAAAGTTCTCGGAACGACCTGAAACTTCATGGAGAATATTTTTGGAATATATAAAAAATACTGGCAAAATAATCAAGACCAGGGGGCCCACACCCTGTCCATGAGGGTGGGGGTGCGCCTACCCCCCTGGGCGCGCCCCCTGCCTCGTGGGCCCCCTGGTGCTCCACCGACGTCAACTCCAACTCTATATATTCACGTTCGGGGAGAAAAAAATCAGAGAGAAGGATTCATCGCGTTTTACGATACAGAGCCACCGCCAAGCCCTAAACTCTCTCAGTAGGGCTGATCTGGAGTCTGTTCGAGGCTCCGGAGAGGGGGAATCTGTCGCTGTCGTCATGATCAACCTTTCTCCATCACCAATTTCATGATGCTCACCGCCGTGCGTGAGTAATTCCATCGCAGGCTTGCTGGACGGTGATTGGTTGGATGAGATTTATCATGTAATCGAGTTAGTTTTGTTAGGGTTTGATCCCTAGTATCCACTATGTTCTGAGATTGATGTTGCTATGCTTAATGCTTGTCACTAGGGCCCGAGTGCCATGAATTTAGATCTGAACCTATTATGTCTTCATGAATATATGTGAGTTCTTGATCCTATCTTGCAAGTCAATAGTCACCTATTATGTGTTATGATCCGGTAAACCCGAAGTGACAATAATCGGGACCACTCTCGGTGATGACCGTAGTTTGAGGAGTTCATGTATTCACTAAGTGTTAATGCTTTGGTCCGATACTCAATCAAAAGGAGGCCTTAATATCCCTTAGTTTCCAATAGGACCCCGCTACCACGGGAGGGTAGGACAAAAGATGTCATGCAAGTTCTTTTCTATAAGCACGTATGACTATATTTGGAATACATGCCTACATCATTGATGAATTGGAGCTAGTTTTGTGTCACCCTATGTTATAGCTATTGCATGAGGAATCGCATCCCACATAATTACCCATCACTGATCCAATGCCTACGAGCTTTTCACATCTTGATCTCTGCTTAGTTACTTTACCATTGCCACTATTACAATTACTACAAAACTGCTACTGTTACTTTTGCCATTGTTACCGTTACTTCCATACTACTTTGCTACTAAACACTTTGCTGCAGATATTAAGTTTTCCAGGTGTGGTTGAATCGACAACTCAACTGCTAATACTTGAGAATATTCTTTGGCTCCCCTTGTGTCGAATCAATAAATTTGGGTTGAATACTCTACCCTCGAAAACTGTTGCGATCCCCTATACTTGTGGGTTATCAAGACTATTTTCTGGCACCTTTGCCGGGGAGCATGGCTCTATTCTTTGAGTCACTTGGGATTTATATCAGCTGGTCACTATGAGGAACTTGAAAGATGAGAAAACCAAGATTTACCCCTCAACTACGAGGGGAGGTAAGGAACTGCCATCTTGCTCTGCACTTGATTCTCCTTCTGTTTTGAGTAAACTTGCGACACCTAAACCTGCTTTTGCTATTAATTATGATATGTCGCATGTTATTGATGATGCCACTTCTGCTTTGCATGATACTTATGATGAAACTACTTCTATGCTTGATAATACTGTGCCACTAGGTGAATATCTTGATGAACAACTTGCTAGGGCTAGAGAGAATGAAATCATTGAAACTAATAATATTGATGAAAGTGATGATGAAGATTCTCCCCCTAGATATGAACTGCCTATTGTGCCTGAGGGTTATGTTATGGATGAAGAAACTGCTAGAGACTTTCTTGCTTGCATTGATAGAAATGATCTTAAGAAATTATTAGCTAAGCTGAAAGAAAAACTTTGAATGCTAGAATGAAATATGACCCTACTTTTGCTACTTCACCTATCTGCATTACTGATAAGGATTATGATTTCTCTGTCGATCGTGAGATAATTACTTTGGTTGAATCTTATCCTTTTCATGGCTATGAATCTGAAACTGTTGTGGCACATCTTACTAAATTAAACGATATAGCCACCCTATTTACTCATGAGGAAAAAATTCGTTACTACTATATCCTTAAGTTATTTCCGTTGTCATTAAAGGGTGATGCTAAAACATGGTTTAATTATCTTGATCCTGGTTGTGTGCATAGTCCCCTGGATATGATTTATTACTTCTCTGCTAAATATTTCCCCGCTCATAAGAAACAAGCTGCTTTAAGGGAAATATATAACTTTGTGCAAATTGAAGAAGAGTGTCTCCCACAAGCTTGGGGGAGGCTTCTCCAATTACTTCATGGTTTGCCTGATCATCCTCTCAAGAAAAATGAAATACTTGATATCTTCTATAATGGACTAACCGATGCTTCCAGAGACCACCTGGATAGTTGTGCTGGTTGTGTTTTCAGGGAAAGAACTGTTGATCAAGCTGAATTACTATTGAATACTATGTTGGCTAATGAGAATAATTGGACCCTTCCTGAACCAACTCCTAAGCCAACTCCGAAGAAAAGGGGTATTCTATTTCTCAGTCCTGAAGATATACAAGAGGCAAAGAAATCTATGAAAGAAAAAGGTATTAAAGCTGAAGATGTTAAGAATTTACCACCTATTGAAGAAATACATGGTCTTGATAACCCGTCATAGGTAGTAAAGGTAAATTCTCTCTATAGATATGATAAAGCTGAAATCCCATCTACTAAGTTTGCTAGCCAATCCTTGGATGAGTTTGATGACTTTATGGTTAAACAAGAAAACTTCAATGCTTATGTTGGTAGACAATTGAAACGCAATGCTTATATGATTGAACACTTGAGTGATTATATGTCTAGAGTTAAAGGTGAACTTAAACTTATTAGTAAACATGCTTCTATGGTTTCCACTCAAGTAGAACAAGTGCTTAAAGCTCAAAATGATTTGCTCAATGAATTAAATAATAAGAAAAATGATAATGATGTTAGAGTTATGACTAGAGGGGGTAAAATGACTCAGGAACCATTGTATCCTGAGGGCCACCCTAAGAGAGTTGAGCAAGATTCTTAGAGAACTAATGTGGATGCTCCTAGTCCTTCTAAGAGGAAGAAAAAGAAAAATGATAGGACTTTGCATGCTTCTAGTGAACCTATTGTCGACACACCTGAGAATCCCAATGGTATTTCTATTTCTGATGCGGAAACACAATCTGGTGATGAGCATGAACCTAGTGATAATATTAATGATGATGTTCATGTTGATGCTCAACCTAGCAATAATAATGATGTAGAAATTGAACCTGTTGTTGATCTTGATAGCCCACAATCAAAGAATCAACATTATGATAAGAGAGACTTTTTTGCTAGGAAGCACGGTAAAGAAAGAGAACCATGGGTTCAGAAACCCATGGCTTTTCCTCCTAAACCATCCAAGAAAAAGGATGATGAGGATTTTGAGCGCTTTGCTGAAATGATTAGACCTATCTTTTTGCGCATGCGTTTGACTGATATGCTCAAAATGAATCCTTATGCTAAGTATATGAAAGATATTGTTACTAATAAAAGAAAGATACCGGAAGCTGAAATTTCCACCATGCTTGCTAATTATACTTTTAGAGGTGGAATACCTAAGAAAATAGGAGATCCAGGAGTACCAACTATACCATGCTCCATTAAAAGAAACTATGTTAAAACTTCTTTATGTGATCTTGGAGCCGGTGTTAGTGTTATGCCTCTGTCTTTATATCGTAGACTTGATTTGAATAAGTTGACACCTACTGAAATATCTTTGCAAATGGCCGATAAATCAACTGCTATACATGTCGGCATTTGTGAGGATGTGCCTGTTGTGGTTGCAAACGTTTCTATTTTAACGGACTTTGTTATTCTTGATGTTCCCAAGGACGACAATATGTCGATTATCCTTGGTAGACCCTTTTTGAATACTGCAGGGGCTGTTATTTATTGCAACAAAGGTTGTCGGATGTTGGGTTCCGGCAGACCCTTAAGGTTCGAACACTGGGGTGCGCACGAAGATCTCTCCCCTCCGATCTACGTCTGATCGCCTCATGAGATCTAAGCTGTAAACGATGAACAACACAAGGGACACGAGATTTATACTGGTTCGGGCCACCGTTGTGGTGTAATACCCAACTCTAGTGTGTGGTGTGGTGGATTGCCTCTGGGGCTGATGATGAACAGTACAAAGGAAGAACAGCCTCGCGAGAGGTGTTCTTGAGTTGGTGCGATGAACTGCTTGGGTGAGTTCGATCGCCTCTCTCTCTCTCTCTCTCTCTCTCTCTCTCTCAGGGCTCTATCAGATGTCTCTACTCTATGGTGGCTAGCTCCATTTATAGAGGCCCTGGGCCTCTCCCCAAATATTGAGCGGGAAGGGCGCCAACAACAGCCATTTTGAAGGGGAACATCTAGTACAAGTTATCCTGACTAAAGTTGGTCTTCGGCTGCCAAAAGCACTGGCGATGACGCCGTCTTGGGCTCTACGATGACCTCCATCCTGCCGCTCTGCTGGTCTTGGTCTTGTTACACTGAAATGGCAACCTTTGCCTGATGCCTCGGTACTCCACGTCTGTGCTTGCCCCCTTTGCACCAAAGAGGAAACAAGGACACTGCGCAGGCCGGCGCCCGCTTGGCGCCCGCCTGCCCTCGATCGTCATGGCTTGCTTCACGAGCACCTCGCGAGGTACCCTGCCTTGAGCTCTCCGCCTCCTCGCGAGCCTGCCTAGCGAGGCCGTCCCTGAGGAAGCCTTGCGTCGTCCGCCCTGCGAGACTTGGCCCCTAGCGAGGGTCTTGAGTCTTGTGCTGATGAAGACGGGCCGTAGTGGGCCACCACTTGAGCCACACCGCAGGCCGCAGGCAGGCAAGTCTGGGGACCCCCATTCCCAGAACACCGACAAAGGCAATGTCACCTTTCATGTTAATGGTACTGAGCATATGATACACTTTCCGAGGAAACAACCTCAAGTCCACAGTATAAATTCTATTGGAAAAATTCCAACTATTACTATTGGAGGTTTTGAATTTCCTCTTCCTACTGTCAAGAAGAAATATGATATTCTTATTATTGGGGCCATGCATATCCCCGTTGAGGTAACCTAGTGTTATTCGAAAATTCTCCGGTTTCATGCGATTCGGAATGAGTTTGTTAACAAGACTTGATCAACCTTGTTAGTGGATTCCTTTTGATGAGCATGAGATGGATGAAGTTAGAAAGCACAACTCTCTGTACCCTCCTTTTACTTTCTGTTCTTTAGATTAAATAAAGCAAAAATAGTACTTTCTGTCTGTTTTTCTGAATTATCCTTGCAATAAAAAATACCTCGAAAATAAAAGTTCTCCAAATGACCTAAAATTGAAATATGATTTTTTATAGAATATTTAAGAATATCTGGCACTGAGAACACATCAGGGGGAGTCATCACCTGGCCACGAGGGTCCAGGGCGCGCCCCCTGCCTTGTGGGACCCACGTGACCCCCCTCCACTTATTCCGGCACCACCTAGCTCAAACCCGTGTTCTAGCTCGTTTTGCTGTGATTTTCGATCTCCTTGCTCAAAGCTCCACTCACAAAACTGCTTTGGGGGGTTGTTCTTTGGTATGTGACTCCTCCAATGGTCCAATTAGTTTTTGTTCTAGTGCTTTATTTATTGCAACTTTTTTGCTGCTTAGGTGACCCTGTTCTTGAGCTTGCATGTCAAATTTATATGGTCCCAAGTAGTTCTAATGCATGATATAGTCTCTAGGCACTTGTGGGAGTACTTGCTATCAATCTTGTTGAGTTTTGTTCACTTTTATTTTGAGTCACTAAAAATTTCAGAAATTTTTCAGAGGAAGAAATATGTTTAGGAAAATGTACCAAGGTGGTTCCTCAAGAAAGCAGGCAGCTAGGCTCGCGATATGTGAGCCGGACCATGAACTACCAAGAGAAGCTCAAGTGCGGCCTTGTGAATGGCCGTCAGGAGATTTTATGGTCCAAGCAGGAATTAAGGAGGAATTTGACGCGTATGTGCGTAATGCTAAATTGAGGGCTTCTTGTCAGATAAGTGCTCCCAATATTACTACCTAACTGATTCCTTTGTGAGAAGGTTTAAATTTACATCATCACGTAATTCTCACACTGTCCTATTTGATCTTTATGATAAATCTTATACCATGGACTTAGAAGATTTTAATACTGCTTGTAAACTCCCGCAGTGGGGTAATGCTATTGAACCTCGCAAATCTGAATATAAAGACTTTCTTGCTAGTATAACTGTGGGGGGGATCTAGAGAAATCACGCAAGCTACCATAGGGAGCATCCATTTTCCTGCCATACATTATTTTTCTCTCTTTATAGGTAGATGTATTAACGGTAAAGATGAAGCCTGTCACATGTGCGTTCCAGATCTTAGTGTTCTCAAGAGTGCTGTATTAGGAGATAAACAATATAACTTGGGAGCTACTGTGGCACGAAGGTTGCATCATAACAGTATTAGCGGAGATTTGTTTGGAGGAATTTATGCAAACCGTTTAGCTAATTTTCTTGAGGTACCCATTTTCGTGAAAATGATATGGAGTTGCCACCTGCTTATCTAGATTTTAATGCTATGGTTCGCCATCAGTATGTTGAGAGGAGTGAACAGTCTCTCCAGTACCGACTAATCTTTGACAGACGTCGCGCTGTCCATATTACTCTCCCTGCTCCTACTTTCTTTGACTCTCAGGTAAAAAGGAGATATGTTATAACCAGGGAGGAGGTGAACGAGTACAGAGGAGGACGGAGGCAGCTTGCCTCCAAGCTGCAGCTCGTGATGCAGTAGCGGCTGCATCTTAGTACGACCCCAGTTACAACTTCGGATATCCGCCAGGCCATCCATGGGCATAGACCAACTTAGGCCAAAAGCTTAAGCTTGGGGGAGTACGTATTTCTCACCAACATTACATTCATGTTCACACACTCATTCTAGTTGTCGGTGTTCATACCTTTTCATTGTACTATCCATGCTAGGTTATTTTCTTTTCTTGCTTTCTTCTTGTGTTCTTGAATAACCTTAAGAAAAACCAAACAAATTAGTTGTAGCTTTTAGCCAGTTTACTTTCCATGCCTGTAGTAGTAGTAATTAAAAGAAAACCCAAAAAGATTTATTGTTCTTCTTTTGCTTGTTGGGAGCTTTCCCGTGTAAGTAGTTTTATTTCTTTTGTTTTCTTTGGGGGTCGAGAGGAGAAGACCATGATGAAAATGTTAAAGTGGCTCTTACATGCATTATTGTTGATTTAACCAGGAGCCCATATTACCTTGTCTTCTCCTTTGTATTAAATGCTTGCAGATTCCAGCTTAGTCCAATGCACGTGCACTATTATTATTATCCACACCGTTCGGTCGTGCGAGTGAAAGGCAATAATGACGATATATGATGGACTGATTGAGATGAGAGAAGCTGGTATGAACTCGACCTCTCTTGTTTTTGTAAATATGATTAGTTCATCGTTCCTGATTCAGCCTATTATGAATGAAACATGTTTGCAATGACGATTAGAGATTATAGTTGCTTATGCCATGCTTAATTAGCTAGGAGTTTATAATGGTTTACCTTGCGTGCCAACATGCTATTAAAATGGTTGTGATGTGGTATTGTAGGGTAGTATCCTCATTTGAATGATTCGAGTGGCTTGATTTGGCACATGTTCACGCATGTATAGTTGAAACAAAATCAACATAGCCTCCATGATATTTATGTTCATGGTGAATTATATCATACTCATGCATGCACTTAGTGTTGATTAATTTTAATGCATGTTCATCACTGTTGTCGCTCTCTAGTTGGTCGCTTCCCAGTCTTTTTCTAGCCTTCACTTGTACTAAGCGGGGATACTACTTGTGCATTCACTTCCATAAACCCCAAAGTTATTCCATATGAGTCCACCTGTCGGGGAAGCTGATCGTGACCCACGGACACCTATGGGACCGGGCGGACCGAGTCCCTTGTGGTTCGGAGGGGGGGCGGAGAATGCACGAAGAGCAGACCGAGGCAATGCACACGAGCAGATTTACCCAGCTTCGGAGCTCTCCGGAGAGATAAAACTCCTACTGCTGCTTGTCTGATTATTTGTGTTCTTGCTAGGGAGCAATGGGAGCTACAAAACCTAGCCTGAGTGAGTGTAGTCTCGAGTGAGTCAAATGAATCGAACGGAGCCGAACCCTTTCTACGTTGCACTCGGGCCTCCTTTTATAGGCTCAAGGGGTCACCGACAGGTGGCAACGTAGATGAGGGTACAAATGGAAAAACAGTAGTTGGTACACCGACTTGTACAGTGTACAGTGCCTATACCTAACTCTGACGGCAAGGGACAAAAGTAATAAATGCCCGTCCCTGTCGCCTAAACAGTGCAACAGGGACCGTCAAGTGCACCACCGTTTGCCATGATGGTAAGCTTTTCAGTGCCGCTTATCGCTGCTCCCCGCTGGCTGCACAACCCTTTGACACGCGTGCCTGGAGTAGCCCCACGGCGACACGTTAGCGGATGAGCTGGGCGGAGATGAAGAGAGTTGCTTGCAGCGCAAGCGCCTTTGTCGCGCTGAATCCTTGTCGCGCTTTGGGAGCTTGTCGCTCACCAAGCCTTCCCGCAAGCTCCTCTTGCCGGGTCTTGTTTCTTCGTGCCTTGAGTGGCCTTCCGGCAAGCTCCTCTTGCCGGGGCCTTGAATACTTTGTTCTTGAATGGCTCCAAGGGAACCAATGGAGGATCTTGGCGGCCACTAGGCAAGCCCTGCCGCGGGGTGCTGCGACTGCCCGTGCACGAGTTCGGGATACTAGGGTACCCCTACTCTAGTACACCGACAGAGCCCGGCTGGGCCATACACGGTGCCGAAGCGCTGTTGGGCCAGCCCAAAACAGTGCACGGCACGCCACATTCCTAGATCGCGTCGTTACTCGCTCCGGACCCACCACGTCCCCCACGAACGGCACGCACCGGACGTGGCGTCGTGGGAGAGATCGTGGGGGCTTTCTTTAATGGGAAAAGCGGAACGTCCGCCCCCTCTCCCTCCTTATAAATAGAGGAATCATGGGCAGGACGCCCACTTGCCATTGCTGTCACATCAAAAAACCACCGCTGCTCCCTCCTTCTTCTCAAGTCCAAAGAGAGCGACGCTCCGCCCCCTCCATTGCCACCGGTGCCACCAACGCCGTCGACCTCCTCCACCACCTCCCCCCATGGCTCCGAAAGCCGACAAGGGGAAAGGCGTGAAATCGGCCGGCAGCGCGCTCATGGCCTGCGGAAGGAGCGGCCCTCTTGACCCTCTTTCGACGCGAAGGAGCTGCGAGAGCTGTACTATCTCTTCTGGTCGACGGAGACGCGGGCGCACCCGCGCACGAGGGTGATCTCCGCCGCCACATCTGAGAAGGTTTCCGTCGGGTACCCTTTCTTCGCGCTTTTCTTCCACTGCGGGCTCTGCCCGCCCTTTTCCGAATTCTTTTGCGACGTCATGAACACATACGGTCTCCGCCTCCTTGATTTCACCCCCAACGCCGTCCTCACCATGGCAGTTTTCGCACACCTCTGCGAGAACTTTGTCGGGGTCCACCCAAATGGAGCACTTTTCCGCCATTACTTCATGCCCCGTGTTGAGAGAGGAGAGCCGCTTGCCGGAGGGATTGCATGGGTCTCTAGGATCGGCAAGAAGGAAGCATATCTTGACGGAGAGTTGCGCAACAAGTGGGAGGAGTGGAGAGCCGATTGGTGTTGGATCATAGAGGAGAACCCGCAGCCTTTCACTGCCCTGCGCCAAACTCCCATAGTGCGCGGCAATGATTGGAGCAACTTGGCGCCGGAGGACGACAAGTTGAAGATTGCCGTGACCCGGATCCTGCGCCTCAGGCATGCCGGGCTTACCGTAGGAGCTGTTGGCGCGGATTTCCTTCGCCGCCGCATTGCGCCCTTGCAGGAGAGAGGGAGGCCTGCTTGGGAGTTCCAAAACGCGGCGAACATTATGAGGCTGCGTCCAGGCCTCAATTGGAACTTCACTGTCTTGGAGCTGGATGGCATGCTACGGGAGCTGTTCAAGCCTGATGCGGATCACCCCGAGTGGTTCATGTTGCCGAGGGGAGTCGTCCATTTGTGCAACAACTCGTCGCTTGACCGCATCCGCGCGATGATGCCGTTGTGCGATTCCCATGGAATCGTTCCAACTTGGCAGGAGCCCGCCGACGACATCGTGCAGCAGTTCTTCGACAACTTGGGAGAAGTGACGATCCGTGCCGATGAGCAGAAGTGGCTCACCCGCGACACCACCGAGCAAGAGATGGCGCACATTGCCACAAGGTTGGAGGAGGCGGCAGAAGCTGCTGCCGCCGGCGTGTTTGGGTTCACCGTCGAGGAGGCGGAGGCAGCCGAGGCGGCAAGCCTTGCCGACCGCGAAGAGCTTGTCGGCGCGGAGGAGCAAGCCGAGCCCTACGCTAAGCCGAACAAGCCTGCCGGGGGCGCCTCCCCTCCACCTTCAGATGACTTGCAGCGGGAGGAGCCCACGGCCCCGCCAAGAAGGCGCCTCCGCAAGACCGGGGAAGTGGCGGGGCGGCAGACGGGCCAACAGCCGTCTCGCCGCGCGACGCGCTCCACCGCGACGACCTCTGTTGCCGCGGGAGCGCCTCACGCTGCCACAGCAACCGGAGCGGGGCCTTCTGGGACCACGGCTCCCGCACCCGCCAAGCGTCCAAGGGAGCCCACCCTTCCAGCTCGTCGCACCGGAGGAGGAGCGGAATTCGACTTCTCCGCTCTCAGCTCCGAGGAGGAGGAAGAAGAGTAAGATCTTGTCGCTGTACTTGTAATTCTTCAATTTGCTGCTTTGTCTTGTATCTAACTTGCTTCATTCTGAACCTTTTCCTTCTTCAGGACGTTGGCTCAAAGAGTGTCGAAGAGGGCCAAGACTCCGGTGGTCGTCATCGAAGACGATCCCCCCGTGGCGACAGGAGGCGCGTCCGAGACTTCCTTGCCGGACCCGACAACCCTTCCTCTGAGCAGCCCCCAGCACAGCCCCCAGGGTAAGTATTTGATCCACTTGTTAGTGTAGGGCGTGCATGGGTGTTTCCTTCTCACTGATGTCTAACTTGTTGAATTGTGCAGGAGCAGAGCAGCCTCATCAGGATGCCCCGGAGGTCACTTCGAGTTACATGCCTTCAACTATGCCGCCAAGGAGAACTCTTAGCCAAGGGAGCGCTCTCCGGCAAGGGAGGCCTCTCCGACAAGGGGAGCTTCTCCGACAAGGGGCAGCGCCGACGACCCTCCAGTGGTGGAGACCGCGGCTCTGAGATCCCATTGCAGGTAATCTTCTTGACTGAAAATTTCCTTGGGTTCCTTTTCTCTGTTCTTCTTTTGAACATTTGCTTGACTTGTTCTTTTCTTTCTCGATCATCAGATCCATCTGCTGGAGAGCCGATGGGCCCGAGGTTGCAGCGAGGAGGGCGCTCGCGGCAACAATGACGCATACCGCCAACATGGAGGAGGAGGCCGGTGCCGATGGGTCCGCCCGGCGAGGAGGCCGCCAAGGCTCTTTGGCGCAGAGGCTGGGGAGGGTCAGTGATCGTCTTGGCGGCCCCGAGGCCGCAGGGCGCCAGGCCTCGCCGACCACCGATCCCTCCGCCACCGATGCAGCACCAGGCTCAAGAGCCCCAGCCAGCGCCTATCGAAGGCCGGCGGCGGTGTCTTCATCAAGCTTCCATGGGCGTCAAGCTCGTGGCGCCGGTCGAGGAGACCTTGACGAGCTGCTCGCCTCCATTGGGCTGTCGCTAGTTGACGCGCCAAGCAGCAGCGATGGCGAGTTCGAGGAGGAGCAGCCTGCTGAAGAAGCTCTGTCGCTCTACCGCGCCCGACAAGCTAAGCTGGAGTCGAGGAAGCACTTGTCGCGAGGGCAGGAGCTGACATGGAGAAGCGCAAAGAGCTCGGCGCGCCAACAAGGAAACTCTCCGGACATAGCGAGCGGGAGCAACTTCTTTGAGGCGCCACGGCCTTCATCTGGAGAAGGCCGAGGTCGAGGAGCAGCAAAGGCTTGCCGGCGAGAAGCTCTCAGCGCAGAAGGTGGTGGCGCAGCGGAAGATCAACCTCGACAGCTCGAGGAAGATCTTGCAGCGAGCAATCAATTGGCGGAGCACTCAAGGAGGCAAAGGGCGCCGCCGCAGCTGCTGAGGCCGCCAAGAAGGAATTGGAGGCGAGGTGGCGCAGCTGGAGGCCACCCTCCGGAAGCGCGACGAGAAGGTCACGGGCTGAAGCGCGAAAGTAGAAGGACGCCTATACTCTTGGTGAGTTGCAGGGTCGTTTATTTGAGAAGATCAAAGAGCTCGGCGCCAAGGACTCCAAGGCAGATCTGGGCTGAAGCCACCACCTTAGCCAGAGGCGCGGGCGGCGCCAAGGAGCGAGAATCGGGCCTGTTGGAGAATATCAAGGCCAACGAGGAGCTGCTGGCGAATGCCGTGACCGCCCAGGATACTCTCAGAGACAGCGTGATGCACTGGACGGATGGTCTTGTGGATACCGCTGCCGCCATCCACAATGAGCTGATGGAGCTGGGGATGGTGGACCTGGGGTACTCCACCGACGAGCGCCTTCAACCCAGCGCCAAGCTCAGCCTGTTCTTCAAAGGCGTGTTGATGGGTCTCTAGCGGCTCCGGGAGGAGATCCCAAAGCAGCTGGCCGACGAGTCGCGCTAAATCTGCGCCGGGGCTCTCCAGAAGGTGCTGATGAAGGTGGCCTTCCGCAATCCAGGCGTCATCTTCGCCAACGTCCTCAAGTCCCTGCCGCAGACTGCTGACGTTGAAGCGCTCAAGGCCCTTGTCGCACCCATCGTGGACAGGGTGAGCGGAGTCAGGAGGCTCGATGGCGACCGCGTGGACTAGGCCGCCAAGTTTATCTTTCCTTTGTCGCTGCAGACCATGTTTAGAACAATTCATTAGATCTGCGACAAGTCATTTTGTAATATACTCTATCTTAGGCAATCGAATGCAATGTTATTTCCTTTACTCGATTCCTTCCTTTGTATGTTTGTGCCCTCGCTTTTAGGGGACTTGTCGTATGAGCACCTTTGCATGAAGCGCTGAGTGCGGAGACGTCGGCAACTTCTTTGGCGATGCCGCCTCCGACAACAACCTTATCGCAACTAGTTGCAGCCCACTTAAGTTGTTGGCGGACTCGAAACAAAGTAAGGGCGCAAACTAGCTACGAGTTAGTTCCTCCGCGCAGTTTTTCCATACAAAGTACTATCGTTCGAGGAAGATAACTTGAAAATTTAAAACTGATTGCTCAAACTTTGGCAACTTAGCTTTTACGTCGTTTGCTTCCGGCAAGGCGATACTTCCTCGGCGACACTTGGCGGTCCACACCATTATCTTCTCCTCCCCGGTTAACTTGTGGGTGGATGAACCTTCCTTTCTTTTGAGAAGAAGAAGAAAATAAAGTTATGGAGCCTAGTGGCTCGTTATTGCTTACCGGTGTTGATGCTGCACAAAATGTCGAGATAATACATGCAAATAGGTTATGAAAGCATGAACTTGACAAGTTGTGCGCAACACATGAGCTTTACTGATGCACGGGGTCTGCGCCCGCTTTGTACAAAGGATTACATGCAACAGCGGCAAGACTTGTACAAAAGGGTGGTTGCCGAGCAGGTTTCGACAACCGCGCCCTATGGGTAAAACTTGTGAAGATGCTCTATGTTCCGAGAGTTGCTCACGAATGCCATCTTCGGTCTCAAAGCGGACAGCGCCGGGCCTAGTGACTCGTTTCACCGATAAGGGCCTTCCCACTTTGGCGTCAACTTGTTGGAATTCTTGGCGGATTGAGCGCGCCAAGAACAAAAGTCGCCTTCCTCGAAGCTTCGGCACTAACTGCGGCTATGGTAGCGGCGCAAAGCTTGCTGGTAACGAGCAGCTCGTCAATGACTGAAGACGGTCCTCCTCAAGGAAGCGGTCGTCATCTTATCGCATAATCGCTCTTGCTCAAACTCATCATAGCGAGCACTCGAGGCGACCCGTATCTGAGTTCCGTGGGGAGAACTGCCTCTGCTCCATAGACTAGAGCGAAGGTGTCGGCGGTGGCTTGATTTGGTGTCGTCTGATCGACCAAAGAACCACCGGCAGCTCCTCAATCCAGTTTCTTCGCGGTTGTGCAGCACGTCGAAAGTTACGGTCTTGAGACCCGCAGCACTTCAGCGTTGCCCTCTCTGCTTGACCGTTGCTCCTTGGATGAGCAATGTAGCAAGCAGACCTTGGCGCCAAGATCTTGGGCGTAGTGCATGAAGGTGCGGCTCGTGAATTGTGTGCCGTTGTCGGTGATGATCCGGTTAGGAATCCCAAAGCGGCAAACAATTGACTGAAGAACAGATGCTTGTTGTCTTGTCACCTTCCTCCTCGCTTCCACTTCCGGCCACTTTGTGAACTTGTCGATTAGGCGTACAAGTACTCAAAGCCCCGACAACTTCGGGGAAGGGGCGAGATGTCGAGCCCCTAGACCGAAAGGGCCAGGATAAAGGGATCGTCTGGAGAGCTGAGCTGGCTGGTGTATCTGTTTGGAATGGGCGGCATGCTTCACACTTGGTTACTTGTGCGATTGCATCTGGAGGGCTTCGGCGGAAGAAACCTTGCTTGGAAAGCTTTGCGGCAAGTGCTCTTGCGCCAATGTGGTGACCACATATGCCTCCGTGTATCTCTGCCAACAGCTTCATCCATCTTCCCGCAAATACACTTCAATTTCACACCGTTGAGTCTTCTTACATGCAGGATGTTGTCAACAAACTGGTACATACTTATTGCCGGACTACTCTTTCTGCTTCTTCTTGCTCTTCGGGAAGTTCTCCTGTCTGAAGGAAACGGACGATCTGCTGTGCCCATGTTGGAGCTTGCGGCTCGACAACAAGGACTAAAGGCACATCTGCCGCTGCGGGAACATCAGCTTCTACGGCAAGGACCTGCGGCTCAGCCGGATCTTGATGATCCTCGACAAGCTTGCCGGAGCAAAACTTGTCGGGAGCGTCTGCTTCAACGAGACAAACCCTGGGGTTTGTCGAAGCAGACTGCTCCTCAGCGATATTTGCGTCGATTTTGGGGACGTTCTGCTTTTCCCATTAAAGAAAGCCCACACGATCTCTCCCACGACGCCACGTCCGGTGCGTGCCGTTCGTGGGGGACGTGGTGGGTCCAGAGCGAGTAACGGCGCGATCTAGGCCGCGCGCGTGCCCGTGCAAGTAAACAAAGATTATTAGAGCCCGTTGATGGAAGCCTACGTCGATGAAGTGAGAAAGCTAGAAGAACACTTTGAAGGCCTGCAAATGGAACATGTTCCAAGAGCTCAGAATGATATTGCTGATGGCCTGTCAAAGTGCGCCGCACTCAAGTTACCTGTGGAACCAGGGATTTTTGTGCTCAAGCTAACTCAACCAACCGTAGCACCATCAACTGGGCAGAACAAGAAGAGGAAGTTGATTTCCGGTGACTACTTCCCGGCCGAGCTACCCGAAGCTGCCGCCGCGAAGGTCCCCAAGATCAACACCAAGAGCGCTGAGGAGCAGTCTGCTCCGACAAGCCCAAGGGTTTGTTTCGACGAAGCAGACGCTCCCGACAAGCTTTGCTCCGGCAAGCTTGCCGGGGATCATCAACTCGGCTGAGCCGCGGTTCTTCCGTGAAAGCTGATGTTCCCATGAGCGGCAGATGTGCCTTTAGTCCTTGTTGTCGAGCCACAAGCTCCAGCATGGGCACAACAGATCGTCCATTTCCTTGAGACAGAGAACTTCCCAAGAGCAAGAAGAAGCGGAAAAAGTAGCCCGGCGGTCAAGTATGTACCAGTTTGTTGACAACATCACTGCATGAACAAGACTCAACGGTGTGAAATTGAAGTGTATTTGCCGGAAGATGGATGAAGTTGTTGGCGAGATACACGGAGGCATATGTGGTCACCACATTGGCGCAAGAGCACTTGTCGGCAAAGCTTTCCGGCAAGGCTTCTTCGGCCGAAGCCCTCCGGATGCAACTGCACAAGTAACCAAGTGTGAAGCGTGCGGTTCCATTGAAACAGATACACCAGCCAGCTCAAGCTCTCCGGGCGATCCCTTTATCCTGGCCCTTTTTGATCTGGGGCTCGACATCTCGGCCCCTTCCCCGAGCTGTCGGGGCTTTGAGTACTTGTACGTCGCAATCGACAAGTTCACAAAGTGGCGGAAGTGGAAGCAAATGAGGAAGGTGACAACACAGCGTGTCAAGTTCTTCAGTCAATTGTTTGCCGTTTTGGGATTCCTAACCGGATCATCACCGACAACGGCACACAATTCACGAAACCGCACCTTCATGCACTCGTCCAAGATCTTGGCGCCAAGGTCTGCTTTTGCTTCGCTGCTCATCCAAGGAGCAGCGGTCAAGCGAAGAGGGCAAACGCTGAAGTGCTGCGGGACTCAAGACCGAACTTTCGGCAGCTGCACAAGTGCGGAAGAAACTGGATTGAGGAGCTGCGGTGGTTCTTTAATCGATCAGGGCGACACCAAATCGAGCCAGCGGCCATCACCTTCGCTCTAGTCTATGGAGCGAGGCGGTTCTCCCCACGGAACTCGTGATCACGGGTCGCCTCGAGTGCTCGCTTATGATGAGCTTGAGCAAGAGCAGCTGCGACAAGATGACGCGCTGCTCCTTGAGGAGGACCGTCTTCAGGCTGCTGTGTCGAGCTGCTCGTTACCAGCAAGCTTTGCGTCGCTACCATAGCCGCAAAGTTAGTGCCAGAAGCTTCGAGGAAGGCGACCTTGTTCTTGGCCCGTTCAATCCGCCAAGAATTCCAACAAGTTGGCGCCAAGTAGGAAGGCCCTTATCGGGTGAAGCGAGTCACTAGGCCCGCGCTGTCCGCTTTGAGACCGAAGATGGCATTCGGTGAGCAACTCTGGAACATAGAGCATCTTCGCAAGTTTTACCCATAGGGCGCGGTTGTTGGAACCCGTTCCGGCAACCACCCTTTTGTACAAGTCTTGCCGCTGTTGCATGTAATCCTTTGTACAAAGCCGGGCGCAGACCCTGTGCATCAGTAAAGCTCATGTGTTGCGCGCAACTTGTCAATGTCATGCCTTCATAACATATTTGCATGTATTATCTGACATTTTGTGCAGCATCAACACCCGGTAAGCAATAACGAGCCACTAGGCTCCATAACTTTATTTTCTCTTCTTTCTTCTCTCAAAGAAAGGAAGGTTCATCCACCCACAAGTTAACCGGGGGGGAGGAGAAGATAATGGTGTGGACCTCCAAGCGTCGCTCGAGGAAGTATTGCCTTGCCGGGAAGCAAACGACAGAAAAGCTAAGTTGCCAAAGTTTGAGCAATCACTTTTTAAATTTTCAAGTTATCTTCCTCGAACGATAGTACTTTGTATGGAAAACCTGCGGCGGAGGAACTAACTCAGTAGCTAGTTTGCGCCCTTACTTTGTTTGAGTCCGCTCAACAACTTAAGTGAGCTGCAACTAGTTGCGACAAGGTTGCTTGTCGAAGCGGCACCGCCAACGAGGTTGACGTTCAAGACTCGGCCTTCAAGGCAAGGGTGCTCAGCGACAAGTTTCCCTAAAAGCGTGGGCACAAGCGTACAAAGGAAGGAATCGAGTAAAGGAAATAACATTGCATTCGATTGCCTAAGATAGAGTATATTACAAAAATAACTTGCCGAGATCTCTTGAATTGTTCTAAACATGGTCTGCAGCGACAAAGGAAAGATAAACTTGGCGGCCTAGTCCACGCGGTCGCCATCGAGCCTCTTGACTCCGCTCACCCCGTCCCACGATGGGTGCGACAAGGGCCTTGGCGCTTCAATGTCAGCGGTCGGCGGCAGGACTTGAGGGCGTTGGCGAAAGCCGACGCTGGATTGCGAAGGCCACCTTCATCGGCACCTTACGAGAGCCCGGCGCAGAGATTTGGCGCGACTCGTCGACCAGCTGCTTTGGGATCTCCTCCGGAGCGGCTGGAGACCCGTCAACACGCCTTTGAAGAACAGGCTGAGCTTGGCGCTGGGTTTAAGCGCTCGTCGGTGGAGTACCGAGTCCACCATCCCAGCTCCATCAGCTCATTGTAGATGGCGGCGGCGGTATCCACAAGACCATCCGTCGATGCATCACGCTGTCTCTGAGAGTATCCTAAGCGGTCACGACATTCGCGGCAACTCCTCGTTGGCCTTGATCTTCTCCAACAGGCCCGCTTCTCTCCTTGGCGCCGTCCGGCGTCTCCGTCAAGGTGGTCATTTCAGCTCAGATATGCCTTGGAGTTCTTGGCGGCGTCGAGCTCTTTGATCTTCTCAGCGACCGACCACCTGCAACTCGCCAAGAGTGTAGGCGTCCTTCTCGCCTCGCGCTTCAGCTCGGTGACCTCCTCGTCGCTCTTACGGAGGTGGCCTCCAGCTGCGCCACCCTCGTCTCCAATTCCTTCTTGGCGGCCTCAGCAGCTGCGCGGCGTCCTTTGCCTCCTTGAGTGCTCCGCCAATTGATTGCTTTCAGCCTGCGTAAGATCTTCCTCGTAGGCTGTCGAGGTTGATCTTCGCTGCATGACCCCTGCTTCTTCTTGTGGAGAGCTTCTCGCCGCAAGCCTTTCTTGCTCCTCAACCTCGGCCTTCTCGGGATGAAGGCGTGCGCTCCTCGACAAGTTGCTCCCGCTTACTGCTATGTCCGGAGAGTTTCCTTGTTGGCGCGCGGAGCTCTTCTGCGCTTCTCCATGTCAGCTCCGCCCTCGCGACAAGTGCTTCCACTGGACTCCAGCTTAGCTTGTCGGTAGCGGTAAGCGACAACAACTTCTTCGACAGCTGCTCCTCCTCGAGACTCGCCATGCTGCTGCTTGGCGCGTCAACTAGCGACAACCCAGCGAGGCGACAGCTCCTCGTCGAAGGTCTCTCCACGACCGGCGCCACAGGAGCTTAGCGCCCATGGAAGCTTGATGAAGACACCGTCGCCCGGCCTTGAATAGGCGGCAGGCTGGGGCTCTTGAACTGGTGCTGCATCGGTGGCGGAGGGATCGGCGGTCGGCGTGGCGCCTGGCGCTCCTGCGCCTCGGGGCCGTCGATCGATCACGGACCCCTCCCGGCCTCTGCGCCCGGCAGCCTTGGCGGCCTCCTCGCCGCCGGACCTATCGGTGCCGGCCTCCTCCTCCATGTTGGCGGCGTCGTCATTGTTGCCATGGCGTCCTCCTCGCCGTCAACCTCGGTCTCCATCGGCTCTCCGTGAGATGGATCGATGATCGAGAGAAAAGAAAAGAACAAGTCGAGCAAATGTTGAAAGAAGAACGATGAAAAGGAACCCAAGGAAATTTTCAAGTAAGAAGATTACTGCAATGGGATCTGTAGCAGCGTCTCCACCACGGAGGTCGTCGGCACTGCCCCTTGTCGGAGGCCTCCCTTGCGGAGGCGCTCCCTTAGCGGAGGATTCTCCCTTGGCGTGGTTGAAACAAGCAGAACTTGGGAGTGACTTCCGGGGCCTCTGATGAGGCTGCTCTGCTCCTACACAATTCAACAAGTCGGATATCGATGAAGAGGAAGCACCCATGCCGCCCTCTGTAACAAGTGGATCAAGTACTTACCACAGGGGCTGTCTTTGGGGCTGCTCTGATGAAGGGTCGTCGGGTCCGGCAAGGTAGTCTCGGACGCGCCTCCACATGCCATGCCAGGGGATCGTCTTCGATGGCGACCACGGAGTCTTGGCCCTCTTCGGCGCCCCAGAGCCAACGTCCTGAAGAAGGAAAAGGTTCAGAATGAAGCAAGTTAGATACAAGAAAAAGCAGCAAATTGAAGAATTACAAGTACAGTGACAAGATCTTACTCTTCTTCCTCCTCCTCGGGCTGAGGCGGAGAAGTCGAATTCCGCTCCACCTCCGGTGCTGACGAGCTGGAAGGGTGGGCTCCCTTGGACGCTTGGCGGGTGCGGGAGCCGTGGTCCCAGAAGGCCCCGCTTCGGTAGCTGTGGTAGCGTGAGGCGCTCCCGCGGCAATAGAGGTCGTCGCGGTGGAGGCGCGTCGCGGCGAGGCGGCTGTTAGCCCGTCTGCCGCCCCCACTTCCCGGTTTTGCGGGCGCCTTCTTGGCGGGGCGCAGGCTCCTCCGCTGCAAGTCATCTGAAGGTGGAGGGCGCCCCAGCAGGCTCATTCGGCTCGGCGTCGGGCTCGGCTTGCTCCTCCCGCCCGACAAGCTCTTGCGATCGGCAAGGCTTGCGCCTCGGCTGCCTCCGCCTCCTCGGCGGTGAACCCAAACACGCCCGGCGGCAGCAGCTGCCGCCTCCTCCAACCTTAGAGGCGTCGCGCCATCTCTTGCTCAGTGGTGTCGCGGTGAGCCACTTCTTTCGTCGGCACGGATCGGAACTTCTCCCAAGTTGTCGAAGAACTCTTGCACGATGTCGTCGGCGGGCTCCTGCCAAGTTGGAGCGATTCCATGGGAATCGCTGGCAACATCATCGCGGATGCGGTCAAGCGACAGTTGTTGCACAAAGGGCGACTCCCTCGGCAACATGAACCACTCGGGGTGATCCGCATCGAGGCTTGAACAGCTCCGTAGCATGCCATCCAGCTCCAAGACAGTGAAGTTCCAATTGAGGCCTGGACGCAGCCTCATAATGTCCGCCGCGTTTTGGAACTCCCAAGCAGGCCTCCCTCTCTCCTGCAAGGGCGCAATGCGGCGGTGAAGGAAATCCGCGACAATAGCTCCTACGGTAAGCCCGGCATGCCTGAGGTGCAGGATCCGGGTCACGGCAATCTTCAACTTGTCGTCCTCGGCGTAAGTTGCTCCAATCGTTACCCGCGCACTATGGGAGTTTAGCGCGAGGCGGTGAAAGGCTGCGGGTTCTCCTCTATGATCCAACACCAACCGGCTCTCCACTCCTCCCACTTGCTGCGCAACTCTCCGTCAAGATATGCTTCCTTCTTGCCGATCCTAGAGACCCATGCAATCCCTCCGGCAAGCGGCTCTCCTATCTCAACACGGGGCATGAAGTAATGGCGGAAAAGTGCTACATTTGGGTGGACCCCGACAAAGTTCTCGCAGAGGTGTGCGAAAACTGCCATGGTGAGGATGGCGTTGGGGGTGAAATCAAGGAGGCGGAGACCGTGCGTGTTCATGGCGTCGCAAAGAATTGGAAAAAGCGGGCAGAGCCCGCGATGGAAAAAGCGAAGAAAGGGTACCCGTGGAAACCTTCTCAGATGTGGCGGCGGAGATCACCCTCGTCTTGTGGTGCGCCAGCGTCTTCGTCGACGAGAAGAGATAGTACAGCTCTCGCAGTTCCTTGGCGTCGGCGAGAGGGTCGAAGAGGACCCGCTCCTTCCGCAGGCGCCCAAAGCAGCTGCGCCTCGATTTCCGCCTTTCCCTTGTCGTCTTCGGAGCCATGGGGGAGGTGGTGGAGGAGGTCGACGGCGTTGGTAGCACCGGTGGCAATGGAGGCGGGCGTCGCTCTCTTTGGACTTGAGAAGAAGAGGAAGCGATGGTGGTTTTTGATGTGACAGCAATGGCAAGTGGGCGTCCTGCCCTGATTCCTCTGTTTATAAGGAGGAGAGGGGTGGGCGTTGCGCTTCCCATTAAAAGCCCCCACGATCTCTCCCGGCGCCACGTCCGTGCGTGCCGTTAAGTGGGGGCGTGGTGGGTCGGGAGCGAAATAGCGGCGCGATCTAGGCAGCCAGGCGTGCCGTGCTTTATTTTGGGCCTGGCCCAACAGCGCTCGGCACCATGTATGGCCCAGGCCCGGGGGCTCCTGTCGGTGTACTAGAGTAGGGGTACCCTAGTATCCCGAACTTCGTGCAGACGATCGCAGCACCAGCGCAGGGCTTGCCTAGTGGCCGCCAAGATCCTCCATTGGTTTCCTTGGAGCCATTCAAGAACAGAGTATTCAAGGCCCCGACAAGAGGAGCTTGCCGGGAAGGCCACTCAAGGCACGAAGGAAACAAGACCCGGCAAGAGGGCTTGCAGGGAAGGCTGATGACGACAAGCTCCCAAAGCGCGACAAAAGATTCAGCCGCGACAAAGGCGCTTGCGCCAAGCAACTCTTTCATCTCCGCTCCTGCTCATCCGCCAGCGTGTCGCCGTGGGGCTACTCCGAGGCCGCAGCGTGTCAAAGGCACTGTGCAGCCAGCGGGAGCAGCGATAAGCGGCGCCGACAAACTTACCATCGTGGCAAGCGGTGGTGCACTTAACGGTCCACTGTTGCCTTGTTTAGGCAGGGGGACGGGCATTATTACTTTGTCCTTGCCGTCGAGAGTTAGGTATAGGCCTTGTACCTTTGTACAAGTCGGTGTACCAACTACTGTTTTTCCATTTGTACCCTCATCTACGTTGCCACCTGTCGGTGACCCCTTGAGCCTATAAAAGGAGGCCCGAGTGCAACGTAGAAAAGGTTCGGCTCCGTTCGATTCATTCAACTCTCTCGAGACCACACTCACTCAGGATAGGTTTTGTAGCTCTCATTGCTCCCTAGCAAGAACTCAAATAATCAGACAAGCAGCAGTAGGAGTTTTATCTCTCCGGAGAGCTCCGAAGCTGGGTAAATCTGCTCGTGTGCATCGCCTCGATCTGCTCTTCGTGTGATCTCCGCCCCCCCCCCCCCCCGAACCACAAGGCACAAGGGACCCGGTCCGTTCGGTCCCATAGGTGTCCGTGGGTCACGATCAGGGGCTCCTGTCGGTGTACTAGAGTAGGGGTACCCTAGTATCCCGAACTTCGTGCAGGCGATCGTCGCAGCACCCAGCAGCGAGGCTTGCCTGAGTGGCGCCAAGATCCTCCATTGGTTCCTTGGAGCCATTCAAGAACAAAGTATTCAAGGCCCGGCAAGAGGAGCTTGCGGGAAATACTCAAGGCACGAGAAACAAGACCCGGCAAGAGGAGCTTGCGGGAAAGGCTGTGGGCGACAAGCTCCCAAAGCGCGACAAGGATTCAGCGCGACAAAGGCGCTTGCCGCGGACAACAACTCTCTTCATCTCGCTCCAGCTCATCCGTAGCGATGTGCCGTGGGGCTACTCCGAACCGCGCATGTCAAAGGCTGTGCAGCCAGCGAGGGAGCAGCGATAAGCGGCTGACAAGCTTACCATCGTGGCAAGCGGTGGTGCACTTGCGGTCCCTGTTGCCTTGTTTAGGCGAGGGGCGGGCATTATTACTTTGTCCCTTGCCGTCGAGTTAGGTATAGGCCTTTGTACCTTTGTACAAGTCGGTGTACCAACTACTGTTTTCCATTTGTACCCTCATCTCGTTGTCACTGTCGGTGACCCCTTGAAACCTATAAAAGGAGGCCGGCGCAATGTAGAAAGGGTTCGGCTCCGTTTGATTCATTCGACTCACTCGAGACTACACTCACTCAGGCTAGGTTTTGTAGCTCCCATTGCTCCCTAGCAAGAACACAAATAATCAGGCAAGCAGCAGTAGGAGTTTTATCTCTCCGGAGAGCTCCGAAGCTAGGTAAATCTGCTCGTGTGCATCGCCTCGATCTGCTCTTCGTGCATTCTCCGCCCCCCCCCCCTCCGAACCACAAGGGACTCGGTCCGCCCGGTCCCATAGGTGTCCGTGGGTCACGATCAGCTTCCCGGCATCTTTGGTAGCGGACACCTATGGGACCAGGCGGACCCTTAGAGTCCTTGAAGGTTCGGGAGGGCGGAGAATCTTCAGGAGAAGCAGGACTGTCAGTGAGCGATGCAGGCTGCAGAGGCAGGCTGAGCAGGTGGCAGAGCAATGACTCCTCTGCAGACAGCAATGATTGTGCTCTTGACAAAATGGGACTGCAGGCTGGCTGCAAAGCCTTGCAACTGGCATGACTGCCTGTAACTGACTAGAGATCCAACTCAAAGGGGCTCTCAGACTGACCCCTACTCTAGTACACCGACACCACCATACCTTCCTATATGCGGTATCTACCTGCCGTTCCAGGTAAATTTATATGTGCCAAACTCTAAACCTTCAAATGAAATTTTGTCTTGTGTGCTCAAATAGCTCATGTATCAACTAGGGATGTATGTATCTTCCATGCTAGGCGGGTTATTCTCAAGAGGAGGGTATGTAACAGTAGCTATGTGTTTGATCTCTCTCTCTCGTGTTCTTGATTCGGCACGATCTTGATGTATCATGAGCTTTGCTATTATAGTTGGATCTTATGATGTTTCTCCCCCTCTATCTCTTGTGATGAATTGAGTTTTCCCTTTGAAGTTATCTGCTACCTCTTGAGCACTGCGTTGGATTTCCCCGAACAGGAGAGGATGATGCAGCAAAGTAGCGTAAGTATTTCCCTCAGTTTTTGAGAACCAAGGTATCAATCCAGTAGGAGGCCACGCACAAGTCCCTCGTACCTGCACAAAACGATAGTTCCTTGCAACCAACGCGATTAGGGGTTGTCAATCCCTTCACGATCACTTACGAGAGTGATATTTGATAGAGATGATAGATAATATTTTTGGTATTTTTGGTATAGAGATGCAAAGTGAAAAGTAAAAGGCAAAGTAAAAAAGAAAGCAAGTATTAAAGTAATGGAGATTGTATGATGAGAATAGACCCGGGGGCCATAGGTTTCACTAGTGGCTTCTCTGAAGAGCATAAGTATTCTACGGTGGGTGAACAAATTACTGTTGAGCAATTGACAGAATTGAGCATAGTTATGAGTATATCTAGGTATGATCATGTATATAGGCATCACGTCCAAGACAAGTAGACCGAAACAATTCTGCATCTACTACTATTACTCCACTCATCGACCGCTATCCAGCATGCATATAGAGTATTAAGTTAAAAACAGAGTAATGCCTTAAGCGAGATGACATGATGTAGAGGGATAAATTCATGCAATATGATAAATACACCATCTTGTTGTCCTCGATGGCAACAATACAATACGTGCCTTGCAACCCTTTCTGTCACTGGGTAAGGACACCGCAAGATTGAACCCAAAGCTAAACACTTATTCCATTGCAAGAACTACCAATCTAGTTGGCCAAACCAAACGGATAATTCGAAGGGACTTGCAAAGATAACCAATCATACATAAAAGAATTCAGAGAAGATTCAAATATTATTCATAGATAAGCTGGATCATAAACCCACAATTCATCGGTCTCAACAAACACACCGCAAAGAGAAGATTACATCGAATAGATCTCCACGAGAGAGGGGGAGAACATTGTATTGAGATCCAAAAAGAGAGAAGAAGCCATCTAGCTACTAGCTATGGACCCAAGGTCTGAAGTAAACTACTCACACTTCATCGGAGGGGCTATGGTGTTGATGTAAAGCCCCGTGGTGGATGCCCCTCCGTGAGCTCCGAACAGGCCCCAAGATGGGATCTCATAGATACAGGAAGTTGCGGCGGTGGAATTAGGTCTTTGGCTCCTGTTCTGATCGTTTGGGGGTACGTAGGTATATATAGGAGGAAGGAGTACGTCGGTGGAGCAATAGGGGGCCCATGAGGCAGGGGGGCGCGCCCTATGGGGGGGGGGGGGGCGCCCCCACCCTCGTGACCGCCTCTGTTACTTCTTGGATTAGGGTCCAAGTCTCCTGGATCACGTTCGGTGAGAAAATCACGTTTCCGAAGGTTTCATTCCATTTGGCCTCCGTTTGATATTCCGTTTCTTCGAAACACTGAAATAGGCAAAAAACAGCAATTCTGGGTTGGGCCTCCGGTTAATAGGTTAGTCCCAAAAATAATATAACAGTGGAAAATAAAGCCCAATATAGTCCAAAACAGTAGATAAAGTAGCATGGAGCAATCAAAAATTATAGATATGTTGGAGACGTATCAGGCATCCCCAAGTTTAATTCCTGCTCGTCCTCGAGTAGGTAAATGATAAAAAGAGAATTTTTGATGCGGAGTGATACTTTGGCATAATTTCAATGTTAATCTTCTTAATTGTGGTATGAATATTCAGATCCGAAAGATTCAAGACAAAAATTCATATTGACATAAAAATAATAATACTTCAAGCATACTAATTAAGCAATTATGTCTTCTCAAAATAAGATGGCCAAAGAAAGTTATCCCTACAAAATCATATAGTCTGGCTATGCTCCATCTTCCCCACACAAAATATTTAAATCATGCACAACCCCGATGACAAGCCAAGCAATTGTTTCATACTTTAACATTTTCAAAACTTTTTCAATCTTCACGCAATATATGAGCGTGAGCCATGGATATATCACTATATGTGGAATAGAATGGTGGTTGTGGAGAAGACAAAAGGAGGGAAGATAGTCTCACATCAACTAGGCATATCAACGGGCTATGGAGATGCCCATCAATAGATATCAATGTGAGTGAGTAGGGATTGCCATGCAATGGATACACTAGAGCTATAAGTATATGAAAGCTCAACAAAAGAAACTAAGTGGGTGTGCATCCAACTCGCTTGCTCATGAAGACCTAGGGCATTTGAGGAAGCCCATCATTGGAATATACAAGCCAATTTCTATAATGAAAAATTCCCACTAGTATATGAAAGTGACAAAATGAGAGACTCTCTATCATGAAGATCTTGGTGCTACTTTGAAGCACAAGTGTGGTAAAAGGATAGTAGCATTGTCCTTTCTCTCTTTTTCTCTCATTTTTTTATTTGGGCCTTTTCTCTTTTTTTATGGCCTCTTTTTTTTCTTTTTTTTCTTTTTTCTTTTTTTATTTTTCGTCCGGAGTCTCATCCCGACTTATGGGGAAATCATGGTCTCCATCATCCTTTCCTCACATGGGACAATGCTCTAAAGAATGATGATCATCACACTTTTATTTTTCTTACAACTCAAAAATCACAACTCGATTCTTAGAACAAAGTATGTCTCTATATGAATGCCTCCGGCGGTGTACCGAGATATGCAATGAAACAAGAGTGACATGTATGAAAGAATTATGAAAGGTGGCTTTGCCACAAATACGATGTCAACTACATGATCATGCTAGCAATATGACAATTGTGGAGCGTGTCATAATAAACGGAACGGTGGAAAGTTGCAATGGCAATATATTTCGGAATGGCTATGGAAATGCCATAATAGGTAGGTATGGTGGCTGTTTGAGGAAGATATATGGTGGGTGTATGATACCGGCGAAAAGTGCGCGGTATTAGAGAGGCTAGCAATGGTGGAAGGATGGGAAAAAGTGCGTATAATCCATGGACTCAACATTAGTCATAAAGAACTCATATAATTATTGCAAAAATCTAGAAGTTATCAAAGCAAAGTATTACGCGCATGCTCCTAGGGGGATAGATTGGTAGGAAAAGACCATCGCTCGTCCCCGACCGCCACTCATAAGGAAGACAATCAATAAATAAATCATGCTCCGAGTTCATCACATAACGGTTCACCATACGTGCATGCTACAGGAATCACAAACTTCAACACAAGTATTCTTTAAATTCACAACTACTCAACTAGCATGACTCTAATATCACCATCTTCATATCTCAAAACAATTATCAATCATCAAACTTTTCTTAGTATTCAACGCACTCAAAAGAAAGTTTCACATATCTTGAATACAAAGTATATTAATATTAAGCAAATTACCATGCTATTAACGACTCTCAAAATAATCTAAGTGAAGAATGAGAGATCAATAGTTTCTTTAAAACAAATCCACCACCGTGCTCTAAAAGATCTAAGTGACTTCACTAGAGCAAAAATTATCACGCTCAAAAGATATAAGTCAAGCACATAGAGTATTCTATCAAATTCCAGTTCATGTATGGCTCTCTCAAAAGGTGTGTACAGCAAGGATGATTGTAGTAATCTAACAAGCAAATACGCAAATAATACAAGACGCTCCAAGAAAAACACATATCATGTGGTGAATAAAAATATAGCTCCAAGTAAATTACCGATGGAAGTAGACGAAAGAGGGGATGCCTTCCGGGGCATCCCCAAGCTTTGAATTTTTGGTGTCCTTGGATTATCTTGGGGGTGCCATGGGCATCCCCAAGCTTAGGCTCTTGCGACTCCTTGTTCCATAACCATCAAAAGAATTTACCCAAAACTTGAAAACTTCACACCACAAAACTTAATAGAAATCTCGTGAGCTCCGTTAGAGAAAGAAAACAAAAGACTACTTTAAGATACTGTAATGAACTCATTCTTTATTTATATTGGTGTTAAACCTAATGTATTCCAACTTCTCTATGGATTATAAACTATTTTACTAGCCATAGATTCATCAAAATAAGCAAACAACACACGATAAACAGAATCTGTCAAAAACAGAACAGTCTGTAGTAATCGGTAACTAACGCAAACTTCTGGAACTCCAAAAAATCTACCAAAATTAGAAGACCTAGACAATTTGATCAGAAGCAATTGGAATCAGTATTTTATCACGTCCTGGTGATTTTTAATAATTCGGGCACTGAGCACAAAGTTTCTGGAAATTACAGCAAGATCAAATAACTATCATCCAAGAAGATCCAATAGGTCTAGCTTGGCGCAAACACTAATTAAAACATAAAACCACATCCAAACAGAGGCTAGATGGATTATTTATTCCTAAACAGAAACAAAAGCAAAAAACTAAAAATAAAATTGGGTTGCCTCCCAACAAGCGCAATCGTTTAACGCCCCTAGCTAGGCATAAAAGCGCGGATAGATCTAGGTAGTGCCGTAGTAATAAGATAGATCGGTGAAAATCATTTCATATTCTCTACGTTCGGCAGCAAGTTTTCTTTGAGGCAAGCAAAAGTAATCAAAAGGGCTAAATTTAATAGGACAAAAGTCCCCAAGATCAATTTTAGGAGGTATAGGTTCCTCTTTGACCCTTCATACATTGCACAACCAATTCATCATTATAAGCGTTCTTTTGACAGAACTTGGTGAGCCTATACTCAAGAGAGCATCCTAGCTCATTATTTCGAATAGTCAAATCATCATTAAGCTCAGAGATTCTATTAATTAAAATATTGGTAGGCACCTTTTTTCTAAGATTTTCATTGAAAGCAACATAGTCGATAGATTGAAAACACATTATTTCTTCTTGATCAAAAAGGATAGATTCTATGGGAGGACGGCCAACGTCCACCCTATAATGCGCAAAGATTTCTTTGGCTTCTTTTATTATAAATCTGAATTCATGAGCCAAAAAGATAGTAGCGGCACGCTTAACAGAGGAGTGTTCAATATTAGGAAATTCTAGGAAAATTCTTTGTATAGAAGGGTGCATATGCATAAATTGCCTTTCAAGTTCAACGATAAGCATGGCAATAGCGTCCGCAAGGCTACTAGTTCTATGGAGAATAGAACCACCCATAGAGGGTAAAGCACCAGCACAAGTAAAGAAAACTTGAATAACTCACTTTCCAATAATATTACCATTACCGATTCGAACTATTTTTGTATGATAGGTAGGGGATTCTTCAGCAGGAGCTTCAGAATTTTCCATGATATTATTATCGTCCATATCGGCAATAATTTCCCCAATTTCAAACATAACGACAAGCAAGCAAACTAACACATGAGCAAACAAAAGGACGAGGAAAAGGAAACGGGAAAAAGAGAAGGAGATAGGGAAAGAGAGGGCGAATAAAACGGCAAGGGCGAAGTGGGGGAGAGGAAAACGAGAGGCAAATGGCAAATAATGTAATGCGAGAGATAGGGATTGTGATGGGTACTTGGTATGGTGATTGACTTGCTCTTGTGTGAGCCTCCCCGGCAACGGCGCCAGAAATCCTTCTTGCTACCTCTTGAGCACTGCGTTGGATTTCCCCGAAGAGGAGAGGATGATGCAGCAAAGTAGCGTAAGTATTTCCCGCAATTTTTGAGAACCAAGGTATCAATCCAGTAGGAGGCCACGCACAAGTCCCTCGTACCTGCACAAAACGATAGCTCCTCGCAACAAACGCGATTAGGGGTTCACTTACGAGAGTGAGATCTGATAGAGATGATAGATAATATTTTTGGTATTTTTGGTATAGAGATGCAAAGTGAAAAGTAAAAACAAAGCAAGTATTAAAGTAATGGAGATTGATATGATGAGAATAGACCCTGGGGCCATAGGTTTCACTAGTGGCTTCTCTCAAGAGCATAAGTATTCTATGGTGGGTGAACAAATTATCGTTGAGCAATTGATGAATCGAGCATAGTTATGAGTATATCTAGGTATGATCATGTATATAGGCATCACGTCCAAGACAAGTAGACAGAAACAATTCTGCATCTACTACTATTACTCCACTCATCGACCGCTATCCAGCATGCATCTAGAGTATTAAGTCAAAAACAGAGTACCGCCTTAAGTGAGATGACATGGTGTAGAGGGATAAATTCAAGCAATATGATAAATACCCCATCTTGTTATCCTCGTTGGCAACAATACAATACGTGCCTTGCAACCCTTTCTGTCACTAGGAAAGGACACCGCAAGATTGAACCCAAAGCTGAACACTTCTCCCATTGCAAGAACTACCAATCTAGTTGGCCAAACCAAACGGATAATTCGAAGAGACTTGCAAAGATAACCAATCATACATAAAAGAATTCAGAGAAGATTCAAATATTATTCATAGATAAGCTGGATCATAAACTCCCAATTCATCGGTCTCAACAAACACACCACAAAAAGAAGTTACATCGAATAGATCTCCACGAGAGAGGGGGAGAACATTGTATTGAGATCCAAAAAGAGAGAAGAAGCCATCTAGCTACTAGCTATGGACCCGAAGGTCTGAAGTAAACTACTCACACTTCATCGGAGGGGCTATGGTGTTGATGTAGAAGCCCTCCATGGTGGATGCCCCCTCCGGCGAAGCTCCGGAATAGGACCCAAGATGGGATCTCGTGGATACAGGAAGTTGCGGCGGTGGAATTATGT
Organism: Aegilops longissima; assembly: GCA_021605205.1. Taxonomy (NCBI): domain Eukaryota; kingdom Viridiplantae; phylum Streptophyta; class Magnoliopsida; order Poales; family Poaceae; genus Aegilops; species Aegilops longissima. Next base: position 196,648,072 of record CM038682.1, read on the forward strand.
TTTTGGCTCCTATTCTGATTGTTTGGGGGTACATAGGTATATATAGGAGGAAGGAGTGCGTCGGAGGAGCAGGGGCCCACGAGGCGGGGCGCCCTAGGGGCGCCCCACCCTCGTGACCGCCTCTCTTACTTCTTGGAGTAGGGTCCAAGTCTCCTGGATCACGTTCAGTGAGAAAATCACGTTTCCGATGGTTTCATTCCGTTTGGCCTCCGTTTGATATTCCGTTTCTTCGAAACACTGAAATAGGCAAAAAACAGCAATTCTGGGCTGGGCCTCTGTTTAATAGGTTAGTCTCGAAAATAATATAAAAGTGGAAAATAAAGCCCAATATAGTCCAAAACAGTAGATAAAGTAGCATGGAGCAATCAAAAATTATAGATACGTTGGAGATGTATCATTATATTATCGGATTTAGTCTTTAAGCATTTGAGAACACTTGATGTATGTCTTGCATGTGCTTATCTGTGGTGACAATGGGGTATTCACGTGATCTACTTAATGTGTGTTTTGGTGATCAACTTGCGGGTTCAGTGACCTTGTGAACTTATGCATAGGGGTTGGCACACGTTTTCGTCTTGACTCTCCGGTAGAAACTTTGGGGCACTCTTTGTAGTTCTATGTGTTGGTTGAATAGATGAATCTGAGATTGTGTGATGCATATAGTATAATCATACCCACGGATACTTGAGGTGACATTGAAGGATGTAGGTGAAATTAGGGTTTTGGTTGATTTGTGTCTTAAGGTGTTATTCTAGTACAAACTCTATGATAGATCGAACAGAAAGAATAGCTTCGTGTTATTTTACTACGGACTCTTGAATAGATCGATCAGAAAGAATAACTTTGAGGTGGTTTCGTACCCTACAATAATCTCTTCATTTGTTCTCCGCTATTAGTGACTTTGGAGTGACTTTTTGTTGCATGTTGAGGGATATTTATATGATCCAATTATGTTATTACTAGTCATCAACCCGTGCACCCGCACGGGCTAGCGAATATTTATTGTTTAAGTTTTTTTTTGAAAATTGTAGGACGTATAGTAGAGGACGACCGTGATAACATTTTAAACATGGAGTTTTTATGTGCAATTGTCTGATGGAAAGAAGGGTGAAATTGTTTGATCCAGCTGTGATTAGATGGTTTGCATGGATTTTCCTTTTTTTATCATTCAATCTCTCATAATTTGCTAATATTATATATTATTGACATGAATATTGTGGGCAAGATAGTTGCAGATGTGAAATTAGTTTTATGTGCTATTTCCTTCGAACTTCTGTATCTATAAATTTTATAACTATAAAAAATATATAAATCTTTGGTCAATTGTAAAAGATTGTAAGGTGCAATTTAGGTAAACACTTAAGACATCTGAACGATTAGGATGGTGTCCACTATACTTAGCAAATGGATTATTATGGAATAACTTACATGTAGTTGTTGCACGGAAATCATCATCGCCTTCACAACGTCTGCGTCATGTCTGCTCCCTTGTCCTTAAATACTTTCCATGTGAGCCTAGATATGCCAAGATTGATACATTTGTGTGAAAACAGGGATATCAAATTATAATGATCCGATGAAAGAAAATTCAATAGTATATCTTAGAAATTGACACCAGGTCACTAACAAAGAGCACCAAAAAATATAACGGGAATACTAAGAAAACATAACGAAATACTTGTGAAACTAAATATCCAATAGACATATATATGACCCACATAATTTTCTACTACAATTGAGTACATTAATTAAGTATATTGTAATGAGATTACCTTGCTTAAACAACACCGAGATGCCTCCAAGAGAAACATAAGAAAATAATCTAGTCCGGTATTTTAAAATCTGATGCAAAAAAGAGGCATATACGTTGTTTGTTTTATTAAACACATTATAAACAGGAAATAAAATTAAAGCTAGTTCTTTAAGTTGGATTATCATCCATGTAATGCTAAACGCAACGTAAGCTACAATAGAAAAATAAATGAGTAGTATCTTATAGAAAGTGGATTAAATGATCTCTTCTTGTGTGGAGATGTTGGCATCAGACTCCTATTCTATTACGATTACCATTTTTGCTTCTGTGACACATGCATATTGATGCGTAGGCATCCCTGCTTGTGCATGCCGCTCTTTTTGCAAGAAAAGCTGATAAAATGCATACATACTATCTAGTTTGTTTTAATGCGAGAGAGAAAATACTTTGAGAAGCATTTAACATCCCTCTATTTTTTTAAAGAAAAACACATGTAGTATCCTTTTCCTTCAATGTGCAGCAATGAATCCGACTCGGTCTCTGTTATTGATAACCAAAAACCTCTTCACAAAAAGAAAAAGAAGTTTTGATCGGACCCAATTTGTTCATGCAACAGGTTAACATATAACAACATAATTGAAGCGAAACTGCTACATGTGATCACAGCAACGTTTATGTAAATTTGTCAGCATCCTAAACTAATAAGTATATGTCAGCACAACGTATTCATTTGGATTGTTTAATAGAAACATGACTGATCAGCACATGATCGCCTTTCACTTGTAACATACCTGGAGTCTGTTCATAGCATATCTGCACACATGTTGTTAGTGAACAACCAATTAAGCAAGATACTTTATTTTGCAAATAAAAAATAAAATAAAATTGCTAGTCCCACTTAGATTATGAACAGAAGATCAAACTGGCCCTGGACCAACAAAGTTCAACAAAATTGAAAATCTAAAAGAAAAAAAGCAAACCTTCATGAAGATTATAGAGATATGACTGACCAATCCGATAGTTATGAATCATGTCGGGCTGATCAAGCTCCCACAGAGGGACGATGAAGGGACTGGTGACCGGCGCCTGCAAGGTGGACATGGTCCTGGAGTTGAACGGGTCGAGATTTAAAACTGGCTCCAACTCATGCCGACACTGTCTTCTCATAAGACGGCCCGTGGATTGCTGGATAAACGGAATTGGGAAGATTGCTAGAAAAGGATGCTGAGGAGATTCACCGGATATCCTCTTCAACTCCATGAACCAACCAACTGTGCCACACCTGATTGACCCACAACAATCTCCCCGACTGAAACTGCTACCATCCGAGACATCAAACAATAGGTATATGACGACCACTACTTAATTGCTACTACTCAACACCTGGTGATGCTCCCATCGTCCACACCACGACCCGGCAGGAGCTTAGACATCTTGACCTCCTTGTTGTAATACTTAAACATGGCATGGATAGTCAACTACTCGTGTTCTGATCTTCCATCGTCTGCATCTCCTCAATTTTCCATTGAAAAATTGCATAGGCACTCATTGATCAGCTTCCTTTAGGAGACAATCTTCACGTCATCACATGGATTGAATTTGTGTGCTCTACCAAGAGAACCGGCCTCTATTCATGACATTGCTAGGGGAAAGTTGTGCTTTATGCACCGATGTGAGGAGGTCAATAGAATTGCTTTAGGAGTTTGCTTCGACGACCCATTGGTCTACCGCGCGTGCGCACTTCCTACCCTCTGCAGAGTGCAGCCTCACAAATAATGGTGGTTGTTTGATCCGATTCAAATTGCCATGTTGATGGCCTTATCTGTCGTAGTTCTTCCACGATCACGGGCCTATCAGTCTGTCGTATTTCCTCCACCCTGCAGTCTCACCGACAATAACGAATGTCGATCCAACTCAAACTACAATGGATGCACCTCCTTGTCCAAGCCTATTCTATTTTGGATTGTTTTTTGATCGGGGCATGGAAGGATATCATCCTCCAACGCATATCGTGGTTAGGTTAGGGCTTGAAGGAACATATAAGAGAAAGGTCGGATGGATTGTTTCTGAGATTGATTTATGCGTCTATTGTTGTACTTCCTCCGCCCTGCAGCTTTGCTGACAATAATGGATGTCGATCCAACTCAAACTGCCATGGATGCACCTCCTTCTCCACTACATCACCTATTGTGGATTTTTTTGATCGGGGCATGGAAGGATCTCATCCTCCAATGCATATCGTGGTTAGGTTAGGGGTTCAAGGAACGGATAAGTAAGAGAGAGGTTGGCTGGATCTTTTCGTAGATTGGGTTCTATGTGGATTTAAGATGGAGAAATTGCAGAGGCATGTTAAAGAGGTACATAGCTTTTTTAAAGGCATACATGTGGGATAATGTGCGAGGAATCCCCAAAGGACATTATCATCCGACGGTTGTAGATAACTAATCTGGAGATTGGACGGACAATTTGATTAGATTATGAGGATTAACATGGAGGCTCTAATGATGCTTCCAATTAGTAAATATAAGATTGTTGAGAGAACTTGCACTAGTGAAAGTATGAACCCTAGGCCTTGTTTCAACGCATTGCAATACTATTTGTGCTCACTTTTATCATTAGTTACCTTGCTGTTTTTATATTTTCAGATTATAAAAACCTATATCTACCATCCATATTGCACTTGTATCACCATCTCTTCGCCGAACTAGTGCACCTATACAATTTAACATTGTATTGGTGTGTTGGGGACACAAGAGACTCTTTGTTATTTGGTTGTAGGGTTGCTTGAGATAGACCATTTTCATCCTACGCCTCCCACGGATTGATAAACCTTAGGTCATCCACTTGAGGGAAATTTGCTACTGTCCTACAAACCTCTGCACTTGGAGGCCCAACAACATCTATAAGAAGAAGGTTGCGTAGTAGACATCAAGCAGTTTCTGGCGCCGTCGCCGGGGAGGTTAGTGCTTGAAGGTATATCTTTAGATTTTGTAATTGAATCTTTTAGTTTCTTGTTTTATCACTAGTTTAGTTTATAAAAGAAAACTACAAAAAAATGGAATTGAGGGTGCCTCATATGCTTCATCTTTTTAATATCTTTCATGAGAATAAGGATTCCGATAATTGTGCTCAATTGCTAGAGGAAGAATGCATTAGAATGTTTGGCACTAAATCTTTGAATGATGAGCATGATTGCAATGTTGTTAGTATGAACTCTTTGAATATCCATAGTACTAATGATGATTGCACTAGTCATGATGAAAATGTCTCTTATAAGCATGTCAACTTTTATGGAGTACATAGAGTTTGTAAGTACACACCAAATAGGGAAGATAGATTTTGCAAGAGGCATAAGTATTTGGAAACTAAATGGTTGCAAGAGAGGCTAGATGCTTGTGCTGAAAATTTAAAATTTCTTTCCCATCCTTGTGAACTTTGCAATGAACATGATCATTTAAATCTCCAAAGAAAATTGTTTCATGATCGAATTGTGTCCAACAATTGTGATGAATTGATTTCCCTTGCACATCATAATGAACTTAGTTTGCTTGTGGGTTTTGAAGAAATGAAACGTATAACTAAGGATCTTCCAGAATTTATCCTTGATAAATTTCTTGATTTTGATCTAGAAGAAATTTTTATGTATTATGCGGTGTATTGCATTGAAAATCCTTATATTGCCAATTACATAAAGATAAGAAAACAAATAGAAGATGAAGAGAATACTAATGAAAGGGAAGAGACTTCCCAATATCTTCCTATTATTTCTTATGATGTATCAGGTAACGAGGAGGAGCCTTCTATTCAACCAATCTCATTTATAAGGAGCTCCAGAAAGAGGATTGAACCCACACATAATGTGAATAAGAAGAAAAAAAAGACGGAGAAGCAAAGGTGAAAAGGTATCCCTCCCAAATGATGTTATACTATGGGTGCTATCCATACTATTAATGATGAGAGTGATTATGCTTATGATATGAAAAGGCCCAAGCTTGGGGATGCTATGTTTGATAAGAATGACATGTTTGAGAATTTATTTGCTGCAATTAATGTTTGTCCCAAGCTTGGGGATGCTATGTCTAATGAAGATGATATTTTTAGCCTCCCAAGTTTTGATATGCAAATTTGTTATGATGATAGCATGCCTCCTACTTATGATGATTATATTGATGAAAGTGGGTTTGGAAGAGTGTCAACTTTAGGAAGTAATGATCCCACTATTTTGGAGGATGTTGAATCTTATTGTGATAATTATGAAAGTGGATTTGGAGAGGTCATGACTTTATTTAGTAATGATTCCACTATCTTGGAAGAGGTTTCAATCGATTATGATGAGAACAAAGTTGCTACCTATGATGATTATTGTGATGATACTTATGCTATAAAAGTAATGATGATTATACTTATAAAACTTGTTATGATTATGATTACCCTTTTTCTGAATTTTACTCTTTTAATGTGGAAACAATTTGTATTATTCGAGTTTCTTATGATACTCCCACTATTCCGATTGAGAAGAATTTTTCTTATGTAGAGAGTCATAAATTTTCTATGCTTGTAGATCATGAAAATAATGCTTTAGGTGTTGGTTATATTGTTGAATTCATTCATGATTCTACTGAAAATTATTATGAGGGAGGAACATATGCTTGTAGGAATTGCAATAATATCAAGTTTCCTCTCTATGTGTTAAAAATCTTGAAGCTATGCTTGTTTTGCTTTCCTATGCTAGTTGATTCTTGTTCCCATAAGTTGTTTGCTCACAAAATCCCTATGCATAGGAAGTGGGTTAGACTTAAATGTTCTAGTCATATTATTCATGATGCTCTCTTTATGTTTCAGTTCTTATCTTTTTTGTGAGCATCATTGAAATCATCATGCCTAGCTAGGGGCGTTAAACGTTAGCGCTTGTCGGGAGGCAACCCAATTTTATATTTTGTTCCTTACTTTTTGCTCCTGTTTAGCAATAAATAATCTATCTAGCCTCTGGTTAGATGTGGTTTTATGTTTTAATTAGAGTTTGTGCCAAGTATAACCTTTGGGAAGACTTGGGTAAAGTCTTTATGATCTTGCTGTAAAAAACAGAAACTTTAGCGCTCACGAGATTAGCTGCCATTGTTTACTGGAGAGTGCTTTTAGGTTGATTATTTTTTCAGATGATTAATAGACAAATTACTCAGGTCCACCAATTTATTTTAGAATTTTTGTAGTTCTAGAAGTGTGCGAATGATACAGATTACTACAGACTGTTCTGTTTTTGACAGATTCTGTTTTCTATGTGTTGTTTGCTTATTTTGATGAATCTATGGGTAGTATTGTCGGTGTACAAAATTAGGGGCACACCTTTGTACCCCTTTACTTGTGCATGGGCATTCATAGCCACGCGCCGCGGCCACACGAAGCAAGGCACAGGAGGTGAACCGAGGTAAAACCGAAGGCCAAGACAGCCAGAAGCAACGCCAAGGCCGAGATCACAAAAGAGCAGATAGACAAAGCAGGTTCCCCCGGCAAGACCCTTGTCGGGGCAGCCTCCACGGCCCCGGCAAGGCCCTTGTCGGGGCGGCTCATCCAACACCAGTGGAGCGCACCACCCTTGAGCCCACGGTCTCCAATGCCATCAGCCACATTGGGCCGGGGCTCGGGATGCACCTCCATGGTGGCATGCAGATCTTTGTGAAGACGAGGAATATTCAAGATCAAATGAGGACCAGAAGACGGCGACCCTTGGTAGGATCCTTGCCGAGGAAAGCCACAAGACCGCCAGCAAGATCCTTGCCGGGGATGATAGCACGCCACGGCAAGACCCTTGCCGGGCCACCCGGCAAGTCCCTCACCGAGGACGCCAGCGGGGCCACCTCCAGGCCCGCACCAGCCAAGTCTCCACCGCCGTTCGCATGCAGTTGCCAGCCCAATCAGCTGGGCTGGCAACTGCATGGCAACAGGCAGCTCCCAGAACGTATCAGCAAGCACATGCGTGGTGGCATGCAGATCTTCGTGAAGACCCTACCGCCGCGCCACCTCAGCTGCTTGCCTGCCTACATGGCGCCGCATGCAGCGCTGGCCAGGGCGCGTGTCGAGACGAGGGGAGCGGCGACGGATAGGACGTGCCTCGCCCCCGTCCCTGATAAAGCAAGGGGACACTGAGGGAGTCCTGGATTAGGGGGTGTCTGGATGGCCGGACTATAGCCTTTGGCCGGACTCCCGGACTATGAAGATACAAGATTGAAGACTTCGTCCCGTGTCCGGATGGGACTTTCCTTGGCATGGAAGGCAAGCTTGGCGATACGGATATGTAGATCTCCTACCCTTGTAACCGACTCTGTGTAACCCTAACCCTCTTCGGTGGCTATATAAATCGGAGGGTTTTAGTCCGTGGGACGAACAACAATCATACTATAGGCTAGCTTCTAGGGTTTAGCCTCTCTGATCTCGTGGTAGATCTACTCTTGTACTACCCATATCATCAATATTAATCAAGCAGGAGTAGGGTTTTACCTCCATCGAGAGGGCCCAACCTGGGTAAAACATCGTGTCCCTTGTCTCCGTTACCATCCGCCTAGACGCACAGCTCGAACCCCTACCCGAGATCCGCCGGTTTTGACACCGACATTGGTGCTTTCATTGAGAGTTCCACTGTGTCGTCATCTTTAGGCCCGATGGCTCCTCCGATCGTCAACAACGATGCGCCTGGGTGAGTCTTTTCTCCCGGACAGATCTTCAGATTCGTGGCTTTGCATCAGGCCAATTCGCAGCCATCCGGAGCAGATTGAAAGCTACGCCCCGCCAACAGGTCAGATTTGGAAGTTTGAACTACACGGCTGACGTTCGCGGAGACTTGATCTTCGACGGGTTCGAGCCACAGCCAAGCGCGCCCGCATATCCACGAGGGCATGATCTAGCTCGCCGCGAACAGTGTCCTCGAGGTCCGCACGATGTCCGCCCGACCTTCATCCGGAGCCGATCAAGCGCCGATCGAGGACGGGTGGCTGGACACCGCCTCGGGGCTGTGATCTCTACGGCGATTGAGCCGTACACCTACCCCTCCCTTTGTGAAGCTCGCGGCTCCAAGGTGCCGGACTCCTCTCGACTCCGAGCCTTCCGCGCCCCATGTCGAATCCGATTGGGCCGATCATGGAATTCACCGCGCGGACATCTTTCAAGACTCGCCCTTTGGCGACATCCTGAATTCACTAAAGTCTCTCTTTATCGAGAGCCCAGCCGGATTATGGTCGGGAAGGTTGGGATGCGACGACGAAGAAATTCAAAGCCCACCCACCACCCACTTCAGAGCCACCGCCGATGATTTAACCGACATGCTCAACCTCGACCAAGACATCGACGGTATGGACGATGATGTGGGAGGAATATGAACCAGCGCCTATAGGGCACTGGGAAGCACCTCATCTCACGACGATACATGGTGGACACACCTAAAGGAAGCGACGACGAGGAACAACGGACGCCACGGCGATCGCTCTCTCGGCGCAGCAAAATGGTGACGTAAGCGCGCTCAAAGTCCCGCCGATAAAGACAACAGCCATACAGACCCAGCCATAGAGCAGAGGCGAACCGTGGACGACTAACATGCTATCGAAAGCAACCGTCCAAAAGGACAACCTGGATAAACAACCCGTCCCCAACAAAGATAACAGCCCGGACGATCTCATGCCGGACAAGTTGCTGGAGCAGAAGAACCTCCACAAAAGGCTCGTCGCCACTGCACGTAGCCTAAAAAAGCAGAAGCGGAAGCTCAAAACAGCGGAAGATGCACTCAGAATCAGATGGAGCAAAGTACTCAACACCACAGACAAATACGGCGACAGTCGCCATACAAAGAGCTACCCAAAGTGAAAACTACTGCCCGAATTTGATGAGGAGGCCGTAGAGCCCCGCAATCAAAAAACAAGGAAGCCACCTGGTCGGATGAACGACCCCATGGCAAACAAAGAGCGGCAAACGGCGCCAAGACACAAGCCGCACGCGATCCGCACAGGATTCGCATTAAAAGATGGCCCGCTTAGATCTATCTACGGGCCAAGAAAGCAAGCTCTAGTAAGCAAGGCAACACATCAAGTATCCAACATCATGGTACACCTAAATATAGGGTGCCACACACCCTATGTTTCATCGACGAGGTGCTGGATCATGAATTTCAGCGGATTCAAACCCATAAACATAGAGGCATATGACGGAACAATGCACCACGAGTGCGGATTGAGGATTACATCCTCCATATACACATGGCTAGAGGAGATGATCTCCACGCCATAAAATACTTACCCTCAAGCTCAAAGGGCCAGCCCGGCATTGGCTTAAAAGCCTTCCGAAAACACCATTGGAAGTTGGAAGGAGCTCGAGGATGCTTTTCGAAAATTTTCAAGGGACCTATGTCCGACCTCCGGATGCCGACGATCTAAGTCACATAAATCAACAACCCGAGAGTCGACCGAAATTTTGGAACAGATTCCTTACTAAAAGAACCAAATAGTCGATCGTCCGGACGCCGAAGCCTTAGCAGCTTTCAAACACAACGTCCGAGACGAATGGCTCGCCAGACACCTCGGCCAAGAAAAGCCAAGAACAATGGCCGCATTAACAAGCCTCATGACCCGCTTTTGCGTGCGAGAGGATAGCTGGCTGGCAAGATGCAGTACCAGCGACCCAAGTACATCCGAAGTCAGGGATGGAAACGGGAAACCACAAGGCAGCAAGGACCAGCGTCGGACCAAGGGAAACAGCCCGAAGAGCACGGCAGTCAACGCCGGATTCAAAAGCTCTCGGAAGAATCATAAAAAGCTGCCCCCTAAGGATAACAGGGACAAGCTATCTAATTGTGACGCCCTCGATTCAATCGTACACTAATCATGCACGCAAATGTGTACGATCAAGATCAAGGACTCACGGGAAGATATCACAACACAACTCTACAATAAAAATAAGTCATACAAGCATCATAATACAAGCCAGGGGCCTCGAGGGCTCGAATACAAGTGCTCGATCATAGACGAAGTCAGCGGAAGCAACAATATCTGAGTACGCATATAAGTTAAACAAGGTGCCATAAGATGGCTAGCACAAACGGGATACAGATCGAAGAGGAGCAGGCCTCCTGCCTCGGGATCCTCCTAGGTCACTCCCCGGTCGCCGCCGCCGGCTGCACGTAGTAGTAGGCGCCCGAGTAGTAGTCGCCATAGGCAGCGCGTCTCGCCTCTGGCTCCATCGTCTGATTGCAGCAATCGAGTAGAGATAGAGGGAAAAGGGGAACAAGGCAACCGTGAGTACTCATCCAAAGTACTGCAAGCAAGGAGCTACACTACTTATGCATGGATATATGGGTAAGGCCATATCGGTGGACTGAATCGCAGAATGCCGTAATAAGAGGGGATAGCTAGTCTTAACGAAGACTACGCTTCGACACCTGCCTTGCATGCATGTAAGAGGACAACGAAGTCCTCCAAGTAACATCATATAGCAATAATCCTACCCGCAATCCCTGCCATATCCCCGAGCGAGAGCGACCACCGTTGTATCCGCACTTGGAAGGTGTGTTTTATCAAGTATCCGGTTCTAGTTGTCATAAGCTCAAGGTACAACTCCAAGTCGTCCCGTTATCAAGATCACGGCTATCCGAATAGATTAACTTCCTGCAGGGTGCACCATCTTACCCAAAGACGCTTGATCCCATTTGGCCGACACACTTTCCGGGGTCATGCCCGCCGCGAAGATCAACACGCCGCAGCCCCACCTAGGCACAACAGAGGCCAACACGCGGTCTAAACCTAAGCGCCAGCAGGGTCTGGGCCCATCGCCTCGAGCACACCTGCACGTTATGCGTCGCGTGACGAAGCAGCACCTAGCCCAAGAGCGCTCCAGTCCAATCCGGCGCGCACCGCTCCGTCGCCGACGTCTCAAGTATTTCGGCCGATACCACGACGCGGGATACCCATAACTACTCCCGCATAGATGGTTAGTGTGTATAAGCTCGTAGCCAACCCAGATCAAATACCAAGACCTCGTTAAGCGTGTTAAGTAACCGCGAACGCCGAACAGGCCAGGCCCACCTCTCTCCTAGGCGGTCTCAACCTGCCCCTGCCGCCCCGCCAAATAGATCCACTCGCGGGTGCTCCATCAGCCGACCCGACTTTAGTCTCACATGTATCATGTATAATGTATATGGAATATACCCGTGATCACCTCCCGAGTGATCACGGCCCGATAGTATAGCACGGCAGACGGACAAGAAAGTAGGGCCACAGATGAAAGTACTAGCATCCTATACTAAGCATATAGGATTGCGTAAGGTAACAATGAAGTTACAAGGACAAAGCTATGCAGCAAAGATAGGAGTATCTCGAAAACAAGAACTGCTATGCTACTCTAATGCAAGCAAGTAGATAAGAGTAGGCGATATCCGTGATCAAGGGGGGCTTGCCTGGTTGCTCGCAAGAGAGAGGGTCACAACACCGTAGTCGAACCGCCACCGCAGCGGCGTCGGTCTCGTAGTCTACCAAGAGAAGAGGGGAAGAAACAATGAATACACGGTAACAGATGCATAACGTTGCATGACATGCCAAGAAGCGATGCTAGGCGTGCCCTAACGTGGTAAGAAGGGTACCGGTTTAGGGGAAAACATCCGGAAGTTATCCTGCCCGGACGCCCGTCGATGGATGAACCGGAGAGGAAAGTTTGCAGGTTCGATAGGTTAGAGACGTGGTGGTGGATGAACGGATCGCGATCCGGATTCGCCTCGCCGCTCGAGCAACTTTCATGTTGAAATTATTTTAATCCGGATTACGGATTAAAAGATATGATTTATAAAGATTTTATTAATTTCGGAAATTTAATTAATTATTTAATTAATTTCGAAATTGCATTTATGACATCAAGATGAGGTCATGCCGACGTCATCATCAACGTGGTTGACTAAGTCAACCCCGGCAGTGGGTCCCGCATGTCATTCACTAATGGCTAATTAACCTAATCAGATTAATTAACATTACTTAATTAAGTTAATTAATGATTAGTGTTAATTAATTCAGAATTAATTAGTTTAATTAATTACCCAATTAATTTAACTAATGATTAGGTTAATTAATCCGAATTAATTAGATTAATTAATTGCTTAATTAATTAATTAATTAATTAATTAGCTAATTAATTTAATTCATTTCTATTTCCATTTTAGTTTCGCTTTTATTTAAAATGTTCTTTGTTATAATTGGGGGGTGGGGCCTCACGCCGCTGGCCTGAGGCCAAACGGGCGGTGGTGCGGGCGACGCGGCGCTGCCTCATCGGGCACGAACCCGGGCGGGTCGGGGCGCGATCCAGGAGGGATCGGGGCCACGGGGCCGGGCTGCTCGAGGCCACGGCCACTGCCGGCCGGCCGGCGAGCGGCGCAGGTGAGGCGACGAGCGGGGTGGTTCGGGCCGAGCCCGTCTGGGAGGGGTACGAGGGCTCGGTCCGGGGGCGACGAGGGCGCCGAACGGGGGGGGGCGAGGGCTCTGGGCGCCAGCAAGGGTCGCCGGAGGGTCGCCGAGGCCACGGGGCCGGATCCGGCAGGGGAGGAAGGAGGGATCGGGGGGGGCGGCTGCGGAGCTGCAAGGGGGGGGGCGCGAGCGGGCGACGGGCCGGGCTGGGGCCACACACGAGAGGGAGGGAGCCGGAGGGGAACCGGAGGGGAAGGCAGGCGGGCGGCCGGTCGGCCGACGGGAGGGGGAAAGAGAGGGGCGAGAGGGAGCCTCACGGGGAGGCGGGGACTCGGCCGGTGGGCTCAGTGAAGGTCGGGGAGCCCGTCGGGGAGGGGGGTCGGGAGCGTCTGCGATGGGGCGAGGCCGAGCCAGGCATGGGAGGCCATGCTGGCTCTCGGGGCGACGGAGGGGGAGGAGGGAGCCTCCGGGCGGCGTCGGAGGAGGAGGGGAGGACCGGGGCCGCGGTGGGCGGCGGGGGTCGGCGGCGAGGTGGGAGTGGCGCGGCGGGGTGGTTCGGTGCGTGGGGGGTCTCTGCCCCGATCCGATCGGGGGAGAGGAGGGGCGAGGGGCACGTGGGGGCGGCGTGGGTCGGTGGCTAGGGTTAGCCGCAGGGTGGGGGTTATGCGGCCATGGGCTGGGCCGATGGGCCGCCCATGGGGGAGGGAATGGGCCAAAAGGGGAGAGAGGGGCGGTGGGGAGGGGCCGATTGGTCGGGCCAGGGGGTCTTCCCCCTCCACTGCTTTTGTTTTTCCTTTTTCTTTTATTTAGTTTCTTTTCTGTTTTTATTTTATTTAGAATGCTCTGACATTTGTAAATATTATTGCACCCCACCAATATTAGGTTAGGTATTTTAGAAAACCCCGGAACATTTTAGAACTTATTTTCGAAACCCTTTTTCGTTTGTTTTAGTTTTAATTTTTGTTTTAGGACGGTTCCGAATTAACGAGAGGTTAATTAACCGAACCGGGATGATTACTGTTGCATAACCACCCGGCGTTACAAATCTCCTCCATTACAAGAAATCTCGCCCCGAGATTTAGGAGGTAGAAGGAAAGAGTGCGGATATTCATCCGTAGACGATCCTCGCTCCTGTGTGGCTTCATCTTCGAGTGATTCACCATCGGACTTTGAGAAACTTGATCGCCTTCTGACGGGTGCGGCGTTCAGCTTGGTCGAGAATGCGAACCGGATGCTCTTTATAGGAGAGGTCCTGTTGCAATTCGAGCACTTCATGGTCCATCGCTCGGATTGGGTCCTTGAAGCAGCGCCGGAGTTGGGACACGTGGAACACATCGTGAACCCGAGAAAGGTTCGACGAAGCTCCAGCTTGATAGGCCACTTTCCCACGCCTTTCCGAATAGTGAAAGGGCCAATATAGCGAGGAGCTAGCTTGCCTTGATCCCGGCGGTGAGCACCCTTCATTGGTGTAACGCGAAGATAGGCCTTTTCGCCAAAGTTGATAGACCATGTCTTTGTGATGACGGTCATAATTACTCTTTTGACGAGACCGAGCAGTCTTGAGATTCTCGCGAATAATGCGGACTTGTTCTTCGCATGTTGGATAATATCCGGACCAAGAGTGGACATTCCCGTTTCGACCAGTTCGAGGGGTTCGCACTTTCGTCCATATAACACTTCAAGGGGCCATCTTCGACTAGCTTGATAGCTATTATTATAAGAGAACTCAGCATACGGGAGAGATTCTCCCATTTCTTGTCAAGGAACGACACAAGCTCAAGCATGTCTTCGAGGATTTGGTTGACACGCTCAACTTGCCCTTGAGATCATGGATGAAAGGCAGATCTTGAAAGATAAATGAGTCCCCATTGCTTCTTGAAAACTTGCCCGAATCTTGAAGTGAATAAGCTGCCACGGTCCGAACTGATAACTAGTGGAATACCGTGAAGTGAAACAATTTCGACATATAGAGCATTGCCACCTGGCTAGCAAAGGATCGCTTTTTGACCGCCGTAAAATGTGCAACTTTAGAAAGCCGGTCAATGACGACAAGAATTGCATCATTACCTTTCTGCGATTTGGGAAACCCAAAGGACGAAGTCCATTTCAACATGGTCCCATTTCCATTCGGGAATAGAGATAGGCTGCAGAGTTCCAAGAGGCCTTTGATGTTCTGCTTTGATACGACGGCAAACGTCACACTCGTAAACATAGCAAGCAATGTCCTGCTTCATATTAGACCACTGAATCTCGATTTAATGTCTTGATACATCTTTGTACTGCCGGGATGGATACATAGAGGCGATCATGAGCTTCTTGCATAACCTTCCGAGTCATATTCAGGTTTTCCTTCTTACAGGCACCACTAGGCGGCCTTTGAAGTACAAGGCGCCATCATCGCAATAGTGAAGGATGAGGATTTCCTTTCCGATGTCTTGTTTAAGCTTGTAGACTTCAGAGTCAAATCCTGCATTGTCTTTATGGTGCCCACGAGATCGGGTTCAACAGCCAGGTATAAAGGAACCCTGGGGAACAACACGGAGATTCATCTTATGGAACTCCGAGGAGGGGTGCGAGTGCACCCGAGGAACAATATGGAGGTTCAGCTTTCTGAATTCTTCAAAAGTGGGGCTGAACTTGGTGAACTCAAGGTGGTTGCAGAAGACTTATGGCTCAAGGCATCAGCCATTACATTAGCCTTACTCGGCGATAGGAAATACCCAAATCAAAGTCTGCAACAGTCTCCATCCATCTCTGTGGCGACGGAGGTTCAGGTCTGGCTGAGTAAACAGATACTTCAGACTTTGGTGGTCGGTGTAGATCTCGCAACGATTACCGAGAAGGTAATGTCGCCACTGCTTTAGCGCATGAATGACAGCAGCAAGTTCGAGGTCGTGAACTGGGTAGTTCTCCTCGTGAGGGCGCAACTGTCGAGAGGCATAAGCAACTACTTTGCGCTCTTGCATTAGGACACCGCCTAAACCTTGACGAGATGCGTCGCAGTAAATGACGAAGTCCTTCTTAGTATCAGGAGGAGCTAGCACTGGGGCAGAAGTCAACTTGTCTTTGAGTGCCTGGAAACTTTCCTGACATTTATCTGTCCATTGGAACTTGACACCTTTATGCAACAGGTTAGTCAGAGGCCTGGCAATCTTGGAGAAGTTCTCGACGAATCGACGGCAATAGCTGGCGAGACCGAGAAAACTTCTGACTTGCTTAACGTTCTTCGGAGGAGTCCAATCGAGAATAGCCTGAACTCGTTCAGGGTTGACGGCAATACCATCCTTAGAGATGACATGTCCAAGGTAGGTTACTTCGGGAAGCCAGAATTCACACTTGGAGAACTTGGCATAGAGTTGATGCTCTCGTAGCTTTTCCAGCACAAGACGAAGATGTTCAGCATGTTCTTCTTCATTCTTGGAATAGATCAGGATATCATCCAGATAAACCACGACGAACTTGTCGAGGTAATCCATGAATATATAGTTCATCAGGCGAGAGAAGGTGGCTGGAGCATTGGTTAAGCCGAAAGACATGACGGTGTACTCGTATGAACCATAACGAGTCACAAATGCGGTCTTGGGGATATCCTCCTCGCGAACACGGATCTGGTGGTAACCCAACCTCAAGTCGAGTTTCGAGAACACCGATTTAACCAGCCAGCTTGATCATAAAGATCATTGATCCGAGGAAGAGGATACTTATTCTGAATGGTAGCTTGATTTATAGGACGGTAGTCTTGGACCAATCGGTTTGTCCCATCCTTCTTCTTAACAAAGAGAGAAGGTGCTCCCCAAGGTGAGCAACTTGGGCGAATGAAGCCGCTTTGAAGAGATTTGTCGATTTCCTCCTTTAGCTCAAGGAGTTCATGCGGCGGCATCTTGTAGGGTCGCCATTATAGGAGTGGTGCCTGGTTTCAAGTCGATGACGAATTCGACAGCTCTAGCGTGGGGAATCCTCGAAGTTCTTCAGAAAGACGCCTTGGAAATCGCAAACGACAGTGAATGTTTTCAATTCCCTCGAGGGTGCGGCGTTCAATGCATTCAATGCATAGAGCCTTGCCTCGCATCTTGAACCGCATTTGCATTGTAGCTACTATTTCATCGAAGGGTGTAGCAGATGGACGGTCTTAGTGGCGCAAACGATTGACGCAGATGCGCTTTCAACCAATCCATCCCCAAAATGAGGTCGATGTTAGACGCCTTCAGGATAATGGGGAGGCATAGAATTCCAACCCTTCGATTTCCACGGGACGCCGACGCCAACCATGGAGGTTTGACATTGTCCCAATGGGGTTTTTACCACTACCAAGAGTTCATCTCTTCACACTTAACGTCGTGCTTGTATGCAAAGTCCTCGAGACATGAATGAATGCGATGCTCTGAATCGAATAAAACAGATGCGGTACTGAATTTACGAGGAGTGTACCCATCACAATGTGGCTGGTCATGAGCTTCGCTCAGATCAACGTGGTTGGCCCGAGCTTGCCCATAAGACTTGCCGTGTTGTTGCGGTTCGGTGTTTCCACGGCCACCTTTGAAGGGCCGCTTGATTCTGGTTCGTTGCATTCTCTAGCACGGTGCCTGGCTGTCCGCACCAAGCATAAGCCATTATTGGGAGTGGGAACAGGAGCTTGGGGTGGTGGAGCTGGAAGCTTGGCTGCTTAGTTGTAGGCGCACGAGGTGTAGCATAGTTCGCTTTGAAGCGTATGCATTCGGCTGGTACATGCTGTTGGGAATCCATATCTTGCGCTCTGCGAGGACGGGCCCAAGATGAGCCCGAGTCACGGTTGCGCCTGTTAGAGCTCTGGTATTCCTGCAGACCAGTTTCGACATTGATAGCTTTGTTCACCAAGGTGGCGAAATCAGCAAAGTCGTGCACTAGTAGTGCGAGCTTGATGTCGCCTTGAAGTCCGCCACGAACTTCTCCCGTCTGCGGCATCGCTTGCAATATCCTCTTCAAGATAGCGAGACAAGTCCAAGAACTCTCGCCGATAGGCTTCAACAGTCTTGTTGCCTTGGGTGAGGTTATGAACTCACGCTTCTTCCGGTCCATGACCCCTTGAGGGATGAAGCGGCACGGAAGGCAGCCCGGAAGTCCGCCAGTGATGAGTGTTCCAACTGGCAGAGTACGCCGGTGGCTGTCCCACCATTGAGCTGCGGGTCCCTTCAGGAAGAAGGAAGCAAAAGTGACATAGCTGGCAGGGGCTACATCAGCAGACTCCATCTCATAGGTGATGTCACGGAGCGATCCATCAAGATCCAAAGGGCTGAGTTGAGCTGCGGTACACGCTGGGTTCAGCGTATGAAATCTCGCAGAGTTGTCCCGCTTTGGGTGCTGGTGCATATTGGGGCGAGGAACTGAGCCATCATGTTCTCCATGAACTGGCGATTCATCTCGAGCTGTTGGATCATACCAGCCATGTACTCAAAGTGGTGGGAAGTTGGCCCCACGACCACGACTGCTGGCCTAACCATCCCGCTATTATATAACAGGTAGTTCAAATTTGAGAAATTAAGCAAGAGACAGGAATCATTCATGATGAAACATGCATAATGGAAGTAGCATGATGGGAACTACATAGTAGTTGGCATATCTTACAAAAGGAATCATGCATAGAGTTCGATACATAGAGTCCAAAGACATAGACTACTACATCATAGGCGCACACAATGTGCTCATGGCGAATACATCAAATACTAACAAGCAAGTCTACATCAGTCCCACGCTGCATCATGGAGGTAGCTGTAGAGTCGAAAAGTCGATAGTCGGCGGTGGATAGTCCTCCACGCTGGTGACTGGGGCCGCGGATACTCGGTGCTGAATCCGACGCCCGTGTGGCGTAAAGGGCCAAGTGCGGAGAGTAGCCTCCACGTCCGCCAACCGACACCACAGGGCATCACGGTCCTGGCGGGTAGATCGCAGAACGCGCAGCTCTCCGAACGGACAAAGGGGTGCATCAGCGCCGAGCACGGTAGAGGTGCCGACGGGTGATGTACAACTCGTGGCGAAGAGCCCGGTTAGCTCGATCCAGCCCATCGCATGCGTAACAAAGTTCGATGGTGGAAGGGCTCTCGGTGACAGGGTGTAGGCAGCAGTAGTAACCTCCTCACCAACATCGACGCGATAGCAATGTGCCTCAAGGGGAGGTGTCCAACTCGATACTCGCACGAAGACGGTCGAGCAGCATAAGCAGATCGTGGACTGCCATATCGATGGTCACTCCAACACCATGTGCGGTGTGCAAGCACAAGAGTGGACTCAGACTCCGAGAGTAGAGATGGACGATGGCACGGCATCGCTCCTGGTTGTAGTCCCGGTACTCCTCATAGACGGTGTACTCGTGGTGCCGCGATAACCCGATAGGTCATCATCTCGGCTAGCACCGCAGTGATCCCGAGGCACCAATGGCCGCCGTGGTGACGCACGACCTGCCTCGTGGGTTCCATCTGAAACAAAGACGCTTCAAAGGAGTCAAATGACAGGTGGAAATTGCTCAAATACAATTCCAAAAACAACTAAGGCTATATCCATCTTCGGGTGAATGCGGTCACGGATCCTAGTGATAGTTAGTAAAATCGCTTAACCCGAGTAGAAGAGAGTTCGAGTCCCGCAGTAAAGGTCGAGGAGTAAAAGATCCTAGTACCACCCGATGGCGACGTGGCCCGTAAGGCACACAGCCAAGTTAGTAAAAGTTTTGCAATGTCTAGACTCGACTTCGCCAAGGAGTGTGGAAGGGGATTCCACAGCAATGGGCTCGATACCAACTTGTGACGCCTCGATTCAATCGTACACTAATCATGCACGCAAATGTGTATGATCAAGATCAAGGACTCACGGAAGATATCACAACACAACTCTACAATAAAAATAAGTCATACAAGCATCATAATACAAGCCAGGGCCTCGAGGGCTCGAATACAAGTGCTCGATCATAGACGAAGTCAGCGGAAGCAACAATATCTGAGTACGCATATAAGTTAAACAAGGTGCCATAAGATGGCTAGCACAAACCGGGATACAGACGAAGAGGAGCAGGCCTCCGCCTCGATCCTCCTAGGTCACTCCCCGGTCGCCGCCGCCGGCTTCACGAGTAGTAGGCGCCCGAGTAGTAGTATCCGCACTTGGAAGGGTGTGTTTTATCAAGTATCCGGTTCTAGTTGTCATAAGCTCAAGGTACAACTCCAAGTCGCCCTGTTATCAAGATCACGGCTATCCGAATAGATTAACTTCCCTGCAGGTGCACCATCTTACCCAAAGACGCTTGATCCCATTTGGCTGGACACACTTTCCGGGTCATGCCCGCCGCAGAAGATCAACACGCCGCAGCCCCACCTAGGCACAACAGAGAGCCAACACGCCGGTTCAAACCTAAGCGCCAGGGTCCGGGCCCATCGCCTCGAGCACACCTCGCACGCTATGTGACGCTGTCCGGAAGCGCACCTAGCCCAAAGAAAGCGCCCAATCCAATCCGGCCACGCCGCCTCCGTCACGACGCCTCAAGTATTTCGGGCCGATACCACGACGCCGATACCCATAACTACTCCCGCAGTAGATGGTTAGTGCGATAAGCTCAGAGCCAACCCGATCAAATACCAAGACCTCGTTAAGCGTGTTAAGTAACCGCGAACGCCGAACAGGGCTAGGCCCACCTCTCTCCTAGGCGGTCTCAACCTGCCCTGCCGCCCGCCAAATAGATCCACTCATGGTGCTCCATCACCACCGACTTTAGTCTCACATGTATCATGTATAATGTATATGGAATATACCCGTGATCACCTCCCAAGTGATCACGGCCCGATAGTATAGCACGCAGACGGACAAGAAAGTAGGGCCACAGATGAAAGTACTAGCATCCTATACTAAGCATATAGGATTGCGTAAGGTAACAAATGGGTTACAAGGACAAAGCTATGCAGCAAAGATAGGAGTATCCGAAAACAGTAATATGCTATGCTACTCTAATGCAAGCAGTGTAGATAAGAGTAGGCGATATCCGTGATCAAGGGGGCTTGCCTGGTTGCTCGCAAGAGAGAGGGTCACAACACCGTAGTCGAACTGCCACCGCAAAGCGTTGGCCTCAGAGTCTACCAAGAGAAGAGGGGAAGAAACAATGAATACACGGTAATAGATGCATAACGATGCATGACATGCCAAGAAGCGATGCTAGGCGTGCCCTAACGTGGTAAGAAGGGTACTGGTTTAGGGGAAAACATCCGGAAGTTATCCTGCCCGGACGCCCGCATGATGAACCGAGAGGAAAGTTTGCAGGTTCGATAGGTTAGAGACGTGTGGTGGACGAACGGATCGCGATCCGGATTCGCCTCGCCGCTCGAGCAACTTTCATGTTGAAATTATTTTAATCCGGATTACGGATTAAAAGATATGATTTATAAAAGATTTTATTAATTTCGGAACTTTAATTAATTATTTAATTAATTTCGAAATTGCATTTATGACATCAAGATGAGGTCATGCCGACGTCATCATCAACAGGGTTGACGAGTCAACCTCGACAGTGGGTCCCGCATGTCATTCACTAATGGCTAATTAACCTAATCAGATTAATTAACATTACTTAATTAAGTTAATTAATGATTAGTGTTAATTAATTCAGAATTAATTAGTTTAATTAATTACCCAATTAATTTAACTAATGATTAGGTTAATTAATCCGAATTAATTAGATTAATTAATTGCTTAATTAATTAATTAATTAATTAATTAGCTAATTAATTTAATTCATTTCTATTTCCATTTTAGTTTTGCTTTTATTTAAAACGCTTCTTGTTATAATTGGGGGGGTGGGGCCTCACGCCGCTGGCCCGAGGCCAAACGGGCGGTGGTGCGGGCGACGCAGGCGTTGTTCGACCGGGCACGAACCCGGCCGGGTCGGGCGCGATCCAGGGGGGGCAAGGCGAGGTTAGGCCACATACCGCCGGGCCGGCAGAAAGGGCGAGGTGAGGCGACGAGCGGGGTGGTTCGGGCCGAGCTGCAAGGGAGGGGTACGAGGGGCTCGGTCCGGGGGCGACGAGGTGCCGAACGGGGGGCGAGGGGCCTGGGCGCCGCAAGGGTCGCCGGAGGGGTCACCGAGGCCACGGGGCCGGATCCGGGGGGGGAGGAACGAGAGGGATTGGGGGGTGGCGTCAGTCGCAGCCAGCTGGGGGCCAGGCCAGCGACGGGCCGGGTCGGGGCCACGGCGACGAGAGGGAGGGAGCCGGAGGGGAACCGGAGGGGGGGCGGTCGGGCGGCACGGTCGCCGACGGGAGGGGGAAAGAGAGGGGCGAGAGGGAGCCTCACAGGGGGAGGCAGGACTCGGCCGGGGGCTCGGTGAAGGTCGGGGAGCCTGCCGGGAGGGGGTCGGGAGCGACAAGGCGACGGGAGGGCGAGGCCGAGCCGAGGCAGGCGGGAGGCCAAGGGCTCTGGGGGGGGGGGCACGAGGGAGGGAGGGAGCCCGGGCGGCCGGAGGAGAGGAGGACCGGGCCGCGGTGGGCGGCGGGTCGGGCGGCGAGGCGGAGTGGCGCGCGGGGTGGTTCGGTCGGGGGGTCTCGCCGATCCGACGGGGAGAGGAGGGGGCGAGGGGGGCGGAAGGGCGGGTCGGTGGCTAGGGTTAGCCGCAGGGTGGGGGGGGCGGCGGCGGCCAGGTCGGGCCGGGTGGGCCGCCCATGGGGGGAGGAATGGGCCAAAAGGGGAGAGCGCCAGGGGGGAGGGCCGACTGGCCGGGCCTGGGGGTCTTCCCTCCACCTTTTGTTTTTCCTTTTTCTTTTATTTAGTTTCTTTTCTGTTTTATTTTATTTAGAATGCTCACATTTGTAAATATTATTGCACCCCACCAATATTAGGTTAGGTATTTTAGAAAACCCCTAACATTTTAGAACTTATTTTCAAACCCTTTTCGCTTGTTTTAGTTTTAATTTTGTTTTAGGACGGTTCAATTAACGAGAGGTTAATTAACCGAACCGATGATTACTGCTGTATAACCACCCGGCGTTATACTAATTTATACAAAATATTGGACAAGATATGCCAAATCCACAAGACTCTTGGAAGCCTGCAAACCATACCCACAGGATTGTTGGGTCTTCAAGCAGTCCGCAAACTCAACGCCAACACAAGGGGCTCGACACACCAAGCGAGGAAGATGACAAACCCCACAAGCAGAGCACCGGAAAACAAAAGAATTTCCCACAAGAAATCAAAACAGTAAACTCACTTCACGTGACAAAAGGGAAAAATAGAGCGGCGCCCATAGAGGTACGCGCCATACGGCCTATCCCGGCGGAGTCCCGCCACCGTTGTTAAAATCAATCACCTTCACCATCAGGATTACTCTAGAAGTATACGGAATGCAGGTTGGACTGCCTTGATATTAGATCCGATATTTGGCGGACTCCAATTTACACAAGTCCTAATGGACGGCGGCAGTGATCTATACCTACTATATCAGGACACAATCCGCAAAATGGGGATAGACCCAACCAAATTTTGCCATTGCAACACTTCCTTTCAAGGGTATTGCAGCCCATATGCCCATTGTACGGGCTTTCATCGCTAGAAGTTGTGTTCGCTCACCCGACAACTTCCGCCGTGAAAAGTTAACCTTCCACCTCGCTCCATTTACAAGTAGCTATCAGCACTATTGGGACGCCAAGCTACCGCTTTTAACGCAATACCGCATTATGCAACTCTTACACTTAAAATGCCCGGTCCACGCGGCATTATCTCATTAAAGGGAAACATCAAGGGTTCCTCGAGTCCGGAAAATTGTGCGGTTGCCTTGACAGCCCCACAATAAACCCGGTTCACCAATACAAGCACTTAGACAGGTCGTCCAGACCCCGGACACGGGCTGGACGAGTCCGCGAGACATATAAGGAGCTTATCGGACGATACCCTCGCATAAGGGCTCCGCGATCCACAACAAAAGATAATAAAGCTCAATTTTGTTCATTTTTGAATTGTACTTTGTTTATTTAATATGCGACATTTTCGCATCGATCTTTTCAACTAAGTTCCTCTCTTTACAGATGAACACCATGCTACACCTGTCCAGGATACGGCGCAACGGAGACACAGCGAGACGTGCAGAGGGACCCGTGGCAAGGATTCTTTTCAGATTAAGACCCCGCGTAAACCTTTTTCACTGCCTCTTGTTGATACAAATCCCAGCTTGCTATAACCAAGGAGGAAGCATGCGCTTGGCATAGGCCACGCCGTGTTCGCGCTGCACTGGACACCGTGGGCTTATTACCAAGGGCGTATTGTTCAATTGCTTTCATAAAGACCAATACCTTAGGGAGTGTTCGGGCGCCTCGAGTTAGGCCTTATATGCATCAGCTCCGAATCATGTCTTTGGTCAAATGTTGGGTTTGTTCGGCCTCCCGTGTTTTGCTGCCTTACGCCCGCCTATCGCTAACGCGACACCAGAGAACTATCGCGGACAGTGCCCCGGTGACGGCCAAAGTAGCACCTCAAAGAGAGAAAGCCGAAAACTGATCGTCATGATATAGCGTGAGACTGGTCAACCACCGATGACCCGCTGTAATCTTTAGAATTCTCCGCATTGACGAAGGGCCATTTCCGGTCATGCACATACGCTACCGAATTCGGTGAGCTGTGCCCCTAGGGGCTATATAGTAGCCCCACCGTCAACTCCTATGGCTAAATGAAAGTGATAAAGCATTATAGTCCGTTGCCTAGTTTGCTGCGCAATCACCTCGCTTGTAGGACCAAGACGTTGGATCAAGTGTGAAAAGGCGCTCAGAACACCCCGCATTATATGCGTAAATAAGCCAAAGACTGCCATCTTTCGTGTTATATACACATATACATCAACGGCGCATTGGGGTATTTTAATTTTGAAGGCACAAGTATAAAAAGCTTTGTATTCCATCAAACATTGTTTCACAATAATACATGTTATTCGAACATAATATCCTTTGAACATCAAGGCCTCTATTAAACGAGCGCTCGCAGAACTTCCTGAAAATAGTGCTCGGCGGTACTGCTCCGTCTCAATCTTGGGATGCAACATCGGTGGCCTTCATCTCTGCCCAAGATGTCTTGACACGGGCAAGAGCCATCCGCACATCTCTATGCATGCCGACCGCCTCATTGCTTTGATATGCGGCCGCACTAAGGAACTGCTGCACCAAGCCAAAATAACTTTTCTACCGGGCCTTTTCGCCACAATGAGTCACAACAGCCTTCATGGCAAGCCCGACAATCTATTCAGCTCCGCCCATTCGCCAAACGATCGTTAACGGAAGTGGACGCCCGACTACGGAATCTGCGACCAAAAAGCCCTTCCATCTCGTGATCCTTTGATCTCCGGTGTTCGGCCCATGCGCACTCAAGCTCGCCAAGTCCAAATAAGCATCCTCCAAACTCCACAGCCGGGTACAACCGAGCATATTTAGGATCCGTGAACTTCCTCCGCAGCGTAAAGGGCTTTCAGCCGCGATATCTCCGCTTGACGGCTCCTCCTTCATAGCTCTCATCGCAGAAAGCAAGCATCCTGGCCACGGTCATGGCCTTCTTCAGTCCTCTTGCTCCGCCGACCTTCTTTTTTCAATAAGCTCGCAGCGGTCGGTAGCATTCTTCAACTTCACGGCCATCTCGCCATTTCCTTCTTGCTTCGGCAAAGGAGCAATTGTCGCTTTTAGCTCTTCTGGACGCCTTTTAAGGCAGCCGCATCACTTTTTCTCGCCTGCTCCTTGGCTCGGGCAAGATCCTCCCAAGGTTCTCCATGGCAGCGCACCATCTGCATCAAGCATACATGTTGTAAGGCACGGGCATCGAGCTCCCTTACCAGGTGTACGCGGAGAAACTGCATACCTTGTAACTCGTCAAGCCGCTTATAGACAAGCGCGATGTCGCATCCGCCGCGTCGAGTTGTCGCTTAGTTCGCAATTCATCATCCGCTAGCCACCGGACGCCCGCCACCTACATAGGAAGGGCGACATATTATAGTTGGGATTATGATCCTCGCACGCTGTCATTTTTGACAACGCACCGAGTCTCGAGGGCTACTATCTACACCGGGCGATTTTATATATGCGAACCGCCAAAGGTACATCATTGCACGCACCTCAAAACCCGCAAGAACTCCTGGCGGCCTCGCATAACCCTCTTTTCATGGACGATATTTTTTCAATCACCGCATCCATCAATGCACGGTGATCCTCTCGAGATAGACGCCGCCGAAAGCAGATCCTTCAACTCTTCCGATCGCGGCACCGTGGAGGTGCCGACTCGCCTAATGGCCTTTTTCAAAGACCGGACACGGAGGGCTTTGGGGGGCACGACCGCCTCCCGACCCCTGCCGGATTCAGAGAAACCCTCTCCGCGACGACACCTCAGATCGGCCCGCCTCGCTAGGGCGGTACGGCAGGGAGGCGCCCGCCTCCATCATCTCCGGACGAAGATCCTCAAGATGAGCTCACGAGAAGGGCGAGATCCGAACTACAAGGTAAAATTTCGCTATCTTCGTAAATAAAGCAGGATGTCTCTTATTTTAAAAACTCCTCTCTACTTACGGCTCACTGGAGGGCTGATCTCCTTGGGGAAATAGTGCGCGAGGCATCTCTCGGCGCAGACCTCGGGCGAAGATCCCCGCTTTGAGGCCTTGGTTCCTGGATCTTCAGAGGCGGTCCTGTTCTCCCTTGAGGAGGGATTTCGATCCCTCCTTTCTTGATAACCTCCTTCATGGAGGCAGAGCTTCCTTGTCCCCCCTTCGCTTTCTTCAAAGGCGCAGCCTCCAAAGATCTCGGTTAACACGGATCCGCGTGGTCTCGTGGAGGGGGCCGACACCTGATCAGTTTTGCTTTCGCTATCCACTCCTGCTTAAGGGACAGCTCTTTAAGGGCAAGTTTATGATAAATATACTGGTAGCGTGTCCAGTATAGGACTACTTACTTGAGTATCCGGCGGTTGCAGCTCAGACCTGCCCTCGGTCAAGTACGGACACATTGTTTGTGATCCAAGAACAGTTTGTACATCTCCACGGGTGTTGCGCCCATAAAATGTTGGAGAGCCTGTGGTCCCTCCGGATTGAACTCCCATAGGCGGAGGGGGCGACGCTTGTAGGGCAGGATGCGATTTAATCAGCATGACCTCAAGCATTATGACCAGATTGATCTCTCTCTCTGGAGGTCTCGAATATGGCCCGCAACAAGGGCACATCCTTGTACGCCCACACCAAGCCCTTTATTGACCCACGACGCCACCGTGGTGGAGGACCCGAGCGAAGGCAGGTGGTGCCACCCATTTGGTGCCCCCGAGCTGTGATATAAAACCACTTGTTGCCATAGACCAGCTCCTCTTGAAAAGAGCCCTCGGCCATGGAGCGCCAAGATTCTTGCTTATAACAGCCCCTCCACACTCTGCCTGCTTCCCTGATCATCTTCGACTCCACCTTGAAGGTCTTGGAGCCATAATCCAAGTGAGGGTAATGCGAGGAAGGCTTCACACACGACGATGAATGATGAGATGTGGAGGATGGACTCCGATCCAAGTCGTGAAATTCCAGCCCATAATAAAACATGAGCCCCTCACGAAGGGGTCCGTCTGGGAAGCCTAGCCTCAAGGAAGTGAGACGCGAACACCACGCCACCGGCTTGGGAGTGGGAATAACCTGCCTTGAGCAGGCAGCCTATGCAGATTTCGCCGGTTAGATACCTGCATCTCTTAGCTTCAGGACGCCTTCTTCCATGACGGAGGAAGGCATCCACTGCCTTGGAGGTCGGAGCGACATCATTGGAGGTCCGGCGCCTGAATATTGAGCTTTGGGTGTTGGAACTCGGCGGGGGCGATTCGATGGAGATTGAGAAAAGGTTGAATACCAGAGCCCTCCCATGACCGCTCAGACTCGCCGATAGAGGAGGCGTGCTAACGGGCACGATTGGGTTACCCACGCCAGTATTGATGAGAATCCTGAATAAGGGGACACGATCTCTGCTTTGACAAGACGTGCCAGGAAACCGCCGCTAAACGCTACCGAGGTGGGACAATAAAAACGATTCAATAAAGGCTTGGCCGTGGTGTGATGTCACGCGCCGAATACGCCGCAGATTGAACTTGTGTAAAGATTATTCTCTCTACGGTGGTATGTGGAACTTATTTTGCAGAGCGACACTATCCTTGTGTTCAAAATCTTCTATGATGAATTGAGGAGGAACCCGGCTTGCAATGCCAAGACAATATGCCGGACTCGCTGTCATTGAAGGCTGGTTCAGGGGCTACTGAGGGAGTCCTGGATTAGGGGGTGTCCGGATGGCCGGACTATAGCCTTTGGCCGGACTCCCGGACTATGAAGATACAATATTAAAAACTTCGTCCCGTGTCCGTATGGGACTTTCCTTGGCGTGGAAGGCAAGCTTGGCGATATGGATATGTAGATCTCCTACCCTTGTAACCAACTCTGTGTAACCCTAACCCTCTTCGGTGCCTATATAAACCGGAGGGTTTTAGTCCGTAGGACGAACAACAATCATACCATAGGCTAGCTTCTAGGGTTTAGCCTCTCTGATCTCGTGGTAGATCTACTCTTGTACTACCCATATCATCAATATTAATCAAGCAGGAGTAGGATTTTACCTCCATCGAGAGGGCCCGAACCTGGGTAAAAACATCGTGTCCCTTGTCTCCAGTTACCATCCGCCTAGACGCACAGTTCGGGACCCCCTACCCGAGATCCGCCGGTTTTGACACCGACAGACACCTAAGCGACGCATTAAATGCGTCTTGTCCTGTAATACGAGCGATAAGTCAGAGCATCAGACGCTTTTCCACCTCCTGTGCCACTGTGGTAGCCCTTTGGACTATAAAAGGAGGCCCATGGCATACCGAGAAGGATTAGGCTCGAACTACTCGCCACCGTAGCTAGTTCGAGGCTCAAGAACACTCAATACATCCATCAAAGCAGGACTAGGTTTTACACATCCTCGCGGCCCGAACCTGGGTAAACGATCCTTGTGCTGATTACTAATCCTGCTATTCTTGCAACCCCGCACTCCAAAGAAACGTAGTAGGGATTCTTGTGATCCCATAGGTGTCGCCCACACCGACATCTTTGGCGCGCCCGTAGGGGGCGAATTGTGAGAATCTGGTCTAGTAGTTGGTCTAGCAGTTTCAGCATCGTCAGGGCTTCAAGAAGAAGATGGCCTGGAGAAACGGCGCATCGGGCTACATAAGGACGCCAAGGCCAATAGAAAAGCTAAGTCATTCATAGCCTTGAGTTATTTATTTTTTTATATATAAGGTTATCGCCCTCCGAGATCCTGCCTACGTATGGAAAACCTGCCGCAAAGGGACCTCCCACGATTGGCAACACCCTTGTTCTGCTTCGAGTCCGCCAACAGCCTCAAGCGCCGCGGCCAAGAATGGTGGGGTAGCCATCCGCACCTGGCAACGCTCTCGATTCTGACTCGAGTTAAGCTTGCCAGTTCGGGCGGCCGCGTTAAGAACGGTAACACTACAAAAAAAATACATTTCCGTGATGATACGTGTTTGTCACAGTAGGTCGTGTTTTTTGTCATGCATGTACATCCATGACGATTTTATGACAGAATCAAGATAGTCATACCTGTGCTGTCGTAAAGTGTTCCATGACATTACCAAAATTATCATCATGGAAGTGTCCACTTCCATGACGATAAATCACGCGTCACAGAAGTGCTTTCGTCAAGGGTGACCGACACGCGGCATCCACCGTAACGGAACGCCGTTAAGCTTATCGGGTCAGGTTTTGATCCGATAAACCGCTAACAGCCTCGACCAATGGAAAATTTCCACGGTAAAATTATTATTGGCCGGACGGAACACGGTCACCGTCGATGCAGGGTCGATAGGCGCCATGATATGTCGACACGTGCCACGCCCACCACCGCCCATTTAGCTTACAAAGTCGGCCCATTTGACTTGGTCAAAAGTTAACGGGCTGCCCATGAAAAGCTCGTTAACGGTCTCTTTGCAACAGCCCATTTTACGCCCATTAACTCACGGCCCGTTAGGGCCCTAAAGGAAATCGCCCAACAACGCCATGTGGGTCGTCAATATAACACCAAATTTATTTCACTTTCGCCCATGTATGGCCCACGACGCCTTTTTCGCCCATATGAGGCCTTTCAGATCTTCGCCCTTTACAGCCCACGGTGACTCTAGCCCATAATGAACAGTAATTTTCTTTGTACCCGTTAACGTCTGCGGATTTACATGGGCCGCTTCCACCAGTTAGCTTTCGCCCTATTGACGCCCATACATTCTGGGCTCCTTTTTCGCCCTCGACATTTCCAAATTTTTTATCGGCCTATTCCCTAATGGGCCAAATTTGGCCCATGGCAAGAGTCGGCTCACATCGGCATGTTCCCCAAATGGGACAAATTCGCCCATGGCAAGAGTCGGCCTATTATCGTCCTTACATTCTTAATGGGCCAAATTCGCCCATGGTAAGAGTCGGCCCGCTTCGCCTCTTAACCTGCTATGCCTTTTCCATTTCGGCCCTATATTCGCCCATTAACGCCGTTATGCCTGGTGATGAATTAAGCCTTTGCAGTCCCACGGCCCGTTAACGCCCGCTACCGTGCCGGGCCGATACCAATTACGCCCGACACGGCCCATGTAGACCCATTTATCCGACGCCCGAGGCCCACCGATTAAAGTGCCCATTTATCGACGGCCCGTAGGAGACCCATGGTTCCCACGGCCGAGATATGGCCCATGGTCACCAACGGTTCAACGGCACCGGCTTGGTCACCAACTTCACCTCCAAGCTCCGCAGCCTCGCCACGCCAATACCCGGCGGCCGTGCCACGGTCGGTGGACAAGCGGTTCTTCTCCATGGTCGGGCTGGGCAGGCTCCTGCGTCTCTTTGAACACGGCGTGCCGGGCCCACCAACAAGGCGCAGCTGGCGCCATGAACAACGCCTCCTCGTGCTCCCTTCCACGGCGCTTCTCGGTCGCACTTCACCGGCGTGTCCCGGGCGCCTTACAGTCCAACTTCCGTCACGCCTCTCTTGAAGTTCAACTACACGGGGGCGCCGTCGAACAACACGAATGTGGCCAAGGGGACCAAGCTTCTCGTGCTGCTGCTCAACGATCGGTGGAGCTGGTGATACAGACACGAGCATCCTCGGCTTCGAGAGCCACCGCACCGCACGGCTTCAACTTCTTTGTGGTCGGGCAAGGATTTGGCAACTACGACGCCGGAACGACCTGCCAAATTCAACCTCAGAGACCCGGTATAGCGAACACCGCTGGGGTTTCCATCCGTGGGTGGGTGGCCATTCGCTTCCTCGCCTATAACCCAGGTAACTACAGTTTAGTACAAGTTGCACCGAATAATGGTTTTGTCCATGCTCATACGTATCGTATGCATGCGCAGGTGTATGGTTCATGCATTGCCATCTGAAGGTGCACACGACGTGGGGACTGAGAATGGCATGGCTGGTGCTAGATGGAAGCCTTCCGAACCAGAAGTTGCTCCCGCCGCCGGCCGATCTCCTGAAATGCCAGGCGTGCAGGCTCAGAGCCATTGGTCTTCCTCTTTTGATTTGTTCGCCCATTTGCGATTGATGTCTCTTGTTGAGGGTTGTAGCTTCTTTTATAGTCAGTCCCTTTGACTTTACGATTTTCTCTTTGCAATCTAAGTTTGTTCTTTTCACTTGATTAGCAGTGTCTGATAACAATGTATTGAGGGGTATTAAATAAACAGGGGTGTGAATTACACGTCAAGTAGCTAAAACTTTCCGTGGAAGTAATATCATTTAGACTGGTCGTAATGGAGAGTATCATCTACTAGTATCATGCATATGATACTAGCGTATGGTACTACTTCCCTAATGCATAGTATCATAAGTTAGTAATTTAGGTTGCCTTATTAATTGCCATGCATGACACACAAAGTAGTACAACATTTAGGCTAGTTATAGTGGGAGTAACTTAGACTAGTGTCATATGCATTACACTAGTCTAAGTTACTACCTTCATAATGCAAAGTAACATGATAGCAAGGTCATATATGGCTTCATTTATTAGCTTGTAGATTCATCTTGTCTTGGGAAGCGCTTATGTTACAAGAATATATTATGTTACCACCTCACATTAAATATTTGCCACATAAGCAAAAATTTCTTGAAGTGTGCTATGTTACTAGCTAAGTTACTCCCACTATGACTAGCCTTAGTATGATACGGTATCATAATATGATACCACATCATCTCTTTTCTTATTTAATCGTGTGCCTCATCATCCTAAAAGTCTAGTTGACATGCATGACACCGCTTATGATACTCCTATTACGATCAGCCATAATCCAACATTCCTCTTCCTTGTTGGCCACCCCTCATGGATGAAGCCCGATCGCTTCCTGACGAAAGTACCTTGGCAATTTCGCTTAAGACAGCTACGTGCCCACGGCCTCCTCGGCGGTGCACGGTGGCCTCCGGTCAAGGAGGTGGTGGCGGTGTTTTCTCTGAAAAAAGGGCCTCTGCTCAAAGCAGCAAGTAAGAGACTGGTCCGTCGGCGCCGACGGTTGAGTTAGGGCGACGTGGAGGACGCCTAGATGGTTTTTCTTCGAGTGTTGTGATCCTGGATAAAAAGTTCAACGAACAACGTGTTGCCACCGGCGCCCCGAGTCGAGATCGAAGCGTATTACTTTTTTTAGTAGATAAAAACAAATTGTTTTTCTCTTGTCCGTGTGTCGGGGAAGCTGATCGTGACCCACGGACACCTATGGGACCGGGTCCCTTGTGGTTCGGAGGGGGGCGGAGAATGCACGAAGAGCAGATCGAGGCGATGCACACGAGCAGATTTACCCAGCTTCGGAGCTCTCCGGAGAGATAACACTCCTACTGTTGCTTGTCTGATTATTTGAGTTCTTGCTAGGGAGCAATTAGAGCTACAAAACCTAGCTCGAGTGTGTATGAATTGAATGTGTCCAATGAACTGAACCGGAGCCGAACCCTTTCTACGTTGCCCTTGGGCCTCCTTTTATAGGCACAAGGGGTCACCACAGATGGCAAGTAGACAAGGGTAAAATAGGAAAAACAGAGGTTGGTACACCGCTTTGCAAAGGTACAAAGGATCTATACCTAACTCGACGGCAAGGGACTCCAACATCGGGAGAATGATTATGCTGGTATGAAGAACCTCATGTCTTTGGTTGCCGTGATTAGCAGGATAGCCGCCAGATTCAGCAGCCAGCTTATATTGTCCAATAAATACCGGGTTACAAGCCAAGACTATTTTGTCAAGGATCCCGCCGAGTAATATTGTGGTATAAGCCACCACCCCGAGTATTTGCCTTTCTTACCTATTTTATTATAGATTTATTGCTTACATGCCATGATATTTCTTCCTTCTTATCGATTACGGCTAGAAAGAGAGGTTGGTGTGCCATAATGTCCGCCCTGTCGCCGAAAAGGCAACAGTGACCGCTGCGCCTCCATTTGCCACGATGGTAGCTTGTCGCCGCCGCTTATCGCCGCCTCCCTCGCTGGCTGCACAGCCTATTGACACGCTGCGCTCGGAAAGCCCCATGGCGACACGCTGGCGGATGAGCAGGAGCGAGATGAAGAGAGGTCACTTGTCGGGCGAAGCGCTTTGCCGCTGCAAGGTTCTTGTCGCCGAGCTTGTCGCCACTGCTTCCTTCCCGCAAGCTCCTCTTGCCGGGTCTTGTTTTGTGCCCCGAGGGCCTTCCCGCAAGCTCCTCTTGCCGGGCCTTGATTACTTTGTTCTTGAGTGGCTCCAAAGGAGCCGCCGAGATCTTGGCGGTCACCAGTGCCAGCCCTGCCGCTGGTGTTGCGATTGTCCGCGGCACGAGTTCGGGATACTAGGGTACCCCTACTCTAGTACACCGGACAGAGCCCCGGCCTGGGCCACACACGGCGCCAAGCTCTGTTGGGCCAGGCCAAAACACAGTACACGGGCACGCCGGCCCGGATCGCAGCAGCTTATTCGCTTCGACCTACACGCCCCCACTAACGGCACGCATCGGACGTGGCGCCGTGGGAGAGATCGTGGGGCTTTTCTTTAATGGGAAAACCGGAACGCCCGTCCCCTCTCCCCCTTTATAAGCAGGGGGGACAGGGGCAGGACGCCCACTTGCCATTTGTAAGGGCATATTTATTCCCTAGTGGTTTTGGTGATTGATGACAATGCTTTTGCGGACTAATCGTGTGCGTTAAGTTCTTTCAGAGGATCATCCATTGGCACGAGACGATTTCCCCTCGGTGTCTTTATTCAAGACGGAGTAGCTCCTGCGGTTCGATTGTTGGTGGACTAGTTTCGTAGGAGTCACCGTACTATTAAGAGGGATCCGCTTGGTAAGACTAGGGTGGAATCAACACGTACACATCCTTATCACACCCATCGCCTTCCTTTCGCATCTTTTGAGCTGCCCTCTCTTTCGCCTTGTTTAGCGCTTCGCGCCAGGTAGTATCATGATACGCAGCGGTAGTACCGCTGAAGCCCCAAGCGGTAGTATCATCCATAGAGCGGTAGTACCGCTGAGCTGGTAGTACCGCATGGCTTCGCTATACTACCTCAGTAGTATCACGCTTACTACCGCCGATTCGAGACGATGTTTTCGTGGTCGGGTTTTGCGGCACTAGTTGCGGGCAGAGGAGCGGTAGTACCGCCTGAGCTGCTAGTACCACTCTACTCCCGCGGTAGTACCGCCTGGGGCAGCTGGCCTGCCTCTCGCTTCAGCGCGGTAGTACCGCTTGGTAGGAGCGGTAGTACCGCCTCGGTAGTACTGCTTCTTCCATAGCGGTAGTACCGCCTGTGAGGGGCTGTTTAGTGGGTAACGGTTGGATGTGTTCCCCACTATATAAAGGGGTCGTCTTCTTCCTTGTTGACCTACCTCTTTCCCCAAGCTCCATTGTTGCTCAAAGCTCCATTTTCGCTCTGATCTCTCCCTAGCCAATCAAACTTGTTGATTTGCTCGGGATTGGTTGAGAAGGCCCAGATCTACACTTCCACCAAGAGAAATTTGATTCCCCCCACTTATCCCTTGCGGATCTTGTTACTCTTGGGTGTTGAGCACCCTAGACGGTTGAGGTCACCTTGAAGCCATACTCCATTGTGGTGAAGCTTCGTGGTGTTGTTGTTGTTGGGAGCCTCCGGTTGTTGTGGAGTTTGCCCCAACCTTGCTTGTAAAGGTTCGGTCGCCGCCTTCAAGGGCACCAATAGTGGAATCACGGCATCTCGCATTGTGTGAGGGCGTGAGGAGAATACGTGGCCCTAGTGGCTTCTTGGGAGCATTGTGCCTCCACACCGCTTAACGGAGACGCATTTCCTTCAAAAGGAAGGAACTTGTAACACATCCTCGCTCCACCGGCTCCACTCTTGGTTATCTCATCCCTTTACTTGTGCAAGCTTATTTGTGTTCTTATCCTTGCTTGCTCGTAGCTAGTGTTGTTGCATCATATAGGTTGTCCACCTAGTTGCACATCTAGACAACCTTTATTATTGCAAAGTTTAAATTGGTAAAGAAAGCTTAAAATTGTTAGTTGCCTATTCACCCCCTCTAGTCAACCATATCGATCCTTTCAATTGGTATCGAGCCTCGTCTCTTTTAAGGACTTTACCGTCTCAAGAGTATGAGGACGCCGAGATGATGTGGGGAGCACCGTGCGAATCCGACATCATCTACGGAGATGGAGTACTCGATCTCGTGAGGAATTCAATGTATGCTGGACACATTGAAAACCTCCATGACGAGCGAGGTCAAGGACATGTTTAAGGATTTCCTAGAAGGGCTTAAACTTTCCACCGCACCCGTGAAAGTGGGTGATCCCGCCAACACGGGAGCGGATGCTAACTCCGATAAGGGGAAGCTACTAGTGAGAAAGCCCTCGCCTAGTGGTAAGAATGGCACCGCATCTTTGCCCATGTGCAACCTCCCGCTTATGGTGGACCGATTCCTTCCACTCATTTGAATCATGCCGGTCCACCACCTAAGATTGATAAAAGGAGGATTTTGATTCTTGGGTTTATTGTTTTAAGGCCATTTAAATCATGTGAACACTAACCTTTGGAGAATCATTGAAGAAGGTTTCTATCCGCATGATCCGAGCAACTTTTCTCCAAGAGAGGTCGTGGACCATCAATTCAATGAGAATGCTCTTCATCATCCAAGAAGCAATCCTTCCCAAGATCTCCTCATCTCCGCCTTACATCCGTGCCAAAGATGCTTGGCTCAAGGTGGTTTCCATGTATCGAGGAAGCGCAAGCATTCAACGCTCCAATTATGAAGTGGTCCAAGACGAAGCCGATGAGTTTGCAATGAAGGAAGAAGAAGAACCTCGTGAGCTCTATCGGAGAGTAACCAAGCTTGCCGTCTCCCTCCGGGATCATGGAAGTAAGGACACTGATGACAACTGAATCAAGCACAAATTTCTCAAGGCAATGATGCCATACCACAAAGCCATGTCCTCCATCATCCGTCAACGACCGGACTTCCACACCTTGTCCTCAAGTGATGTGTTGGATGAGTTTGTGGCTATGAGCATATTGGACAAGACCACGACAATGCGGTGCTTCACTCCCAAAGAGCAAAGAAGCCCAACCTCGCTTGAAGGCCAAGATTTGTGTCAAGAAGATGGAGAGGAGGAAGAAGAAGAGAGCAACCTCAAGATACTAAGTATGATTATCATGAACACATGGCCCTTGCTTCAAGACAATTTTGGAGCAAGAAGAACTCAAGGCCCAACTTCAACAAGAGCAACTCAAGTGGCCCTAAGGGCAAGCAACGAGTGAGGACGTGTTTCAATTGTGGTAATGTAAGTCACTTTGTTGCGGAATGTCCATATGAGAAGAGGGAAGACAATGGTGGCAAGTTCATCCATAAGGACAAGGCCAAGTCTTTCCCCAACAAGAGCAACTTTCCAAACAAGACTCCTCACAAAGCCTTGGTGGTTCAAGAAGAGTACAATGAGGATGATGATGATGATGAGGATGGTGAACCGCTTGCCATGGCCTCCGTGGCTATTGCAATGACTCCTCGGTGTCTCTCTTCGGTTCACCCAATGAAAACATCACCGCTAAGTGCCTCATGGCTAAAGCCACCAACAAGGTAACCCCAACATCAAAACTACCATCATCAATCATTCTTCTTGACGGATTGCATTGATGAACATGAGGGGAATAATGTAGAGGAAAATGAATTTGAGATCTTTATGAGTAAACTCAAGGGCAAATCCAAGAAGCACTTCGCTGTTCTCTTTGGAACAACTTGGTGAAGCCAATGTCATGATCGAGACTCATGAAGAAACCATCTTTAAGATGGAAGGGCATAGTCGTGACTATGCCGATGAGATTTCGGATCTTTCCAATGCTCTTGAGGAAGAGCGTGGCCTTCGCTTGGTTTTGAGGAGTCACACAACGATGATCACGCTAAATTAAAGAAAGACCTTGATCATGCTCTTGTTGTGTCTCGTGTGCTTAGTTCCGAGAAGGCAAAGCTTGGAGTTGATCTTGCTAGACTCAACGAGGACTTTGACACTCTCGACAAGGCTCACAAAGTCTTGAAGGGTGCTCATGCTAGTCTCAAAGAGTCTCATGATCAACTCCAAGTGAAGCTAACCAGGAGAAAGCCACCTTTCCTCATATGATATTGATTGATAATGCAAATGCTACTAACCCTTGTTGTGAGCATGTGCATCTTGTTGAGGAGAATGCTGTTGAAGGAGCAACTTGAAAAGGGCCTTGTCACATGCATTCAAGGTGAGAAGAACCTTAACGACCTTTTGAGTAATCAAAAGGAAGTTGTGGCTAAGGAGGGATTGGGTTCGCGCCCAAGCCCAAGAACAAGAAGAAGAATGACAAGACTACAACCTCCCCTCTCAAGCAAACTTTTGTGAGGGAGGGAGAGGTGTTTCCAAGAAGAAGAAGAACTGCAAGGGTGGCAATGTCAAGAAGGACAACGCTATCCCCATGAACATAGCCGCGCACTTTAACCCCTCTTATGTGTTGTGCCGTGCTAGTGATGGGCATGTTTATGCTAAATTTGTTGGTTCTTCTTATGAGTACATTGAATGGTCTATTTGGGTTCCTAAGACCCTCGTTATTAACATCAAAGGACCCATTACCAAATGGGTACCTAAAACCAAGCATTGATCTCTTGTAGGGGTTTGCTTCCGTGGGGATCATGGTTGCTTGATAGTGGAGCAACAAATCATATGACCGGAAGCAAGGACATGGTGGTGGACGTGCAAGAGATTCCATCTATGCCCACCGATGTCGAGTGGGTGATGCATCACATTCTAAGGTATTGGGTCTCGGCAAGGTTGTCATTTCTCATGATCTTACGATCGAGAAAGTCATGCTTGTTGAGTCCCTTGCATACAATTTGCTTTCCGCTCGTCAACTTGCAGTTCCATAGCGGTAGTACCGCTGAGGGGCTGTTTAGTGGGGTAACGTTGGATGTGTTCCCCACTATATAAAGGGGTCCTTCTTCCTTGTTGACCTACCTCTTCCCCAAGCTCCATTGTTGCTCAAAGCTCCATTTTGCCGATCTCTCTCCCTAGCCAATCAAACTTGTTGATTTGCTCGGATTGGCTTGAGAAGGCCCAGATCTACACTTCCACCAAGAGAAATTTGATTCCCCACTTATCCCTTGTGGATCTTGTTACTCTTGGGTGTTGAGCACCCTAGATGTTGAGGTCACCTCAAGCCATACTCCATTGTGGTGAAGCTCGTGGTGTTGTTGTTGTTGGGCCTCCGTTGTTGTGGAGTTTGCCCCAACCTTGCTTGTAAAGGTTCGTCGCCGCCTTCAAGGGCACCAATAGTGGAATCACGGCATCTCGCATTGTGTGAGGGCGTGAGGAGAATACGGTGGCCCTAGTGGCTTCTTGGGGAGCATTGTGCCTCCACACCGCTTAACGAGACGCATTTCCTCAAAAGGAAGGAACTTGTAACACATCCTCGCTCCACCGGCTCCACTCTTGGTTATCTCATCCCTTTACTTGTGCAAGCTTATTTGTGTTCTTATCCTTGCTTGCTCGTGTGCTAGTGTTGTTGATCATATAGGTTGTCCACCTAGTTGCACATCTAGACAACCTTTATTATTGCAAAGTTTAAATTGGTAAAGAAAGCTTAAAATTGTTAGTTGCCTATTCACCCCTCTAGTCAACCATATCGATCCTTTCAATTGGTATCGAGCCTCGTCTCTTTTAAGGACTTTACCGTCCAAGAGTATGAGTTGACGTCAGAGATGATGTGGGGAGCACTCGTGCGAATCCGACATCATCTACGGAGATGGGAGTACTCGATCTCGTGAGGAATTCAATGTGCGTTGGACACATTGAAAACCTCCATGACGAGCGAGGTCAAGGACATGTTTAAGGATTTCTAGAAGGGCTTAAACTTTCCACCGCACTGCGGAAAGTGGGTGATCCCGCCAACACGGAGCGGATGCTAACTCCGATAAGGGGAAGCTACTAGTGAGAAAGCCCCTCGCTAGTGGTAAGAATGGCACCGCATCTTTGCCCATGTGCAACCTCCGCTTATGGTGGACCGATTCTTCCACTCATTTGAATCATGCCGGTCCACCACCTAAGATTGATAAAAGGAGGATTTTGATTCTTGGGTTTATCGTTTTAAGGCCATTTAAATCATGTGAACACTAACCTTTGGAGAATCATTGAAGAAGGTTTCTATCCGCATGATCCGAGCAACTTTTCTCCAAGAGAGGTCGTGGACCATCAATTCAATGAGAATGCTCTTCATCATCCAAGAAGCAATCCTTCCCAAGACCTCCCTCATCTCCGCCTTACATCCGCGCAAAGATGCTTGGCTCAAGGTGGTTTCATGTATCGAGGAAGCGCAAGCATTCAACGCTCCAATTATGAAGTGGTCCAAGACGGCCGATGAGTTTGCAATGAAGGAAGAAGAAGAACCTCGTGAGCTCTATCGAGAGTAACCAAGCTTGCGCTCCTCCGGATCATGGAAGTAAGGACACCGATGACAATGGATCAAGCACAAATTTCTCAAGGCAATGATGCCATACCACAAAGCCATGTCCTCCTCATCCGTCAACGATCGGACTTCCACACCTTGT
The DNA here is from genome assembly GCA_021605205.1 of Aegilops longissima. NCBI lineage: Eukaryota > Viridiplantae > Streptophyta > Magnoliopsida > Poales > Poaceae > Aegilops > Aegilops longissima. The sequence goes on from CM038682.1 coordinate 196,688,312, forward strand.
CCTCAAGTGATGTGTTGGATGAGTTTGTGGCTATGAGCATATTGGACAAGACCGCCGACAATGCGGTGCTTCACTCCCAAAGAGCAAAGAAGCCCAACCTCGCTTGAAGGCCAAGATTTGTGTCAAGAAGATGGAGAGGAGGAAGAAGAAGAGAGCAACCTCAAGATACTAAGTATGATTATCATGAACACATGGCCCTTGCTTCAAGACAATTTTGGAGCAAGAAGAACTCAAGGCCCAACTTCAACAAGAGCAACTCAAGTGGCTCTAAGGGCAAGCAACGAGTGAGGACGTGTTTCAATTGTGGCAATGTGAGTCACTTTGTTGCGGAATGTCCATATGAGAAGAGGGAAGACAATGGTGGCAAGCTCATCCGTAAGGACAAGGCCAAGTCTTTCCCCAACAAGAGCAACTTTCCAAAGAAGACTCTCACAAAGCCTTGGTGGTTCAAGAAGAGTACAATGAGGATGATGATGATGATGAGGATGGTGAACCGTTGTATGGCCTCCGTGGCTATTGCAATGACTCCGGTGTCTCTCTTCGTTCACCCAATGAAAACATCACCGCTAAGTGCCTCATGGCTAAAGCCACCAACAAGGTAACCCCAACATCAAAACTACCATCATCAATCATTCTTCTTGACGGATTGCATTGATGAACATGAGGGGACTAATGTAGAGGAAAATGAATTTGAGATCTTTATGAGTAAACTCAAGGGCAAATCCAAGAAGCACTTCGTGCTCTCTTGGAACAACTTGGTGAAGCCAATGTCATGATCGAGACTCATGAAGAAACCATCTTAAGATGGAAGGGCATAGTCGTGACTATGCCGATGAGATTTCGGATCTTTCCAATGCTCTTGAGGAAGAGCGTGGCCTTCGTTGCTCTTGAGGAGTCACACAACGATGATCACGCTAAATTAAAGAAAGACCTTGATCATGCTCTTGTTGTGTCTCGTGTGCTTAGTTCCGAGAAGGCAAAGCTTGGAGTTGATCTTGCTAGACTCAACGAGGACTTTGACACTCGACAAGGCTCACAAAGTCTTGAAGGGTGCTCATGCTAGTCTCAAAGAGTCTCATGATCAACTCCAAGTGAAGCTAACCAAGGAGAAAGCCACCTTCCTCATATGATATTGATTGATAATGCAAATGCTACTAACCCTTGTTGTGAGCATGTGCATCTTGTTGAGGAGAATGCTGTTGAAGGAGCAACTTGAAAAGGGCCTTGTCACATGCATTCAAGGTGAGAAGAACCTTAACGACCTTTTGAGTAATCAAAAGGAAGTTGTGGCAAGGAGGGATTGGGTTCGCCAAGCCCAAGAACAAGAAGAAGAATGACAAGACTAGCAACCTCCCCTCTCAAGCAAACTTTTGTGAGGGAGGAGAGGGTGTTTCAAGAAGAAGAAGAACCGTGCAAGGGTGGCAATGTCAAGAAGGACAACGCTATCCCCATGAACATAGCCGCACTTTAACCCCTCTTATGTGTTGTGCCGTATAGTGATGGGCATGTTTATGCTAAATTTGTTGGTTCTTCTTATGAGTACATTGAATGGTCTATTTGGGTTCCTAAGACCTCGTTATTAACATCAAAGGACCCATTACCAAATGGGTACCTAAAACCAAGCATTGATCTCTTGTAGGGTTTGCTTCCGTGGGGATCATGGTTGCTTGATAGTGGAGCAACAAATCATATGACCGGAAGCAAGGACATGGTGGTGGACGGCAAGAGATTCCATCTATGCCCACCGATGTCGAGTGGGTGATGCATCACATTCTAAGGTATTGGGTCTGCAAGGTTGTTTTCTCATGATTCACG
>CM038682.1:196690226-196902594 GCA_021605205.1 Aegilops longissima
AACCAAATAGTCAATTGTCCGGACGCGAAGCCTTAGCAGCTTTCAAACACAACGTCAAAAGAGGCGAATGGCTCGCATGGACACCTCGACCAAGAAAAGCCAGAACAATGGCCGCATTAACAAGCCTCATGACCCGCTTTTGCGTGCGAGAGGATAGCTGGCTGGCAAGATACTGATACCGGCTGACCAAGTACATCCGAAGTCGAGGGATGAAGCGGAAACCACAAGGCAGCAAGGACCAGCGTCGGACCAGGAAACAGCCGAAGAGCCGCGGCGGTCAACGCCAGGATTCAAAAGCTCTCGGAAGAATCATAAAAAGCTGCCCCTAAGGATAACAGGGACAAGCTATCTAATTGTAGCGCCCTCGATTCAATCGTACACTAATCATGCACGCAAATGTATGCGATCAAGATCAGAGACTCACGGAAGATATCACAACACAACTCTACAATAAAAATAAGTCATACAAGCATCATAATACAAGCCAGGGGCCTCGAGGGCTCGAATACAAGTGCTTTCGATCATAGGCAGTCGTGAAAGCAACAATATCTGAAGTCACGGACATAAGTTAAACAAGGTGCCATAAGATGGCTAGCACAAAGCTGGGATCTGGATCGAAAGAAGCGGGCCTCTGCACAGGATCCTCCTAGGTCCTCACAGTTAAATCGTCGGGGCTGCTGCGTAGTAGTAAGCGCCTCCGGAGTAGTAGTCGTCATAGGCGGTGGCGTCGGCTCCTGGGCTCCATCGTCTGATTGCAGACAATCGAGTAGAGATAGAGGGAAAAAGGGGAACAAGGCAACCGTGAGTACTCATCCAAAGTACTAGCAAACAGGAAGCTACACTACATATGCATGGATATATGTGTAAGGCCATATCGATGGACTGAACTGCTAGAATGCCCGAGAATAAGAGGGGATAGCTAGTCTTAGAAGACTAAACCACGGACACTGTCTTGCCTGCAGACGAGAGAGGACAACGGAAGTCCTCCAAGTAACATCATATAGCAATAATCCTACCGGCAATCCACTGCTCATATCCACCGAGCGAGGCGACCACGGTTATGTCGGCACTTGGAAGGGTGTGTTTTATCAAGTATCCGGTTCTAGTTGTCATAAGCTCAAGGTACAACTCCAAGTCGTCCGTTACGAAGATCACGGCTATCCGAATAGATTAACTTCCCTGCGGTGCACCATCTTACCAGCCGCTTGATCCCATTTGGCGGACACACTTTCCGGGGTCATGCCCGACGCGTAAGATCAACACGTCGCAGCCCACCTAAACTGTGAGAGAGGCCAACACGCGGTCTAAACCTAAGCGCTTGCAAGTGCAGGCCCATCGCCATACAGCACACACACGTTGCGTCTGTGACGGAGCAGACCTAGCCAATGAGCGTTCGGTCCAATCCGGCAGCGCGCCCGCTCGTCGTGACGTCTGAAGTGCCGGTGATACCACGGCGGCGGGATACCCATAACTACTCCGCATAGATGGTTAGTGCGTATAAGCTCGTAGCCAACCCGATCAAATACCAAGACCTCGTTAAGCGTGTTAAGTAACATGAGCAGCGAACGAGGCAGGCCACCTCTCTCTAAGCGGTCTCAACCTGCCTGTCGCTCCGCCAAAGATCCACTCATGGGTGCTCCATCGGCCGACCGACTTTAGTCTCACATGTATCATGTATAAGTATATAGTATATACCGTGATCAACTCCAGTGATCACGGCCCGATATATATGCACGGCGAGACGGACAAGAAAGTAGGGCCACGAGATGAAAGTACTAGCATCCTATACTAAGCATATAGGATTGCGGTAAAAATAACAACGAAGTTACAAGGACAGGCTATCGGCGGTATAGGAGTATCAAAAAAGCAGTAACATGCTATGCTACTCTAATGCAAGCGGTGTAGATAAAGTAAGCGATATCTGGTGATCAAGGGGGCTTGCACGGTTGCTCACGCAAAGAGAGAGGTCGTCAACACCGTGGTCGAGGCCAGCCAGTGCGGCGTCGGTCTCGTAGTCTACCGAAGAGAAGAGGAAGAAACAATGAATACAAAGTAACAGATGCATAACGATGCATGACATGCCAAGCGATGCTAGGCGTGCCCTAACGTGGTAAGAAAGTCTTGGTTTAGGGGAAAACATCAGGAAGTTATCCGGTTAGGACGTCTGTCAGACGGATGAACCGGAGAGGAAAGTTTGCAGGTTCGATAGGTTAGAGGCGTGTGGTGGGCGAGCGGACTGCGTATCCGGATTAAGTCTAAATCGTTACGAGCAACTTTCATGTTGAAATTATTTTAATCCGGATTACGGTTAAAAGATATGATTTTAAAAGATTTTATTAATTTAGAAATTTAATTAATTATTTAATTAATTTCGAAATTGCATTTATGACATCGGCATGATGTCATCTTGGCGTCATCGATCAACGGGGTTGACTAAGTCAACCACGACAGTGGGTCCGCATGTCATTCACTAATGGCTAATTAACCTAATCAGTTAATTAACATTACTTAATTAAGTTAATTAATGATTAGTGTTAATTAATTGAAATTAATTAGTTTAATTAATTGCAATTAATTTAACTAATGATTAGGGTTAATTAATCCGAATTAATTAGATTAATTAATTGGCAAATTAATTAATTAATTAATTAATTAGCTAATTAATTTAATTCATTTCTATTTCCATTTTAGTTTGTTTTTTATTTAAAATGTTCTTTGTTATAATTGGAAATGGGGCCCCGTGTCGATCTTTGAAGCCAAGCAGGCCAGTGGGTGCAGGCGTGCAGGCGTTGCCGATCAGGCCTGAACCCGGGCGGGTCGTTGCGATCGAGGAGGATCGAGGCCCAGGGGGCCAGTAATGAAACCACGGCAGGCCAGCCCGGCCCGGCCGGCGAGAGTGAGGCGGCAGCGGGGGTGGTTCAGGCGGCGCCGTGCGGGAGGAGTCTGAGGAGCTCGGTCAGGCGGCAGGCGCCCGAGCAGGCGAGGGCTCGGGCGCCTAAGGTCAGCGGAGGGTCATGAGAGCCAGGGCGGATCAGGGGAGGAAGGAGGGGATCGGGGGTGGCGTCGGTCTTGTGCCCAGAAGGTGAGCGTGGGGCAGTCGGGGCCAGCCACAGAGGAGGGAGCGGAGGAGCGGAGGAGGCGTCAGTCTGTGACGGTCGGTCGTGCCAGGGGCGGGAGAGAGAGAAGAGAGGGGAGCCTCACAGGGGAGGCGGGGACTCGGCAGTGGGCTCAGTGAAGGTCAGGGAGCCCGTCGGGGAGGGTCGGGGGCGTCTGTGCGGCCGTGGGCCGGCGAGCCGAGCCAGCCGGCGGCCAGGCAGACTCGAGGCTGACGGAGGGAGGAGGGAGCCTCAGGCGGCGTCGGAGGAGGAGGAGGACGGGGCCGGTGGGGTGGCCGGGGTCAGCCCGAGGTGGGAGTGGCGAGGGTGGTTCAGTCGTGGGGGGAGTCTGCCCGATCCGATCGGGAGAGGAGGCGAGGCGCGTGGGGGCGAAGTGGGTCGGTGGCTAGGGTTAGCCTTGAGGGTGGGGGGGTTATGCGGCCAGGCTGGGCGATGGGCGGCCATGGGGAGGAATGGGCCAAAGGGGAGAGGGGCGGTGGGGAGGGGCATTGGGGGCAGAGGTTTCCCCTCCCTTTGTTTTCCTTTTCTTTTATTTAGTTTCTTTTCTGTTTTTATTTTATTTAAAATGCTCGACATTTGTAAAAATTAGTGCACCCACCAATATTAGGTTAGGTATTTTAGAAAACCGGAACATTTTAGAACTTATTTTGAAACCTTTTATCGTTTGTTTTAGTTTTAATTTTTGTTTTAGGGCGGTTCGAATCAACGAGAGGTTAATTAACGAACGGGATGATTCTTGTTGCATAACCACCGGAGGCGTTACAAATCTCCTCCACTACAAGAAATCTCGTCCGAGATTTAGGAGGTAGAAGGAAAAGTCACGGGATATTCATCTCGTAGGCGATCCTCGCGTTCCCGGTGGCTTCATCTTGAGTGATTCGACCCTTGGACTTTGAGAACTTGATGCGCCTTCGGCGTGTGCGGCGTTCAGCTTGGTCGAAATCACGGACGGATGCTCTTTATAGGAGAGGTCTGTTGCAATTCGAGCACTTCATGGTCCTTTGCTCGGATTGGGTCCTTGAAGCAGCGTCGGAGTTGGGACACGTGGAACACATCGTGAACACGAGAAAGGTTGACGGAAGCTCGATTGATAAGCCACTTTCCGCGCCTTTCGAGAATAGTGAAAGGGCCAATATAGCGAGCTAACTTGCTTGATCCGGCGGTGAGCACCCTTCATTGGTGTAGCGAAGATAGGCCTTTTCGCGAGTTGATAGACCATGTCTTTGTGATAGCGGTCATAATTACTCTTTTGTGCGGTAAGCGGTCTTGAGATTCTCGCGAATAATGCGGACTTGTTCTTGACATGTTGGATAATATCCGGACGAAGAGTGGGCGTTCCCATTTGACCAGTTCGGAGGGTTGGCACTTTCGTCCATATAACACTTGAAGGGGCCATCTTGAGACTAAGCAGATAGCTATTATTATAAGAGAACTCAGCATCTGGGAGATTCCTCCATTTCTTGCGAAGAAGCGACACAAGCTCGAAGCATGTCTTGAGAATTTGGTTGACACGTTCAACTTGCCCTTGAGGCTGCGGATGAAAGCGATCTTGAAAGATAAATGAGTCCCCATAGCTTCTTGAAAACTTGCCGGAATCTTGAAGTGAATAAGCTGCCACGGTCAGGCGATAACGGTGGAATACCGTGAAGTGAAACAATTCTGGACATATAGAGCGTTGCAAGTGGCTAGCGGTGATCGTTTCTTTGACCTTGAAAATGTGCAACTTTAGAAAGCGGTCAATGGCGACAAAATAGCATCATTACCTTTCTGCGATTTGGAAATCCGGTGTGAAGTCCATTTCAACATGGTCCCATTTCCATTCGGGAATAGAGATAGGTTGCAGAGTTCCAGCGGGCCTTTGATGTTACCTTTGATCTGACGGCAAGCGTCACACTCGAAACATAGCGAGCAATGTCTGCTTCATATTAGACCACGAGAATCTCGGCGAATGTCTTGATACATCTTTGTACTGCGGGATGGATACATAGGCGTATCATGAGCTTCTTGCATAACCTTCGAGTCATATTCAGGTTTTCCTTCTTACAGGCACCACTAAGGCGGCCTTTGAAGTACAAAGCGCCATCATCGACAATAGTGAAGGATGAGGATTTCCTTTCACGATGTCTTGTTTAAGCTTGTAGACTTGAGTCAAATCCTGCATTGTCTTTATGGTGCCCACGAGATCGGGTTCAACAGCCGAGGTATAAAGGAACCTGAGGGAACAACACGGAGATTCATCTTGCGGAACTCCGGAGGAGGGCGAGTGCACGGAGGAACAATATGGAGGTTCAGCTTTCTGAATTCTTCAACAAGTGAGGCTGAACTTTGTGAACACGAAGGTGGTTCTTGATAAGACTTGCGGCTCAAGGCATCAGCCATTACATTAGCCTTGCTGGCGTATAGAAATACCCAAATCAAAGTCTGCAGTCTCCATCCATCTCTGGCAGCGGAGGTTCAGGTCTGGCTGAGTAGCAGATACTTCAGACTTTGGTGGTCGGTGAAGATCTATAGCGATTACGAGAAGGTAATGTCGCCCTTGCTTTAGCGCATGAATGACAGCAGCAAGTTCGAGGTCGTGAACTGGTAGTTCTCCTCGTGAGGCATAGCTGTCGAGAGGCATAAGCAACCACTGCGCTCTTGCATTAGGACACCGCCTAAACCTTGACGAGATCGTCGCGATAAATGCGAAGTCCTTCTTAGTATCGGGAGGAGCTAGCCTTTGGGGCAGAAGTCAACTTGTCTTTGAGTGCTGGAAACTTTCGACATTTATCATCCATTGGAACTTGGCGCCTTTATACAGCAGGGTTAGTCGGAGGCACGGCAATCTTGGAGAAGTTCTCGGCGAATCGGCGGCAATAGTGGCGAGACCGAAAACTTCGACTTATGCGTTCTTGGAGGAGTCAATCGAGAATAGCTGAACTCGTTCGGGGTTGGCAACAATACCATCCTTAGAGATGACATGTCCAAGATAGGTTACTTGGGAAGCCAGAATTCACACTTGGAGAACTTGGCATAGAGTTGATGCTCTCGTAGCTTTTCGGCACAAAGGCGAAGATGTTCAGCATGTTCTTCTTCATTCTTGGAATAGATCGGGATATCATCCGGATAAACCACGACGAACTTGTCGAGGTAATCCATGAATATATAGTTCATCGAGGCGAGAGAAGGTGGCTGGAGCATTGGTTAAGCGAAAGACATGGCGGTGTACTCGTATGAACCATAACGAGTCACAAATGCGGTCTTGGGGATATCCTCCTCACGAACACGGATCTGGTGGTAACCCAACCTCAAGTCGAGTTTGAGAACAACAGCGAACCAGCCAGTTGATCATAAAGATCATTGATCCGAGGAAGAGGATACTTATTCGAATGGTAGCTTGATTTATAGGGCGGTAGTCTTGGACCAATCGGTTTGTCCCATCCTTCTTCTTGACAAAGAGAAGGTGCTCCCCAAGGTGAGCAACTTGGGCGAATGAAACCGCTTTGAAGAGATTTGTCGATTTCCTCCTTTAGCTCAAGGAGTTCATCGGCGGCATCTTGTAGGGGCGCTTGGCTATAGGAGTGGTGCCTGGTTTCAAGTCGATGGCGATTGACAGCTCTAGCAGAGGAATCCTGGAAGTTCTTGAGGAAGAGCGTCTTGGAAATATAAGCAGCAGGAATGTTTTCAATTCCCTCGAGGTGCGGCGTTCAATGCATTCAATGCATAGAGCCTTGCCTCGGCATCTTGAACGAACGAGCATTGTAGCTTACTATTTCATCGAAGGGTGTAGCGGATGGGCGGTCTTAGTGGCATAAGCGATTGGCGCGTATCTTTCAACCAATCCATCCCCAAAATGAGGTCGATGTTAGGCGTCTTGAGGATAATGGGGAGGCATAGAATTCCAACCCTTGATTTCCACGGGGGCGTCGGCGCCAACCATGGAGGTTTGACATTGTCCCAATGGGGTTTTACCACTACCGAAGAGTTCATCTCTTCACATTAACGTCGTGCTTGTATGCAAAGTCTTGAGACATGAATGAATGCGATGCTCTGAATCGAATAAAACAGAATCAGGTACTGAATTTACGAGTGTACCCATCACGATGGCAGGCTGGTCTTGAGCTTCGTTCGGATCAACGTGGTTGGCTGAGCTTGCCCATAAGACTTGCCGGTGTTGTTGCGGTTACAGGTGTTTCCACGGCCAGCTTTGGAAGGGCGATTGATTCTGGTTCGGTTGCATTCTCTATACGGTGCCTGGCTGTCCACTTTGAAGCATAAGCCATTATTGGGAGTGGGAGCAGGAGCTTGGGGTGGTGGAGCTGGAAGCTTGGCTGCTTAGTTGTAAGCGGGCGAGGTGTAGCATAGTTACCTTTGAAGCGGATGCATTCGGCTGGTACATCTGTTGGGAATCCATATCTTGCGCCTGCGAGGGCGGGCCGAAGATGAGCCGTGTCGCAGTTCTTTGTTAGAACTCTGGTATTCCTGCAGACCAGTTTCGACATTGATAGCTTTGTTCACCAAGGTGGCGAAATCAGCAAAGTCGTGCACTAGAAGTGCGAGCTTGATGTCGACTTGAAGTCCGTCACGAACTTCTCTGTCTGCGTGCATCGGTTGCAATATCCTCTTGACATAGCGAGACAAGTCCAGAACTCTCGTGATAAGCTTCAACAGTCTTGTTGCCTTGGGTGAGGTGCGGAACTCACGCTTCTTCGGTCCATGACCCCTTGAGGATGAAGCGGGCACGGAAGGCAACTGGAAGTCGGCGGTGATGAGTGTTCAAGCTGGCGAAATGCGCGGTGGCTGTCCACCATTGAGCTGCGGGTCCCTTGAGGAAGAAGGAAGCAAAAGTGACATAGTGGCGGGGGCTACATCAGCGAGACTCCATCTCATAGGTGATGTCAGGGCCGATCATCGACATCCGATGGCTGAGTTGAGCTGCGGTACTGCAGCTGGGGTTGAGCGTATGAAATCCTGCGAGTTGTCCGTTTGGTGCTGGTGCATATTGGGCGAGGCTGAGCCATCATGTTCTCCATGAGCTGGCGATTCATCTCGAGCTGTTGGATCATACCAGCCATGTACTCGGCGGTGGTGGGAAGTTGGCACCACGACCACGACACCGTTGGCCTAACCATCTGCTATTATATAACGAGGTAGTTCAGCATTTGAGAAATTAAGCAAGAGACGGAATCATTCATGATGAAACATGCATAATGAAAGCAGCATGATGGGAACTACATAGTAGTTGGCATATCTTACAAAGGAATCATGCATAGAGTTCGATACATAGAGTCGATTACATAGACTACTACATCATAGGCGGCTACAGGCTCATGGCGAATACATCAAATACTAACAAGCAAGTCTACATCGGTCCCATGATGCTGCGGAGGTATTGTAGCTTTGAAAGCTGATAGTGCGGCGGTGGATAGTCCTCCACGTCGGTGACACAGGGGCCGCGGATACTCTGGTGCTGAATCCGGCGTCGAGTGGCGAAAAGGGGCCAAGTGCGGGAGAGTAGCCTCCCGTCGTAACCAGACACCACAGGGCATCACGGTCTGGCTGGGTAGATCGCGAGCAGCGGCAGCTCTCGGATCGGACAAAGGGGTGCATCAGCGTCGAGCACGGTAGAGGTCTTGACGGGTGATGTACAACTTCGTGTGAAAAGCCGGTTAGCTCGATCCAGCCCATCGACATGCGAACAAAGTTACGATGGTGGAAGAGCTCTCTGGTAACGATGGTGTAGCGGCGATGTAGTAACCCTCCTCACCAACATCGGTAGCGATAGCAATGTGCACGAAGGGGAGGTGTCCAACTCTCGATACTACTGCGAAGGCGTGTCGAGGCAGCATAAGCAACATCGTGGACTGCCATATCGATGGTCACTCCAACACCATGTGCGGTGTGCAGCCGCGATGGTGGACTCGTACTCCCGAGTAGAGGTGGGCGATGGCGGTACTGCTCACGGTTATAGTCTGGTACTCCTCATAGGCGGTGTACTCGGGTGCAGCGATAACGGATAGGTCATCATCTCGGCTAGCACCGCGGTGATCCCGAGCACCAATAACCGTCGTGTGGCGCTACGACCTGCCTCGTGGGTTCCATCCCGAAAACAAAGGCGTTTCAAAGGTCAAATGGCGGTGTGGAAATTGCTCAAATACAATTCCAAAAACAACTAAGGCTATATCCATCTTGGGGTGAATGCGGTCACGGGATCCTAGTGATAGTTAGTAAAATCGTTTAACCGAGTAGAAGAGTTCGAGTCCGAGTAAAGGTCGAGGTAAAAGATCCTAGTACCACCCGATGGCGGCGTGGGCCGTAAGGCACACAGCCAAGTTAGTAAAAGTTTTGCAATGTCTAGACTCGACTTGACCAAGGAGTGTGGAAGGGGATTCCTACAGGCGGTCGGCTCGATACCAACTTGTGCGCCCTCGATTCAATCGTACACTAATCATGCCGCAAATGTGTATGATCAAGATCAAGACTCACGGAAGATATCACAACACAACTCTACAATAAAATAAGTCATACAAGCATCATAATACAAGCCGGGGGCCTCGAGGGCTCGAATACAAGTGCTCGATCATAGGCAGTCGGTGGAAGCAACAATATCTGATGTCTGACATAAGTTAAACAAGGTGCCATAAGATGGCTAGCACAAAGCTGGGATCTGAGATCGAAGAGGCGGGCCTCTGCACAGGATCCTCCTAGGTCCTCTGATGCGTAAATCGTCGACCCGGGCTTCCACGTAGTAGTAAGGCGCCTCCGAGTAGTAATGTCAGCACTTGGAAGGGTGTGTTTTTATCAAGTATCCGGTTCTAGTTGTCATAAGCTCAAGGTACAACTCAAGTCGATCACATTCACCCAGAAGATCACGGCTATCCGAATAGATTAACTTCCTGCGGGTGCACCATCTTACCCGGCCACGCTTGATCCCATTTGGCTGGACACACTTTCCGGGGTCATGCCCGACGCGTAAAGATCAACACGTCGCAGCCCACCTAGGCTGTGAGAGGCCAACACGCGGTCTAAACCTAAAAGCGGCGAGAAGTGCAGGCCCATCGCCACGACACAGCACACACGCGTTCGTCTGTGACGGAAGCAGACCTAGCCAGTGACGTTCCAATCAATCCGTGTAGCGCCCGCTCGTGTTGACGTCTGAAGTGCTTGGTGATACCACGGCGCGGGATACCCATAACTACTCCAGCGTAGATGGTTAGTGCGTATAAGCTCGTAGCCAACCCGGATCAAATACCAAGACCTCGTTAAGCGTGTTAAGTAACATGAGCGCGAGCAGGGCAGGCCCACCTCTCTCCTAAGCGGTCTCAACCTGCCACATCGCTCATAAAAAGATCCACTCATGGGTGCTCCATCGGCCGACCCGACTTTAGTCTCACATGTATCATGTATAATGTATATGGAATATACCCGTGATCACCTCCCAGTGATCACGGCCCGATAATATACACGCAGACGGACAAGAAAGTAGGGCCCACAGATGAAAGTACTAGCATCCTATACTAAGCATATAGGATTGCGGTAAGAGTAACAACGAAGTTACAAGGGCGGGCTATCAGCGGTATAGGAGTATCGCTTGTAACATGCTATGCTACTCTAATGCAAGCGGTGTAGATAAAGTAAGCGATATCTGGTGATCAAGGGGGCTTGCTGGTTGCTCACGGCAAGAGAGAGATTAAATCAACACCGTGGTCGAGCCAGCATTGCGGCGTCGGTCTCGTAGTCTAGAAGAGAAGAGGAAGAAACAATGAATACAGTAATAGATGCATAACGTTGCATGACATGCCAGAAGCGATGCTAAGCGTGCCCTAACGTGGTAAGAAGGTCTTGGTTTAGGGAAAACATCAGGAAGTTATCCGGTTCCGGACGTCTGTCAGACGGATGAACGGAGAGGAAAGTTCAGGTTCGATAGGTTAGAGGCGTGTGGTGGAGCGAGCGGATTGCGTATCCGGATTCGTCTCGTCGTTACGAGCAACTTTCATGTTGAAATTATTTTAATCCGGATTACGGTTAAAAGATATGATTATAAAAGATTTTATTAATTTACGGAACTTTAATTAATTATTTAATTAATTTCGAAATTGCATTTATGACATCGACATGAGGTCATCTTTGGCGTCATCGATCAACGAGGGTTGGTGAGTCAACCTGACAGTGGGTCCGCATGTCATTCACTAATAGCTAATTAACCTAATCAGTTAATTAACATTACTTAATTAAGTTAATTAATGATTAGTGTTAATTAATTCAGAATTAATTAGTTTAATTAATTGCCCAATTAATTTAACTAATGATTAGGGTTAATTAATCCGAATTAATTAGATTAATTAATTGCTTAATTAATTAATTAATTAATTAATTAGCTAATTAATTTAATTCATTTCTATTTCCATTTTAGTTTACATTTTTTATTTAAAAGCGTTCTTTGTTATAATTGGGGGGTGGGGCCCCATCGATGTCAGCTTGAGGCCAAGCAGGCGATGGAGTGCAGGCGTGGCGTTGCCGAATCGGGCCTGAACCCGGGCAGGTCGGCCGCGATCGAGGGGCAGTTGGCCGAGGCCTGCCGCCCGGCCTTGGCCAGCGAGGTGAGGCGACAGAGGTGGTGGTTCAGGCGGCGCCCGTCTGAGAGAGAATCTGAGGGCTCGGTCAGAAGCTGAGGGTGCGAGCAGGCGAGGGCTCGGGCGCCCGCAAAGGGTCGCGGAGGGTCGCCCGAGACCACAGGGCGGATCCGGCAGGGAGAGCAGAGGATTGGGGGGTGGCGTCAGTCTTGCCAGCCAGCAGAGGCAGCCGTGGCAGGGCGGTCAGGGCCTGGCTGAGAGAGGAGGAGCCGGAGGAAGCCGGGAGGCGTCGGTCTGGCTGACGGTCGATCGCCAGACGGGAGAAAGAGAGGCGAGAGGGAGCCTCACGAGGGAGGCGGGACTCGGCCGGTGGGCTCAGTGAAGGTCGGAGAGCCCGTCGGGAGGTCGGGGCGTCTGTGGCAGGCAGGTGAGCCGAGCCGCCCTGTGGCAGGCCCTGTGAGCTCAGCTGACGGAGGGAGGAGGGAGCCTCCGGGCGTCGGAGGAGGAGGGAGGACCGGGGCCGGTGGGCGCAAGGAGGGTGGTGGCGGGAGTGTGTGGGGGTGGTTGGTCGTGGGGGTCTCTGCCCGATCCGATCGGGGAGAGGAGAAGGCGCGGGGGCGAAGTGGGTGGTGGCTAGGGTTAGCCAGCGAGGGTGGGGGTTATCGGCCAGCAGGCTGGGCGATGGGCGACCATGGGGGGAGGGAATGGGCCAAGGGGAGAGGCGGCCGTGGGGAGGGGCCCATTGGTGGGCTGGGGTCTTCCCCTCCGCTTTTGTTTTCCTTTTCTTTTATTTAGTTTCTTTTCTGTTTTATTTTATTTAGAATGCTCGACATTTGTAAATATTATTGCACCCACCAATATTAGGTTAGGTATTTTAGAAAACCGGAACATTTTAGAACTTATTTTCGAAACCCTTTTTCGTTTGTTTTAGTTTTAATTTTTGTTTTAGGACGGTTCCGAATTAACGAGAGGTTAATTAACCGAACCGGGATGATTACTGTTGCATAACCACCCGGGCGTTACACTAATTTATACAAAATATTGGACAAGATATGCCAAATCCACAGTACTCCGGAAGCACTGCAAACCATACCCACGAGGATTGTTGGGTCTTCAAGCGTCCGGCAAACTCAACGCCGAACACAAGGGGCTCGACACACCAAGCGAGGAAGATGACAAACCCCAAGCGAGAGCACGGAAAACAAAAAGAATTTCCCACAAGAAATCAAAGCAGTAAACTCACTTCACGTGACAAAAGGAAAAATAGGCGGCGCCCATAGAGTGCAGCGCCATACGGCCTATCGAAGGAGTCCATCACTGGTTGTTAAAATCAATCACCTTCGACCATCGAGATTACTCTAGAAGTATCTGGAATGCAGGTTGGACTGCCTTGATATTAGATCCGATATTTGGCGGACTCCAATTTACACAAGTCCTAATGGACGGCGGCGGTGATCTATACCTACTATATCAGGACACAATCCATAAAATGAGGATAGACCCAACCAAATTTTGCCATTGCAACACTTCCTTTCAAGGGTATTGCCGGCCCATATGCCCATTATGCGGGCTCTCTCTTGCTAGAAGTTGTGTTCGGCTCACCCGACAACTTCCGCCGTGAAAAGTTAACCTTCCACCTCGCTCCATTTACAAGTAGCTATCGGGCACTATTGGGGCCTTGAAGCTTTCGCCCGCTTTAACATAATACCGCATTATGCAACTCTTACACTTAAAATGCCGGTCCACGCGGCATTATCTCATTAAAGGAAACATCAAGGGTTCCTCGAGTCCGGAAAATTGTGCGGTTGCCTTGACAGCCCCACAATAAACCGGTTCACCAATACAAGCACTTAGACAGGTCGTCCGGACCGGACACGGCTGGGCGAGTCCAGCGTGAACATACAAGGGCTTCTTTGGGCGCATACCCCGTACAAGGGGCTCAGCATCCACAACAAAAGATAATAAAGCTCAATTTTGTTCATTTTTGAATTGTACTTTGTTTATTTAATATCGTACATTTTACTTGCGATCTTTTCAACTAAGTTCCTCTCTTTTACAGATGAACACCATGCTACACCTGTCCGGGATCTGGCGCATAGCGGAACCACGGCGTGAGCGTGCGATAAGGGACCCGTGGCAAGGATTCTTTTCAGATTAAGACCTGCGTAAACCTTTTTCACTTTGTCTCTTGTTGATACAAATCCCCAGGTTTCTTGCTATAACCAAGGAGGAAGCTGGCGTTTTGCATAGGCCACGTCGGAAGTTGCGCGTGCACGGACACGAGGGCTTATTACCAAGGGCGATTATTCGACCCGTTTTCATAAAGACCGAATACCTTAAGGGAGTGTTCGGCGTCTCGAGATTAGGCCTTATATGCATCAGCTCGAATCATGTCTTTGGTCAAATGTTGGGTTTGCCCGGCTCCTGTGTTTTGCTGCCTTACGTTCCGCTCTATCGGCTAGCGACACCGGAGAACTCTGCGCGATTGTGCCCCAGATGCGGCAGGCGAGCACCTCGATGAAAGCGGCGGCTGTCATGATATAGCGTGAGACTGGTCAACCACTCGATGACCGCTGTAATCTTTAGAATTCCTCCGCATTGACGAAGGGCCATTTCCCGGTCATGCACATACGCGCCCCGAATTCGGGTGAGCGCGGTGCCCCTAGGGGCTATATAGTAGCCCCACTGTCGAACTCCTATGGCTAAATGAAAGTGATAAAGCATTATAGTCCGGTTGCCTAGTTTGCTGCGCAATCACCTCGTTTGTAGGACCAAGACGTTGGATCAAGTGTGAAAAGGCGCTTTCTGCAAACACCCCGCATTATATGCGTGGGGGCTGAAGCCAAAGACGCCATCTTTAGTTATATACACATATACATCAGCGGCCGCCTGAGGGGTATTTTAATTCTTGAAGGCACAAGTATAAAAAGCTTTTGTATTCCATGAAACATTGTTTCACAATAATACATGTTATTGAACATAATATCCTTTGAACACTGCGTCTCTATTAAGCAGCGCCTGCAGAACTTCACGAAAATAGTGCTCGGCGAATTACTTCGGCTTCCGTCTGAATCTTGGGATGCAACATCGGTGGCCTTCATCTCTGCTTGATATGTCTTGACACGGGCAAGAGCCATCCGCACCCTCTATGCATCTTGACCGCCTCATTGCTTTGATATGCGGCACTGCACCAAGGAACTGCTGCACCAAGCCAAAATAACTCTTGGCTCGGGCCTTTTAAATTACAAATGAGTCTAACAGCCTTCATGGCAAGCCGGACAATCTATTCAGCTCCGCCCATTCGGCCAGCGATCGGTTAATGGAAGTGGGCGCTGCGGACTCTGAACTGCGACCAAAAAGCCCTTCCATCTCGTGATCCTTTTGATCTCCGAAGTGTTCGGCGCGTCCAGCGTACTCGCTACCAAGTCCAAATAAGCATCCTCCAAACTCCACAGGCCGGTACAACGAGCATATTTAGGATCCGTGAACTTCCTCCGCAGCGAAAGGGCTTTCCGGCGCGATATCTCCGGCTTGGCGAAGCTCCTCCTTCATAGCTCTCATCGCATGAGCAAGCATCCTTAGCCACGGTCATGGCCTTCTTGAGTCCTCTTGCTCCGCTCGACCTTCTTTTCAATAAGCTCGCAGCGGTGGTAGCATTCTTCAACTTCACGGCCATCTCGGCCATTTCCTTCTTACTTGGCGTTAAGCGATCTGTTGGCTTTTAGCTCTTGGACGCCTTTAAGGCAGCCGCATCACTTTTCTGGCCTGCTCCTTGGCTCGGGCAAGATCCTCGAAGGTTCTCCATGGCAGCGCACCATCGCATCAAGCATACATGTTGTAAAGGCACGGGCATCGAGCTCCCTTACCAGGTGTCAGCGGGCTGCATACCTTGTAACTTTCGTCAAGCAGCTTATAGACAAGCGCGATGTCGACATCCGCCGCGTCGAGTTGTCGCTTTAGTTCGGCAAATTCATCAGTCCGGCTAGCCACCGGACGCTCCGCCACCTACATAGGAAGGGCGACATATTATAGCTGGGATTATGATCCTCGGCACGCTGTCATTTTTGACAACGCACCGAGTCTCAGGGGCTACTATCTACACTGGGCGCATTTTATATATGCGGAACCGTCAAAAGGTACATCATTGCACGTACCTCAAAACCCGTCAGTAAACTCCTGGCGGCCTCGTACAACCCTCTTTTCGCGGACGATATTTTTTCAATCACCGTACCCATCAATGCACGGTGATCCTCTGAGATAGACGCTCGCCTGAGCAGATCCTTCAACTCTTCCGATCGTGCACCAGGAGGTGCCGGACTCGTCTAATGGCCTTTTTCAAAGACCGGACACGGAGGGCTTTGGGGGGGGGCACGACCGCCCTCCGACCCTGCCGGATTCAGAGAAACCCTCTGCGACGACACCTCAGGATCGTCCGCCTCGCTAGGCGATACGGCAGGGAGGCGTTCCGCTCTCCATCATCTCGGACGAAGATCCCACGAAGATGAGCTCTGCTGAGAGAAGAGATCCGAACTACAAGGTAAAATTTGGTTATCTTGAGAAATAAAGCGGGGATGTCTCTTATTTTAAAAACTCCCTCTCTACTTACGGCTCATTGGAGGCTGATCTCCTTGGGGAAATAGTGCGGCCGAGGCATCTCTCGGCGCAGGGACCCTCTGGCGAATCCCCCCGCTTTGAGGCCTTGGTCTCCGGATCTTGAGGCGGTCCTGTTCTCCCCTTGGAGGAGGATTCTCGATCCCTCCTTTCTTGATAACCTCCTTCATGGAGGCGTGGCTTCCTTGTCCCCCCTTCGCCTTCTTCCAAAGGCGCAGCCTCCGACATCTCGGTTAACACGGGATCCAGGCGTGGTCTCGGGGAGGGCGGACACTGATCAGTTTGCTTTAGCTATCCACTCTGTTTAAGGGACAGCTCTTTTAAGGGCAAGTTTATGATAAATATCGGGTGGCGTGTCCAGGTATAGGACTACTTACTTGAGTATCCGGCGGTTGCAGCTCGGACCTCGTCCTCGGTCAAGTCTGGACACATTGTTTGTGATCGAAGAACAGTTTGTACATCTCCACGGGTGTTGCGCCCATAAAATGTTGGAGAGCTCGTGGTCCCTCAGGATTGAACTCCCATAGGCGGAGGCGGCGTTTATGAGGCAGGATGCGACGAATCAGCATGACCTGCGTTACTATGACCAGATTGATCTCTCTCTCTAGGAGGTCTCGAATATGGCCCTGCAACAAGGGCACATCCTTGTACGGCCCACAGTCAAGCCCTTTATTGACCCACGACGCCAGCCGTGGTGGAGGACCCGAGCGAAAGGCAGGTGGTGCCACCCATTTGGTGCCCCTGGGAGCTGTGATATAAAACCACTCTTGTTGCCATAGGCTGAGCTCCTCTTGAAAAGAGCCCTCGGGCCATGGGCGTCGACATTCTTGCTTATAACAGCCCTCCACACTCTGCTGTTTCCCTTGATCATCTTGACTCCACCTTGAAGGTCTTGAGCCATAATCCGAAGTGAGGGTAATCACGGAGGAAGGCTTCACACGACGATGAATGATGAGATGTGGAGGATGGACTCGGATCCAAGTCGTGAAATTCCAGCCCATAATAAAACATGAGGCCCCCCTCACGAAGGGGTCCGTCGGGAAGCCTAGCCCCGAAGGAAGTGAGGCCTTGAACACCACGCTTTCACGGGCTTGGGAGTGGGAATAACCTGCCCTTGAGCGGGCAGCCTATCACGAGATTTCGCGGTTAGATACTGGCATCTCTTAGCTTCAGGCGTCTTCTTCCATGGCGGAGGAAGGCATCCACCGGCCTTGGAGGTCGGGCGGACATCATTGGAGGTCGAAGCGCTGAATATTGAGCTTTGGGTGTTGGAACTTTCGAAGCGAGGCGGATTCGATGGAGATTGAGAAAAGGTTGAATACAGGGGCCCTCCCATGACCGTTCGGGACTGCGCCCGATAGAGGCGTGCTAGCGAACGCGATTGGATTACCGCGCCGTATTGATGAGAATCCCGAATAAGGGGACACGATCTCTGCTTTGACAAGGCGTGCCAAGGAAACCGCCTCGCTAAGCGCTGAGGTGGGGACGGTAAAAGCGATTGAATAAAGGCTTGGCGTGGTGTGATGTCACGCGCGGAATCGTCGTGATTGAACTTGTGTAAAGATTATTCTCTCTACGGTGGTATGTGGAACTTATTTTGCGAGGCGGGACACTATCCTTGTGTTCAAAATCTTCTATGATGAATTGGAGGAGGAACCCGGCTTGCAATGCGAAGACAATATCTTGCGCGGACTAAATGCGTCATTGAAGGCTGGTTCGAGGAGCTCTTGAGGAGTCTGGATTAGGGGGTGTCGGGATGGCGGACTATAGCCTTTGGCGGACTCCGGACTATGAAGATACAATATTAAAAACTTCGTCCCGTGTCCGTATGGGACTTTCCTTGGCGTGGAAGGCAAGCTTGGCGATATGGATATGTAGATCTCTACCCTTGTAACCAACTCTGTAACCCTAACCCTCTTGGTGCCTATATAAACCGGAGGGTTTTAGTCCGTGGGACGAACAACAATCATACCATAGGCTAGCTTCTAGGGTTTAGCCTCTCGATCTCGTGGTAGATCTACTCTTGTACTACCCATATCATCAATATTAATCAAGCGGGTAAGATTTTACCTCCATCGAGAGGGCCGAACACAGGTAAAACATCGTGTCCCTTGTCTCCGATTACCATCCGCCTAGGCGCACAGTTCGGGACCCCCTACCGAGATCCGCGGTTTGACACCGACAGACACACCTAAGCGGCGCATTAAATCGTCTTGTCACATGTCTGACGATAAGCTCGTAGCCTCTCTCGCCTTTCCACCTCCACAGTGTGCCCTTGTGGTAGCCCTTTGGACTATAAAAGGAGGCCCATGGCATACTGGAGAAGGATTAGGCTCTCTGGAACTACTCGGCCACCGTAGCTAGTTCGAGGGCTCAAGAACACTCAATACATCCATCAAAGCAGGACTAGGGTTTTACACATCCTCGCGGCCCGAACCTGGGTAAACGATCCTTGTGCTGATTACTAATCCTGCTATTCTTGCAACCCTGCACCCCACAAAGCGTGGTAGGATTCTTGTGATCCCATAGGTGTCGTTCCACACGACATCTTTGGCGCGCCGTAGAAGCGCAATTGTGAAATCTGGTCTAGTAGTTGGTCTAGCGATTACGCATCGTGGTAACCGAAGAAGAAGATGGCGAGGAGAAAGCGGCGCCGCTGCTACTTGAAGGGCCGCCGATCGTCAATAGAAAAGCTAAGTCATTCATAGCCTTGAGTTATTTATTTTTTTATATATAAGGTTATCGTCCTCTGAGATCCTGCCTACGTATGGAAAACCTGCTCGCAAAGGGACCCTCCCACGATTGGCAACACCCTTGTTCTGTTTCGAGTCCGCTCAACAGCTCAAGCGGCCGCGTCAAGAATGGTGGGGTAGCCATCCGCACCTGGCAACGCTCTCGATTCTGACTCGAGTTAAGCTTGCCCGATTCGGTGACAGCGTTAAACGGTAACACTACAAAAAAATACATTTCCGTGATGATCGTGTTTGTCCACGATGAGTCGTGTTTTTTGTCATGCATGTACATCCATGGCGATTTTATGGCGAAATCAAGATAGTCATACTGTCTTTGTCGTAAAGTGTTCCATGACATTACCAAAATTATCATCATGGAAGTGTCCACTTCCATGACGATAAATCACGCGTCCGAAGTGCTTTCGTCAAGGGTGACCGACACGTGGCATCCACCGTAGCGGAACGCCGTTAAGCTATCGGGTCAGGTTTTGGATCCGATAACCCGTTAACGACCTCGACCAATGGAAAATTTCCACGTGTAAAATTATTATTGGCGGGACGGAACACGTGTCGGCTCGTCGATTGGGTCGAGATAAGGCGCCTATGATATGTCGACACGTGCCACGGCCCTGCTGGCCCATTTAGCTTACAAAGTCGGCCCATTTGACTTGGTCAAAAGTTAACGGGCTGGCCATGAAAAACTGATAACGGTCTCTTTGCAAATAGCCCATTTCTGACCCATTAACTCACGGCCCGTTAGGCCCTAAAAAATCGGCCCAACAACGTCATGTGGGCTGTCGAATATAACACCAGCCCATTTCACTTTCGGCCCATGTATGGCCCACGACGTCTTTCGGCCCATATGAGGCCTTCGTATCTTCGGCCCTTCTACAGGCCACGGTGACTCTAGCCCAATGAACAGTAATTTTCTTTGTACCCGTTAACGGCCCGTGATTTACATGGGCGTTTCAATCCGTGTTAGCTTCGGCCTATTGACCCATACATTCTTGGGCTCCTTTTGACCCTCGATTACTTCGACCCTTCTTGGCCTATTCCCTAATGGGCCAAATTTGGCCCATGGCAAAAGTCGACTGTTCTTGGCATGTTCCCCAAATGGGACAAATTGGCCCATGGCAAAAGTCGACCTATTCTTGTCTGTTACCTAATGGGCCAAATTCGGCCCATGGTAAGAATCGACCGTTTACGGCCTCTTAACCCGTTGCGCCTTTTCGGCCCGTCCTATATTACGGCCCATTAACGGCCCGTTATGCTGTGATGAATTAAGCCTTTGCGATCCTCTGACTGTTAACGGCCCGTTACCGTCTTTGGCCGATACCAATTACGCCCGATTACGGCCCATGTAGACCCATTTATCCGGCGGCCGAGGCCCACGATTCTGAGCCCATTTATCGGCGGCCCGTGGGAGACCCATGGTTCCTCGGCCCGTATATAACCCATGGTCTGCGGTTCAACGGCACCGGCTTGGTCACCAACTTCACCTCAAGCTCCATGACCTCGCCACGCCTCAATACCCGGCGGCGTGCCACCTGGTCGGTGGACAAGCGATTCTTCTCCATGGTGGTGGGCAGGCTCCGTGCCCCTTGAACACGATGTGCGAGGGCCCACCAACAAGCGCGATTGCGGCCATGAACAACGTC
This sequence comes from Aegilops longissima, assembly GCA_021605205.1. Classification (NCBI taxonomy): domain Eukaryota; kingdom Viridiplantae; phylum Streptophyta; class Magnoliopsida; order Poales; family Poaceae; genus Aegilops; species Aegilops longissima. The sequence continues at coordinate 196,710,896 of CM038682.1, forward strand.
TCCTGGTGCTCCCTTCCGGCGCTTCTCGATCGCACTTCACGGGCGTGTCCCGGCGCCTCTGAGTCAACTTCGGGTCCGCCCCTCTTGAAGTTCAACTACTGCGGGCGCCGTCGAACCTTCTGAATGTGGCCAAGGGACCAAGCTTCTCGTGCTGCCGTTCAGCGCGCGGTGGGCTGGTGATACGGGACACGAGCATCCTCGGCCGAGCCACCCCACTGCGGCTTCAACTTCTTTGTGGTCGGGCAAGGATTTGGCAACTTCTGACGCCGTGAGCGACCTGCCAAATTCAACCTCGTAGACCCGGTATAGCGGAACACCGTTGGGGTTTCCATCCGGTGGGTGGGTGGCCATTCGCTTCCTCGCCTATAACCCAGGTAACTACAGTTTAGTACAAGTTGCACTGGAATAATGGTTTTGTCCATGCTCATACGTATCGTATGCATGCGTGTGCAGGTGTATGGTTCATGCATTGCCATCTGAAGGTGCACATGACGTGGGGACTGAGAATGGCATGGCTGGTGCTAGATGGAAGCCTTCCGAACCAGAAGTTGCTCCCGCCGCCGGCCGATCTCCCGAAATGCTAGGCGTGCAGACTCAGAGCCATTGGTCTTCCTCTTTTGATTTGTTCGCCCATTTGTGATTGATGTCTCTTGTTGAGGGTTGTAGCTTCTTTTATAGTCAGTCCCTTTGACTTTACGATTTTCTCTTTGCAATCTAAGTTTGTTCTTTTCACTTGATTAGCGATTAATACGATAACAATGTATTGAGGGTATTAAATAAGCAGGGGTGTGAATTACCGTCAAGTAGCTAAAACTTTCCGTGGAAGTAATATCATTTAGACTGGTCGTAATGGAAGTATCATCTACTAGTATCATGCATATGATACTAGCGTATCAATACTACTTCCTAATGCATAGTATCATAAGTTAGTAATTTAGGTTGCCTTATTAATTGCCATGCATGACACACAAAGTAGTACAACATTTAGGCTAGTCATAGTGGGGAGTAACTTAGACTAGTGTCATATGCATTACACTAGTCTAAGTTACTACCTTCATAATGCAAAGTAACATGATAGCAGTGTCATATATGGCTTCATTTATTAGCTTGTAGATTCATCTTGTCTTGGGAAGCGCTATGTTACAGTAACATATTATGTTACCACCTCACATTAAATATTTGCCACATAAGCAAAAATTTCTTGAAGTGTGCTATGTTACTAGCTAAGTTACTCCCACTATGACTAGCCTTAGTATGATACGGTATCATAATATGATACCACATCATCTCTTTTCTTATTTAATCGTGTGCCTCATCATCCTAAAAGTCTAGTTGACATGCATGACACCGCTTATGATACTCCTATTACGATCAGCCATAATCCAACATTCCTCTTCCTTGTTGGCCACCCCTCATGGATGAAGCCTGATCGCTTCCCGGACGAGTACCTTGGCAATTTCGTCGGCACAGCTACGTGCCCACGGCCTCCTCGGCGGGTGCACGGTGGCCCTGGCGGTCAAGGAGGTGGTGGCGGTGTTTTTCTGCGAAAAAAGGGCCTCCTGTTCAAAGCAGCAAGTAAGAGACTGGTCCGTCGGCGTCGACGGTTGAGTTAGGGCGGACGTGGAGGACGTCTAGATGGTTTTTCTTCGAGTGTTGTGATCCCTGGATAAAAAAGTTCGAACGAACAACGTGTTGCCACTGGCGTCTGAGTCGAGATCGAGCGTTGGCTACTTTTTAGTAGATAAAAACAAATTGTTTTTCTCTTGTCCGTGTGTCGGGGAAGCTGATCGTGACCCACGGACACCTATGGGACAGGTCCCTTGTGGTTCGGAGGGCGGAGAATGCACGAAGAAGCAGATCGGCGATGCACACGAGCAGATTTACCCAACCGGAGCTCTCCGGAGATAACACTCCTCATGTTGCTTATGCGATTATTTGAGTTCTTGCTAGGGAGCAATTAGAGCTACAAAACCTAGCTCGAGTGTGTATGAATTGAATGTGTCCAATGAACTGAACGGGCCGAACCCTTTCTCGTTGCCTTGGGCCTCCTTTTATAGGCACAAGGGGTCACCACAGATGGCAAGTAGACAAGGGTAAAATAGGAAAAACAGAGGTTGGTACACGCTTTATGCAGGTGTCTGATGATCTATACCTAACTCGACGGCAAGGGACTCCAATCTCGGACGCATGCGTAAGGGCATATTTATTCCCTAGTGGTTTTGGTGATTGATGGCAATGCTTTTGCGGACTAATCGTGTGCGTTAAGTTCTTTGGAAGATCATCCATTGGCACGAGGCGATTTCCTCCCTCGGTGTTTTATTCAAGGCGGTGTAGCTCCTGCGGTTCGTTGTTGGTGGACTAGTTTAGTAGGAGTCACCGTACTATTAAGAGGGATCCGCTTTGGTAAGACTAGGGTGGAATCAACACGTACACATCCTTATCACACCGTCGTCTTCCTTTCGCATCTTTGGAGCTGCCCTCTCTCTTTCGTTCGGTTTAGCCTGTGCGGTGATAGTACCGCGACCTACAGCGATAGTACCGCGAAGCCCCAAGCGGTAGTACCTCTCTGAGCGATAATACCGCTCCCGCAATAATGCCGCTCGCGAGCTTCGGCTATACTACCTCGATAGTACCGCGCCTACTACCGCCTCGATTCGAGGCGGTGTTTTCTCGTGTCGGGTTTTGCGGCACTAGTTGCGGCGATGGAAGCGGTAGTACCGCTCTGGCGGTAGTACCGCTCTACTCCATGATAATACCGCTCTGGGGCGATGGCCTGCCTCTCGCTTCAGCAGCGGTAGTACCGCTTGGTAGGGAAGCGGTAGTACCGCCCTCAGTGATAATACCGCCCTTCCATAGCGGTAGTACCGCTCTGTCTTGAGGCTGTTCGATGGGAGTAGCGGTTGGATGTGTTCCCCACTATATAAAGGGTCGTCTTCTTCCTTGTTGACTTACCTCTTTCCCCAAGCTCCATTGTTGCTCAAAGCTCCATTTTAGCCGATCTCTCTCCTAGCCAATCAAACTTGTTGATTTGCTCGGGATTAGTTGAAAGGCCCAGATCTACACTTCCACCAAGAGAATTTGATTCCCCACTTATCCCTTGCGGATCTTGTTACTCTTGGGTGTTGAGCACCCTAGGCGGTTGAGGTCACCTCGAAGCCATACTCCATTGTGGTGAAGCTTCGTGGTGTTGTTGTTGTTGTTGGGAGCCTCCGGTTGTTGTGGGTTGCCCCAACCTTGCTTGTAAAGGTTTGGTCGCCGCCTTCAAGGGCACCAATAGTGGAATCACGGCATCTCGCATTGTGTGAGGCGTGAGGAGAATCTGATGGCCCTAGTGGCTTCTTGGGGAGCATTGTGCCTCCACACGCTCTATGAGCGTACTTCCCTTCAAAAGGAAGGAACTTCGGTAACACATCCTCATCTCCACCGGCTCCACTCTTGGTTATCTCATCCCTTTACTTGTGCAAGCTCATTTGTGTTCTTATCCTTGCTTGCTCGTGTGCTAGTGTTGTTGCATCATATAGGTTGTCCACCTAGTTGCACCTCTAGACAACCTTTATTATTGCAAAGTTTTATTGGCAAAGAAAAGCTTAAAAATTGTTAGTTGCCTATTCACCCCCCCCCCTCTAGTCAACCATATCGATCCTTTCAATTGGTATCAGAGCCTCGTCTCTTTTTAAGGACTTTACCGTCCGAAGAGTATGGTTGGCGTCGTAGATGATGTGGGGAGCACTCCGGTCTTGAATCCGACATCATCTACGGAGATAGAGATACCTCGATCTCGTGAGGAATTCAATGTGGCGTTGGACACATTGAGAACCTCCATAATGACGAGTCAAGGACATGTTTAAGGATTTCCTAGAAGGGCTTAAACTTTCCACCGCACCCGTGAAAGTGGGTGATCCGCCAACAGGGGAGCGGATGCTAACTCCGATAAGGGGAAGCTACTAGTGAAAGCCCCTCGTCTAGTGGTAAGAATGGCACGGCATCTTTGCCCATGTGCAACCTCCGTTTATGGTGGACGATTCCTTCCACTCATTTGAATCATGCGGTCCACCACCTAAGGTTGATAAAAGGAGGATTTTGATTCTTGGGTTTATCGTTTTAAGCGTCATTTAAATCATGTGAACACTAACCTTTGGAGAATCATTGAAGAAGGTTTCTATCCGCATGATCCGAGCAACTTTTCTCCAAGAGGTCGTGGACCATCAATTCAATGAGAATGCTCTCTTCATCATCCAAGAAGCAATCCTTCGAAGACCTCCCTCATCTCGGCCTTACATCCGTGCCAAAGATGCTTGGCTCAAGGTGGTTTCCATGTATCGAGGAAGCGCAAGCATTCAACGTTCAATTATGAAGTGGTCCAAGGCGAAGCCGATGAGTTTGCTATGAAGGAAGAAGAAGAACCTCGTGAGCTCTATCGGAGAGTAACCAAGCTTGCCGTCTCCCTCGGGATCATGGAAGTAAGGACACCGATGACAAGCTGGATCAAGCGCAAATTTCTCAAGGCAATGATGCCATACCACAAAGCCATGTCCTCCGTCATCCGTCAGCGACGGACTTCCACACCTTGTCCTCAAGTGATGTGTTGGATGAGTTTGTGGCTATGAGCATATTGGACAAGACCGCCGACAATGCGGTGCTTCGCTCTCAAAGGGCAAAAGCCCAACCTCGCTTTGAAGGCCAAGATTTGTGTCGAAGAAGATGGAGGAGGAAGAAGAAGAGAGCAACCTCGAAGATACTAAGTATGATTATCATGAACACATGGCCCTTGCTTCAAGACAATTTTGGAGCAAGAAGAACTCAAGGCCCAACTTCAACAAGAGCAACTCAAGTGGCCCTAAGGGCAAGCAGCAGTAAGGGCGTGTTTCAATTGTGGCAATGTGAGTCACTTTGTTGCGGAATGTCCATATGAGAAGAGGGAAGACAATGGTGGCAAGTTCATCCGTAAGGACAAGGCCAAGTCTTTCCCCAACAAGAGCAACTTTCAAAGACTCCTCACAAAGCCTTGGTGGTTCAAGAAGAGTACAATGAGGATGATGATGATGATGAGGATGGTGAACCGGTTGCCATGGCCTCCGTGGCTATTGCAATGACTCCTCGGGTGTCTCTCTTCGGTTCACCCAATGAAAACATCACCGCCAAGTGCCTCATGGCTAAAGCCACCAACAAGGTAACCCCAACATCAAAACTACCATCATCAATCATTCTTCTTTGTGGATTGCATTGATGAACATGAGGACTAATGTAGAGGAAAATGAATTTGAGATCTTTATGAGTAAACTCAAGGGCAAATCCAAGAAGCGCCGTTGCTCTCTTGGAACAACTTAGTGAAGCCAATGTCATGATCGAGACTCATGAAGAAACCATCTTTAAGATGGAAGGGCATAGTCGTGACTATGCCGATGAGATTCGGTCTTTCAATGCTCTTGAGGAAGGCGTGGCCTTCGTTTGGCTCTTGAGGAGTCACTAGCGATGATCACGCTAAATTAAAGAAAGACCTTGATCATGCTCTTGTTGTGTCTCGTGTGCTTAGTTCGAGAAGGCAAAGCTTGGAGTTGATCTTGCTAGACTCAACGAGGACTTTGACACTCTCGACAAGGCTCTAAAGTCTTGAAGGGTGCTCATGCTAGTCTCAAAGAGTCTCATGATCAACTCCAAGTGAAGCTAACCAAGGAGAAAGCCACCTTTCCTCATATGATATTGATTGATAGCATAAATGCTACTAACCCTTGTTGTGAGCATGTGCATCTTGTTGAGAGAATGCTAAGTTGAAGGAGCAACTTGAAAGGGTCTTGTCACATGCATTCAAGGTGAGAAGAACCTTAACGACCTTTTGAGTAATCAAAAGGAAGTTGTAACCAAGGAGGGATTGGGTTGGCGCCCAAGCCCAAGAACAAGAAGAAGAATGACAAGACCAAGCAACCTCCCCTCTCAAGCAAACTTTTGTGAGGGAGGAGAGGTGCTTCAAGAAAAAGAAGAACCGTGCAAAGGGTGGCAATGTCAAGAAGGACAACGTCATCCCCACGAACATAGCCGGGGACTTTAACCCCTCTTATGTGTTGTGCCGTGCTAGTGATGGGCATGTTTATGCTAAATTTGTTGGTTCTTCTTATGAGTACATTGAATGGTCTATTTGGGTTCCTAAGACCCTCGTTACTAACATCAAAGGACCCATTACCAAATGGGTACCTAAAACCAAGCATTGATCTCTTGTAGGAGTTTGCTTCGGTGGGGATCATGGTTGCTTGATGATGGAGCAACAAATCATATGACGGAAGCAAGGACATGGTGGTGGGCGTGCAAGAGATTCCATCTATGCCCACCGATGTCGAGTGGGGTGATGCATCACATTCTAAGATATTGGGTCTCGGCAAGGTTGTCATTTCTCATGATCTTCGATCGAGAAAGTCATGCTTGTTGAGTCCCTTACATACAATTTGCTTTCCGTTCGTCAACTTGCAGTAATGGGTTTTGCTACTTTCTTTGACATTGATACCGTGGCCCTCTTGTGGAGCAAGACTCTTAAAGTAGCCTTTGTTGGGCATGTCAAAGCGGTCTCTATGTGATTAACTTTTGGGCGACCCACTAAGACCGCGACATGCCTAATGGCTAAAGTTGGCGTGGGATGGCTTTGGCATCGCCGTTTAGCCCATGTCAATATGAGATCTTTGCAAAGTCTTCTCAAGGGGGCCATGTTAGTGGACTAACAAATGTTAGTTTTGCCAAAGACCGTGCTTGCGATGCTTGTATTGAAGGAAAGCTTCATGAGAAGGCTCACCCTCTCACAACTATCATATACTCAAAGAGACCCTTGGAGCTCCTTCACATGGATCTCTTTGGGCCACCATCATTGATAGTCTTGGAGGAAGAAAGTATTGCTTGGTGATCGTGGATGACTATTCAAGATACACTTGGGTATATTTCTTCAAGAGGAAGAGTGAGACCCAACAAACCGTCATCGACTTTGCAAATGAAGCTCAACGTCAACATAATGCAAAGATCTTGACTATAAGAAGTGACAACGGCACGAGTTCAAGAACTACACCTTGGATGAGTTTCTTAGTGATGAGGAATCAAGCATCAATATTCTGCACCATATACCCCTCAACAAAATGGTGTGGCGGAGAGAAAGAACCGGACGTTGATGGATGCGGCAAGGACCATGATGGCGGAGTTCAAGTCTCCATACAACTTTTGGGCGAAGCCATCAACACCGCTTGTCATGCATCCAATCGGCTCTATCTCCATAAAGGCTTGAACAAGACTCCTTATGAGATACTCACGACAACAAGCCCAACCTCAAGTACTTCCGGTGTTGGGTGTAAGTGTTTCATTCTCAAGAAAGGTGTTAGTTTGTCTAAATTTGAAGCTAGAGCTCATGAGGGCATATTTGTTGGTTATGCTACAAACTCTCATGCTTACCGTGTCCTCAATAAATCCACGGGACTTATTGAGGAGGCGTGTAACGTGGAGTTTGATGAGAATAACGGCTCCCAAGTGGAGCAAAGTGGCACTTGTGATGTAGGTGATGAAATTCCTCCCAAGCCATAAGAAGAATGGGAGTTGGCTTCATCCTACCCATTGAGGAACCCCTTGTGGCGAAGGAGAAGGACAATGCTCCACTCAAGTGGAGCCATCACCAACAAGGCCCTGCGCTTCCGAAGAACAAAGTGAAGGCCCTCAACCTCAAGAACAAGACCAAGGGCAAGATCGTGCTCAAGGCGATGATATCACCTTAGATGATGCCCAAGGTCAAGTTCTCTCCCGAGGATGCTCAAGATGAAGTTCATGCTCAAGGCGGCGCTCAAGATGATCAAGTCACCCTCCTCATCTCACCTCAGGAGGAATTAGGCGTCGTGCCGCCAAGATAGCTTCAAACTCACAACCAAAGGCCATCTCATGGATAATGTGGTTGGAAGCCTAAGAAAAGGGTAAGCACTTTCGTAGACAATTGGCAAACTATTGTGAACATCACGCGTTTGTCTCTTGTGTTGAACCTCAAAAGGTATATGAGGCGCTTGAAGACTCGGATTGGCTCAATGCCATGCATGAAGAACTCAACAACTTTGAGTACAACAAGGTGTGGAGATTGGTGCCAAGGCCATCGGAGAACCACAACGTCATTGGAACCAAGTGGATTTTCAAGAACAAGCAAGATGCTCATGGGAACATCATTACGCAACAAGGCAAGATTGGTAGCACAAGGCTACTCCCAAGTCGAGGTATCGACTACGGTGAAACCTTTGCTCCGTTGCTCGTCTTGAATCCATTCGTTTGTTGATTGCTTATGCTTCCCATCACAACTTTAAGTTGCAACAAATGGATGTGAAAAGTGCTTTTCTTAATGGTCCCATTAATGAGTTGGTCTATGTCAAGCAACCCCACAGGTTCGAGGACCCCTACTTTCCGGATCATGTGTATCAACTCGATAAGGCACTCTATGGCCTTAAACAAGCCCCGTGCGTGGTATGACCACCTTACCGAGTTGCTACAAGATCGTGGCTTTGAAGTGGGGCAAATCGATCCCTCTTTTTTACTAAGAAGGTCGATGGGGAGTTGTTTGTATGCCAACTATATGTTGATGATATTATCTTTGGTTCTCCTAACAAAGCCTTCAATGAGGAATTTGCCGCTCTCATGACCTCCAAGTTCAAGATGTCTTCGATGGGAGAGTTGAAGTTCTTCCTTGGTTTCGACATCAAACAAAGAAGAAGGAACCTTCATCAACCAAGCCAAATACACTCAAGACATGCTCAAAAGATTCAAGCTAAGTGATGTCAAGCGGCTACTACACCAATGCCTACCAAGTGCCAACTTGACATTGATCCCAATGGTAAGCGGTGGATCAAAAGGTATATCGCTCCATGATTGGATCTCTGCTTTACCTTTGTGCATCTAGACCGGATATCATGTTGAGTGTGGGTATGTGTGCACGGTTTCAAGCCGCACGAAGGAAAGTCACTATGTGGCGGTCAAGCAAATCTTCGATATTTGGCTCACACCCCAAACTTTGGCTTATGGTACCCAAGAGGAGCAAACTTCAAGCTTGAAGGGTTTACTGATTCGATTGGGCGGAGACAAAGTGGATAGGAAGTCCACTTCGGAGGTGCCAATTTCTTGGTTGCTCTTTGGTAAGTTGGTCTTCAAAAAGCAAAGTTGTGTGTCTCTCTCGTCCACCGGGCGGAGTATGTGGCGGAGGGTAGTTGTTGTGCTCAACTCCTATGGATGAGGCAAACTTTAAAGAATGCGGTGTCAATTGTGACAAAGTGCCTCTTTGGTGTGATAATGAAAGTGCCATCAAGATTTCTCTCAACCCGGTGCAACACTTCAAGACGAAGCACATTGAGATTCGGTATCACTTCATCCGGGATCACATTAGGCGAGGGGAGATCGAGCTCAAGTATGTCAACACTCATGATAACCTTGCAGATATTTTCACGAAGCCCTTGGATGAAACAAGATTTCGCGAGTTAAGGCATGAGCTAAATATCATTGATTTGAGCAATGTGACTTGAACCCGTGCAACTCCCACCACACTCAATGTGATGTCTAGTTTAGGTGTAGGCATGGACATAGGGGGAGTGTTGTTCTCTTAATGAACTCTCCCTCCCCCCTTTATGCATAAAACGATCAACTCTTTCACTTTAGCCATTGTTGATGGTGCTTGTGCTTCAAAGAGGAGTTTTGGTCATGGACCCAAGGATAATTCTTCGTGGTGCCATACCAATTGACTCAAACATAGGTGGCTCCGGCCACCGCCCTCTCTCGAGAGAGGCCTGAGCTTGCTCCTTTTGTGTTGTTTGCTTTGAAGGAGTTTTGATGGTCTCTATCTTGTCATTGCCTTTCTGTTCCTTTCGTGTATTTTCTTCCTTTTGTTTGCCTAGGAGGCCTCTCTTTTGGTTGCTGGCGGTACTACCGCTGCTGGTAAGCGGTACTACCGCTCCAAGCGGTACTACCGCCCTCCAGCGCGGTACTACCGCTGGGAGGCGTGGGCGGGGGTTATTTGAGGCGGGGGTTTCTTCTCCCCATACCCATCGCTCGCCCCTCGCTTTGTCTCTCTCCGACAACCGGCGCCCGTGAGAGGGCTCGGCGGATCTCCTCTCGGGCCGTCCCTCTCCATTCCCTTGGTGGAGTCGATCCCCACCTCGTCCTCTTGCCATGGATGTCGGTGTTGCCCCGTTCTCTTGTTCTTTTTGTCTAGGTTTTCAATCTAGCTTCTTAGGGGCATTAGCGGTTGCATCCTTAGATTTTTAGCCAAATCTAGGCTTGAGTAGGATGGAGAAGGCTTCTAGGCAGTTTGGATTAGTGTTTGGTTGGAGTATTTTTGAATTTGGTAGGGCGGAATACGGATCGACCACGGTAGTAGGAAGCGGCTGTTTCCCGCCCGGCGGTACTACCGCTCTGCCCGGCAGTACTACCGCTGCGGCGGCTACTACCGCTCTCGGGCAGTACTACCGCTCAAGGTCCTGTACTACCGCCCTCTACCAAATTCCATCTTACTCCTCCCTCTTTGTGATCCTCTTTGTTTGTTTTGTGGCTTATACTCGTTTCTTACGGTTGTTTGCGTGTTTTGTGTGTGTGGTTCGGTGATGAGGTTCACGAGCCTCAAGCTCGTCGTGTCAACCCGGTGGTGCTCGTCCAAGCGCTACCGCACCAGAGCCTGCTTGGAGGATCTTCTAGTGCTCCACCTCCTCTCCAAATGCACAGAAGAGGCGGGGTCAAGTCAAAGCCGGGCAAAAGCTGTGCGAAATGCAGCCCAAGGAGTTACGGGCAAGGCGCCGGCATAATCCGTGTGAGGGCGCCCAAGATCCCACTTTGGTCAACCGTCCGTTCAGGAGCAGGTTCGGTTTGCCATCTATTTTGATGTTCTCAAGGCCAAGAAGAATCTCTATGTCAGCGTGCACTCCATCGACATCGAGCATATGAAGAGTGATCCGACTACTTTGGTGAAGCTCTTGAGATGTGCACTCAGCTGAACATTCTCGGGATCATGCAATTCAACAAGGACTATGATCTTTGCTGTTGTGGCCCGATTCTATGCCACAGTTCACCTTGGGGTGATGAGGACAGGACTCGACTGGATGACAAATGGCAAGTTCTTTGTCGGTCAAGTGGAAAGCTTTCATGCAGTTGATTGGGGTGGAAGACCTTGGACTTGAGTCTGCTGTCGGCTTTCGCCCCCACCTTGAGCCTTGCCACTCACAAGCAAGCTCTGTGGCCCTCTTGCACTCTGAAGATCAACCACGAGACAAAGAAGGAGACCTATGAGCTGCACTGCCTATCTGGATATACTTCACCGTATCTTGAGAAACTCTTTTCCCTCGCATCGGGAATCTGGACCAGGTTCACTCTTATCTTGTGGACATGCTTATCTTACATCGGCGGGAGAAGGGCGAGCACGGAGAGACCTTGGATATCTCTCATGTTATGTGGTGCGAGCTGGTTTACGCCATCTCCGGCGCAAATGCCCGATTATGGTCCGTTCATTATCTGCTCATTGAGAAGGCACAGGCTCATGTCTATCCCAAGGAGGCTGGAGCTTGGAGACTTGGTTTCTCCACGATGTCAAGCGTCGAGGAAGAAGGATAAGCTGGGGCACTCAAGCCCCTAAGATTGGTGTTCCATCATCTGCTGCTGCTATAGAGGCGAAGAGGAGGTGAGGTGAGGATGAGGATGATGACTCGTGCCCTCAGGGACGAGCCATCTTGGGCCCAAGCTCAAGGCCAAGGTAAAGCTCTTCGCATGGAGTCTCACGGTCGATTACATGGCTCACGTGGCTGAGAAGAAGGCCGAGGTCGTCACAAGGAGCTCATCGTCGGTTAGGCGCTTCTGATCCAGTGGATCGAGGACCAGCTTCTTGAGGAGGAGGAGTGGATTCAGCGGCCTTGCCCATGGACTGATTCGAGACCGAGCACTTCCACTGCAGCAGCGGTGGTGCCGATGATTCTGCTGGACTCGATGCGTGTGTACCTCATTTGCTCTCACAGGGGCCGTGGCGCGCTCCCTCTCTTTTGGTGTCTCGATGCCAAAGGGGAAGAGCTTAGGGATTCTGAGTTGTGTCTCTTTCGTTTCGTGTGTCTTGCCTTGTTAGTGTTTTAGTTGGCTTGCTTTGGTTGGTTTGTGCATGAGACCTAAGTTGAGTCATATGGTGTGAGACATATGCTACCCTACCCTTCGATATTAGTATCTATGTTTATCTAGCTCATGAGTTGCGTGCTTTTCTTGTTATATTATCTATCTGCTCTCATACACCATGCTTAGATTATTGGTCTCTAAAATGTAGGGGAGCTTTTGATCCGAGTATGTGTCTTTGTGCAGTCCAAAGCACTTATCTAAATAGCACACATCGAGGGAGCCCAACTACATGTTAGGACCGTCGGGTTTGTATGCTTACTATATATCGTGTTTGTGCAAATCCCGCATTGTCATCAATCCACCAAAAAGGGGGAGATTGTAAGGGCATATTTATTCCCTAGTGGTTTTGGTGATTGATGGCAATGCTTTTGCGGACTAATCATGTGCGTTAAGTTCTTTGGAAGATCATCCATTGGCACGAGGCGATTTCCTCCCTCGGTGTTTTATTCAAGACGGTGTAGCTCCTGCGGTTCGTTGTTGGTGGACTAGTTTTGTAGGAGTCACCGTACTATTAAGAGGGGATCCACTTTGGTAAGACTAGGGTGGAATCAACACGTACACATCCTTATCACACCGTCGTCTTCCTTTAGCATCTTTGGAGCTGCCCTCTCTCTTTCGTTCGGTTTAGCCTGTGCGGTGATAGTACCGCGACCTACAGCGATAGTACCGCGAAGCCCCCAGCGGTAGTACCGCTCTCTGAGCGATAGTACCGCTCCAGCAATAATGCCGCTCCGTTGGCGATAGTACCGCTCATGAGCTTCGGCTATACTACCTCGATAGTACGCGCCTACTACCGCCTCGATTGAGCGGTGTTTTCTCGTGTCGGGTTTTGCGGCACTAGTTGCGGCGATAGGAAGCGGTAGTACCGCTCTGGCGGTAGTACCGCTCTACTCCCATGATAATACCGCTCTGGGGCGATGGCCTGCCTCTCGCTTCAGCGGCGGTAGTACCGCTTGGTAGGGAGCGGTAGTACCGCCCTCGGCGATAATGCCGCCCTTCCATAGCGGTAGTACCGCTCTGTCTTGAGGCTGTTTAGTGGGGTAGCGGTTGGATGTGTTCCCCACTATATAAAGGGTCGTCTTCTTCCTTGTTGACTTACCTCTTTCCCCAAGCTCCATTGTTGCTCAAAGCTCCATTTTGCCCGATCTCTCTCCTAGCCAATCAAACTTGTTGATTTGCTCGGGATTAGTTGAAAGGCCCAGATCTACACTTCCACCAAGAGAATTTGATTCCCCCACTTATCCCTTGCGGATCTTGTTACTCTTGGGTGTTGAGCACCCTAGGCGGTTGAGGTCACCTCGAAGCCATACTCCATTGTGGTGAAGCTTCGTGGTGTTGTTGTTGTTGTTGGGAGCCTCCGGTTGTTGTGGGTTGCCCCAACCTTGCTTATAAAGGTTTGGTCGCCGCCTTCAAGGGCACCAATAGTGGAATCACGGCATCTCGCATTGTGTGAGGCGTGAGGAGAATCTGATGGCCCTAGTGGCTTCTTGGGGAGCATTGTGCCTCCACACGCTCTAACGGAGACGTACTTCCCTTCAAAAGGAAGGAACTTCGGTAACACATCCTCGTCTCCACCGGCTCCACTCTTGGTTATCTCATCCCTTTACTTGTGCAAGCTCATTTGTGTTCTTATCCTTGCTTGCTTGTGTGCTAGTGTTGTTGCATCATATAGGTTGTCCACCTAGTTGCACCTCTAGACAACCTTTATTATTGCAAAGTTTTATTAGCAAAGAAAAGCTTAAAATTGTTAGTTGCCTATTCACCCCCCCTCTAGTCAACCATATCGATCCTTTCAAAGTCGTGCCTTGTGCAACAACTCGTCGCTGATAGCATCCGCGCGATGATGCCGTTGTCAGCGATTCCCATGGAATCGTTCCAACTTGGCAGGAGCCCGCCGACGACGTCGTCAGCAGTTCTTCGACAACTTGGCGGAAGTGCCGATCCGTGCTAACGAGCGAAAAGGGCTCACCGCGACACCACCGAGCAGGAGATGGCGGCGCGTTGCCCTAAGGTTGGAGGAGGCGGCAGAAGCTGCCGCCGCCGGCGCGTTTGGGTTCTCCGTCGAGGAGGCAAAGGCAGCCGAGGCGGCAAGCCTTGCCGATCGAGTAGAGTTCGTCGGTGAGGAGGAGCAGGCCGAGCCCGACGCTGACCCGAACGAGCCTGCCGGGGGCGCCCCCCCTCCGTCGTCAAGTAGCTTGCCGCGGGAGGAGTCCGCGGCCCCGCCAAGAAGACGCCTCCGCAAGACCGGAGACGTGGCGGGGCAGCAGACGGCCCAACAGCCGCCTCGCCGCCCGACACGCTCCACCGCGACAAGTACTGTTGCCGCGGGAGCGCCTCCTGTCGCCACAGCAACGGGAGCGGGGCCTTCTGGAGCCACGGCCCCCGCATCCGCCAAGCGTCCGAGGGAGCCTACTCCTCCAGCTCGTCGCACCGGAGCGTAATTTGACTTCTCCGCTCTCAGCTCCGAGGAAGAAGAGGAAGAGTAAGTTCTTGTCGCTGCTACTTGTAATTCTTCAATTTACTGCTTCGTCTTGTATCTGACTTGCTTCATTCTGAGCTCTTTCCTTCTTCAGGACGCTGGCTCAGAGGGCGTCGAAAAGGGCCAAGACTCCGGTGGTCGCTGTCGAAGACGATTCCCACAATGGCGACAGGGAGGCACGTCGAGACTCCCTTGCGGATCCGCAACCCTTCAACAGCAGCCCTCAAAGACAGCCCCCAGCGTAAGTGTTTGGATTATCTCTTACGGTTCGGTGTGCTTGGGTGCTCCTTCTTCTTGATATCTGACTTGTTGAATTGTGTAGGAGCAGAGCAGCCTCATCAGGGGCCCCGGAAGTCACTCTGAAGTTACGCTTGCTTCAACTTCGCGCCGAGGAGAACTCTCCGCCAAGGGCGCTCTCCAGCAAGGGAGGCCTCTCGACAAGGGCTTCTCCGACAAGGGGCAGCGCCGACGACCCTCCCGTGGTGGAGACCATGCTCTGATCCCATTGCAGGTAATCTTCTTACTTGAAAATTTCCCTTGGGTCTTGTTTTCTTTTGTTCTTCTTTTGAACATTTGTTTGACTTGTTCTTTTCTTTTTCGATCATCAGATCCATCTCACGGAGGGCCGATGGAGACCGAGGTTGCCGGGCAGGAGGACGCTCGCGGCAACAATGGCAACGCCGCCAACATGGAGGAGGAGGCCGGCGCCCGACAGGTCCGCCCGGCAGGTGGCCGCCAAGGCTGCGGTCAGAGGCTGGGAGGTCCGTGATCATCTTGACGCCACAGGGCCGCAGGAGCGCCAGGCGCTGCACCGACCGCCGATCCCCCCGTCACCGATGCCGCACCCGACTCCGAAGAGCCTCAGCCCGGCGCCTATCTGAAGGCCGGCGAAGGTGTCTTCATAAAGCTTCTATGGGCGTCGAGCTCCAGGGCGCCGGTCGAGGGAGAGACCTTCGACGTGGAGCTGCTTGCCTCTGCTGGGCTGTCGCTGGTTAACGCGCCAAGCAGCAGCAGTGGCGAGTCCGAGGAGGAGCAGCTGCTGAAGAAGCTGCTGTCGCTCTACCGCGCCCGACAAGCTAAGCTGGAGTCGCGGGAAGCTCTTGTCGCGAGGGCGGGAGCTGACATGGAGAAGCGCGCAGAAGAGCTCCGGCGCACCAACAAGGAAACTCTCCGGGACATAGCAGAAGCGCGGGAGCAGCTTGTCGAGGCGCCACGGCCTTCATCTTGAGAAGGCCGAGGTCGAGGAGCAGCAAAGGCTTGCGGTGAGAAGCTCTTCGCAAGAAGGTGAAGGCGCAGCGGAAGATCAACCTCGACAGCTATGAGGAAGATCTTGCCACGCGAGGAATCAATTGGCGGAGCACTCAAGGAGGCAAAGGGCGCTGCCGCCGCCGCCGAGGCCGCCAAGAAGGAATTAGAGACGAGGGTGACCCAGCTGGAGGCCACCCTCCAGAAGAGCGGCGAAGAGGTCACCGCGTTGAAACATGAGCGCGAGAAGGATGCCTACACTCTTGGTGAGTTGCAGGGTCGTCTCGCTGAGAAGATCAAGGAGATCGATGCCGCTAAGGACTCCAAGGCGGATCTGGAGCTGAAACTGACCACCTTGACGGAGACGTTGGACGGCGCCAAGGAGCGGGAAGTGGGCCTGTTGGAGAAGATCAAGGCCAACGAGGAGCTGCTGTCAAATGCTGTGACCGCCCAGAATAATCTCAGAGACAGCATAATGCACTGGACAGAAAGTCTTGCGAACACTGCCGCCGCCATCCACACTGAGCTGATGGAGCTAGGGATGGTGGATCTTGGGTACTCCACCGAAGAGAACCTCCAACCCAGCGCCAAGCTCAGCCTATTTTTCAAAGGCGTGTTGACGGGTCTCCAACGGCTCCGGGAGGAGATCCCAAAGCAGCTAGCTGAGGAGTCGCGCCAAGTCTGCGTCGGGGCCCTCCAGAAGGTGCTGATGAAGGTGGCCTTCCGCAATCCGGGCGTCAACCTCACCAATGTCCTCAAGTCCCTGCCTCCAACTGCTGACGTTGAAGCGCTCAAAGCCCTTGTCGCACCCATCGTGGACAGGGTGAGCAAAGTCAAGAGGCTCGATGGCGACCGCGTGGACTAGACCGCCAAGTTTACCTTTCCTTTGTCGCTGTTGAACATGTTTAGAACAATTCATTAGACCTGCGACAAGTTATTTTGTAATATACACTATCTTAGGCAATCGATCGCAATGTTATTTCCTCTACTTGATTTCTTCTTTTGTATGTTTGTACCCTACGCTTTTAGGGGACTTGTCGGTGCAAACACCTTTGCCGCGAAGCGCTGAGTGCGAACGTCAGCAGCCTGCTTGGCGATGCTGCCTCCGACAAGCAACCTTATCGCAACTAGTTGCAGCACGCTTAAGTTGTTGAGCGGACTCAAACAACGTAAGGGCGCAAGCTAGCCGCTAGTTGGTTCCTCCGTGCGGGTTTTCCATACAAAGTACTATCGTTCGAGGAAGATAACTTAAAATTTAAAACTGATTGCTCAAACTCGGCAACTTAGCTTTTTCATCGTTTGCTTCCGGCAAGGCAACACTTCCTCGAGCGATGCTTGGCGGTCCACGTCATTATCTTCTCCTCCCCGGTTAACTTGTGGGTGGATGAACCTTCCTTTCTTTTGAGAAGAAAGAAGAGAAATAAAATTACGGAGCCTAGTGGCTCATTATTGCTTACCGGTGTTGATGCTGCACAAAATGTCGATAATACATGCAAATAGGTTATGAAAGCATGAAATTGACAAGTTGTGCGCAACACATAAGCTTTACTGATGCACGGGGTCTGCGCCCGGGTTTGTACAAAGGATTACATGCCACAGCGGCAAGACTTGTACAAAAGGGTGGTTGCCGGAACGGGTTCCGACAACCGCGCCCTATGGGTAAAACTTACAAAGATGCTCTATATTCCAGGAGTTGCTCACCGGAACGCCATCTTCGGTCTCATGGCGGACAGCGCCAGGCCTAGTGACTCGTTTCACCCGATAAGGGCCTTCCCACTTCGACGTCAACTTGTTGGAATTCTTGGCGGATTGAGCGCGAAGAACAAGGTTGCCTTCCTCGAAGCTTCGGCATTAACTTTGCGGCTATGGTAGCGGCGCAAAGCTTGCTGGTAACGAGCAGCTCGTACAGCAGCCTGAAGACGATCCTCCTTAAGGAGCAGCGCGTCATCTTGTCGCATCTGCTCTTGCTCAAGCTCATCATAAGCGAGCACTCGAGGCGATCCATATACGAGTTCCGTGGGGAGAACTGCCTCTGCTCCATAGACTAGAGCAAAAGGTGTCTGGCCAGTGGCTCGATTTGGCGTCGTCCTGATCGACCAAAGAATCACCGGCAGCTCCTCAATCCAGTTTCTTCGCACTTGCGCAGCCCGTCGAAAGTTCTGGTCTTGAGTCCCAGCAGACTTCAGCATTTGCCCTTTACGCTTGACCGTTGCTTCTCGGATGAGTAATGAATAAAGCAGATCTTGGCGCCAAGATCTTGGACGTCTCGCATGAAGGTGCGGCTCGTGAATTGTGTGCCGTTGTCGGTGATGATCCGTTAGGTATCCCAAAACGGCAAACAATTGACTGAAGAACTTGATCGCCGATCGCTGTCACCTTCCTCATCACTTCCACTTCCGGCCACTTTGTGAACTTGTCGATTGCGACGTACAAGTACTCAAAGCCCCCGACAGCTCAGGGGAAAGGGCCGAGGATGTCGAGCCCCCAGACCGAAAAGGGCAAGGATAAAGGGATCGTCTGGAGAGCTTGAGCTGGCTGATGTATCTGTTTGGAATGGAACTGGCACGCTTCACACTTGGTTACTTGTGCAGTTGCATCCTGGAGGGCTTCTGGCCAGAAGAAACCTTGCCGGAAAGCTTTGCCGGCAAGTGCTCTTGCGCCAATGTGGTGACCACATATGCCTCCGTGTATCTCTGCCAATAGCTTCTGTCCATCTTCCCGGCAAATACACTTCAATTTCACACCGTTGAGTCTTCTTACATACAGGATGTTGTCAACAAACTGGTACATACTTGACCGCCAGCTACTCTTTCCGCTTCTTCTTGCTCTTGGGAAGTTCTCCGTCTCAAGGAAATGGACGATCTGTTGTGCCCATCTTTGGAGCTTGCGGCTCGACAACAAGGACTAAAGGAAAATCTGCCGCTGGGAACATCAGCTTCTCGGCAAGAACACTGCGGCTCAGCGGAGCTTGATGATCCCCGGCAAGCTTGTCGGAGCAAAACTTGTCGGGAGCGTCTGCTTCAACGAAACAAACCCTGGGGCTTGTCGGAGCAAACTGCTCCGCAGCGATATTTGCGTTGATTTTGGGGACCTTCTTGGCGGCGGCTTCAGGGAGCTCTGCCGGAAAGTAGTCACTAGAAACCAACTTCCTCTTCTTGTTCTGCCCAGTTGATAGTGTTACGGTTGGTTGAGTCAGCTTGAGCACAAAAATCCCTGGTTCCACAGGTAACTTGAGTGCGGCGCACTTTGACAGGCCATCAGCAATATCATTCTGAGCTCTTGGAACATGTTCCATTTGCAGGCCTTCAAAGTGCTCTTCTAGCTTCCTCACTTCATCGACGTAGGCTTCCATCTACGGACTCTGATAATCTTTATTTACTTGGTGGCAAAGTCGACGAATGGAGGGCCACAATTCAGAGTCTCATCGGCTTTGCCAACGGCGATGTTCCGCGGCAACCAACTGCGTCCTTGCCGCGGCGAGGCGACAAGGCACGAGCCGGTGGCGATGAGACCTGCGGAGGTGATACCACCATGCACTCCCCTTCCCGAAGGCCAAGATCACCAGCTCCTCGGATCCACCTCGACAGCGACTCCAACGCGTCGTCGGACCCACGAGCTCGCCGTGATCAGCGCCAAGTTCTTAAGGAACTACAAGAAGAAAGTGGCACTGATTGTGAAGGTACCACCAGTGCCGTCCTCCTTGGCGGGCACCCTCTTGGTCTTCGGCGGAGCTGCTATCTTCTTCTTGCACTTGCCGGTGGAGCTCGATGGTGCGTCCTCGACGGTAGCGCGGCACTCAAGAGGTGCGCTTGCGGAGGGGCATCGAGCTCTTGCCGACTTGGTGGTCTTCTTCCCCGGAGCTTCAGCGCAAGTGATTTGCTATCTGTCGCAGCTGCCGCATCCCGCAGAATCTTGTCGGCGCAGATAAGCGCATCCTTCTTGTCGCCATGGACAGAAATGACGCGTATCGGGCCGGGCATCTTGAGTAAGTTGTAAGCATAATGAGAGGCTGCCATGAACCTGGCGAGTGCTGGACGGCCAAGTATGCCATTGTAGGGCAATGCGAAATTAGCAACGTAAAACGTGACCCTCTCAGTTCTGAAGTTGAGCTCGCTGCCAAATGTTACCGGCAACGTGATCTTCCCTTTGGGCTTGCTCCTTCCTGGGTTGATTCCTTGGAAAGTACCAGCCTCTTCGAGCTCGCTGTCAGGGATTTGAAGCTTCTGGAGTACTGCAGAGGAGATCAGGTTCAGGCCGGCCCCGCCGTCAACCAACATCTTTGTGACCTTGAGGTTGCGGATGGTCAGTGAGACCAACATCGGCAAGCACCCGACCGCAGTTATGCGATCAGGGTGGTCCTCAATGTCAAAGACAATGGGCGTCTGGACCACTTCGAGGCCCGCGTGACTCCATGGATGGTTCTCGCCGATTAACTTCTCGTGATCCACTGCTTGAGTTGGCGGTGCGAGGTATGCGAGAAGCACCACCATCAATGCAGAGGACCTCTGCTGCCTTCAAACTCCTGCTCATCAGCTTCATCATCTTCCATATCTTCATCGCCATCTTCGTCTTCGTCCTTGTCGTGGCCGCGGGGAGGTATGTCTCCTTGCCGCTGCTTGGCCTTGCCGCGGCGCCCTCCCCGGCCGGGTCTCTTCTTGCTAGCTGCACCTGCACCTTCCTGGGCCCTCTCCTTGTATCGCCGCTCGTGCTCTGCCTTCTGCAGTTCAACAAGCTGCTCGACTTTCTCGCAGCTCTGGAGGTCGTGGCCCTTGGTGCGGTGAATCTTGCAGTACTGCTTGTTGGAGTTGTCCTGCTTGTCGGCGGCCGCCACAGCTTGGCGGTTGGTGTCAGCGGCAACCTCCTTGCCGGAGTCGCCAGCCTTTGTCTTGCCGGCGCCACCTCCGTTACCGGACTGCTCGACAACTAGTACCTCTTTGTTCTTCTTCCTTCTGTTGTTCTGCCGCCGGTTCTTCCTTGCCGGGCGGTCTCCTCACCGTCTGATCCTGCTTCAACATTCTCTCCGGAGTCTCCTCCTTCCTCAAAGACGCACACTTGTCGGCCAGTATGAGCTCACCGACGTCTTTGACTTTGCACATCCCCATTTCTCCTCATCCCGCGGTTCCGCACGTTCGATGGAACGCGCTGATCACCGCGGCAGGTGGACATCTGGGATGTTGTAATGCACACGATCAATCTCTCGAATGAACTTGCGCAGGGACTCTCCTTCCTTTGGGCAAGCAGTGAAGGTCACTCTCCCGCCATGAGGCTTGTGGTCGCCGTGAAGGCGCCGACAAACCGATGGCACAGATCTGCCCAAGAGGATATGGAACTGTCCGACAAGTGCATGAGCCAAGATCCGACGCTTGGCTTGAGCACCGTGAGGGAAGTAGTTGGCAAGGATCTTGTTGTCTCGCCCCCGCAGCCTCGCACCGCGATGGTGTAGATGCCGAGGAACTCCGATGGGTGTGTCCCGCCATCATACTTCTCCGCACATCCGGCTTGAAGTTTTTCTTGTCGGGCCATCGGACTTGCCGCAGCTCACGAGTGAACGCAGGGCAACCTATCACAGACGGCAAGTCGCTCGTTCCCTCGGCGCATGCATATCGACAAGGGCCCAGCGCTGCTGGTCGGATTGACGCCGCTTCTCTTTGACTCGGCGCGGTTCGAGCGCCTTCTTCTTGTCATTCCTTAAGAACTTGGCGCTGATCACGGCGAGCTCAGGTCCGACGACGCGTGGAGTCAGCCGCCGAGGTGGATCCGAGGAGCTGGTGATCTTGGCCTTGGAAGGGGAGTGCATGGTGGTATCACCTCCGCAGGTCTCGCCACCACCGCTCAGGTTTTGTCGCCTCGCCGCGGCAAGGACGCAGTTGGTTGCCGTGGAACGCCGCCGTTGGCAAAGCCGATGAGACTCTGAATTGTGGCCCTCATTCGTCGACCTTGTCTCGCCGCTGGAGGGTAGTCTAAAGTAGCTGAGCTCGCCAAGGCTTCCGCTGGAGTGGTGGGTGGCAATGGCGCACGGAGCGAGGAACGGATGTGCTCGACTCCTAACCAAGTTAGGAGGAGCAGCATCCGCCCAAGCGACCGTGATTGCTTCGTACCGCATGCTGGTGTGCATGCGGGTCTCGAGGGCCTCGGATCCTCCAGCTTGGCCTTGATCCAACGAAAGGATGGTGCTGCGAAGGCCATGACGCTGTCGGTCCCGCGGCCCCGAGAAGGACGTGGTGCGACTTCGGACGCCGACGCCTGGCCGCCTTTGTCTTTGGACTGGCGGCGCTAGGGCTCTCTCGACGACGCCTGCCCCCGCCGCAGCTTTTCCCCACCACCCGTCAGCTCCGGTGGTGGTGGGTTCGACGCGACGGCTCTGCTGCCAAGACTTCTTCTTCGGTGCCATGTTGATGAAGATGATGATGAAGTTGCTCGTGTGACCACTGGATCAGGTTCACACAGCCTCGACGCCCCCTACCTGGCGCGCCAAAGATGTCGGGGAAGCTGATCGTGACCCACGGACACCTATGGGACCGGGTCCCTTGTGGTTCGGAGGGGGGCGGAGAATGCATGAAGAGCAGATCGAGGCGATGCACACGAGCAGATTTACCCAGCTTCGGAGCTCTCCGGAGAGATAACACTCCTACTGCTGCTTGTCTGATTATTTGAGTTCTTGCTAGGGAGCAATGAGAGCTACAAAACCTAGCTCGAGTGTGTATGAATCGAATGTGTCCAATGAACTGAACCGGAGCCGAACCCTTTCTACATTGCCCTTGGGCCTCCTTTTATAGGCACAAGGGGTCACCACAGATGGCAAGTAGACAAGGGTAAAATAGGAAAAACAGAGGTTCGTACACCGCTTTGTACAAAGGTACAAGTGATCTATACCTAACTCGACGGCAAGGGACAAAGCCATAAATGTCCGCCCCTGCCGCTCGAATAAAGGCAACAGGGACCGCTGGCGCGCCTCCGCTTGCCACGATGGTAGCTTGTCACGCCGCTTATCGCCGCTTCCCCGCTGGCTGCACAGCCTTATTGACACGCTGCGTGGGAAAGCCCCATGGCGATATCGCTGGCGGATGAGCAGGAGCGAGATGAAGAGAGGTCACTTGCAGCTGGCGAAGCGCCTTTGCCGCGCCAAGGTTCTTGTCGCGCTGGAGCTTGTCGCCACCAAGCCTTCCCGCAAGCTCCTCTTGCCGGGTCTTGTTTTGTGCCCTGAGTGGCCTTCCGGCAAGCTCCTCTTGCCGGGCCTTGATTACTTTGTTCTTGAGTGGCTCCAAAGGAGCCGCCGAGGATCTTGGCGGTCACTGTGCCAGCCCTCGCGGGGTGCTGCGACTGTCCATGCACGAGTTCGGGATACTAGGGTACCCCTACTCTAGTACACCGACACCGTGGCAATATAGTGATAGGTAATTTGGTGGAGGAACAAAACCGTCATGTGAAAATTGACGGACTAGAAATATCACCTTTCTTTATTATTAGAGAAAAAAGATAGGTATTGGTATAGATGTTTCTTTTCACTCTTTGCCTTATTTATTGGGCGCTGCTACGCATCCGTCTGCCGATGTTTAGATAGTATCAGTCGCCTTGACGGTCGTTGGATGCCTGAGCAGATAGCCGTCCGATCTAGTGTCTCCGCCCCGCACACCTACTCATTATTTCCCGCAACAGACACTCTGTTGCAGAAACAATACACTCTTGCCCCCGGCCCCGACAGAGATACGCCCCGCGCGGCGCCACCACCAACCCACCCATTAGATCTCACACCATCGAGTGATCGAGCTTTGTCCTTCCCACAACAACAAATGTAATGTTGCAGAATTTTTTGAAACAAAGGTCATGTTGCAAAAACTTTTGTAACAGAGGTCATGTTGTATTTTTTTTGCAGCAACATACTTGTTGCATACTTTTTTGCAACAAGATCTATGTTTCAGAAAAGCATCTGCAGCTCGTAGTCATGTCCGTCGCAGATTTGTTTTCTGCAACAAAGGTCTTCATCACCCGGTAGCAGCAAGAGCGGGGCATGAGCTCTGCTAGATGGTGGTGAGGGAGGATCGATGTTGGGGAACGTAGTATTCAAAAAAAAATTCCTACGATCATGCAAGATCTATCTAGGAGAATCATAGCAACGAGTGGAAAGAGTGTGTCCACGTACCCTCGTAGACCGAAAGCGGAAGCGTTAAGTAACGCGGTTGATGTAGTCGAAAGTCTTCGTGATCCAACCGATCAAGTACCGAACGCACGGCGCCTCCGCAATCTGCACACATACAACTCGGTGACGTCCCACAAACTCTAGATCCAGCTGAGGCCGAGGGAGAGTTTCGTCAGCACGACGGCGTGGTGACGGTGATGATGACGTTACCGGCGCAGGGCTTCGCCTAAACACTACAACGATATGACCGAGGTGTGTTTCTGTGGAGGGGGGCACCACACATGGCTAAAAGAAAGTTTGGTGTGCCCCCCTCCCACGTATATAAAGGGGGGAGGGAGGAGGAGGCTGGCCAAGGGGAGGAGGCGTGCCATGGGGGGCAATCCTACTCCAAGCAAGATTCGGCCCCCCCTTTCCTATTCCAACAAGGAGAAGGGGGAAGGAGAGGGACGAGAGAAGGAAAGGGGGGCGGCCCGCTAGTCCAATTCGGTTTGGGCTAGGGGGGCGTGCGCCACCCTTTGGCCTGCTTCCTCTCTTCCACTACTAGGCCCATGAGGCCCAATAACCCCCGAGGGGTTCCGGTGACCCCACGGTACTCCGGAAAATACCCGATACACCTCGGAATTATTCCGGTGTCTGAATATAGTCTTCCAATATATCAATCTTCATGTCTCGACCATTTTGAGACTCCTTGTCATGTCTATGATCTCATCCGGGACTGCGAACTACCTTCGGTACATCAAAACACATAAACTCATAATATGAATCGTCATCGAACGTTAAGCGCGCGGACCCTATGGGTTCAAGAACTATGTAGACATGACCGAGACTCATCTCCGGTCAATAACCAATAGCGGAACCTGGATGCTCATATTGGCTCCCACATATTCTACGAAGATCTTTATCGGTCAAACCACATAACAACATACGTTGTTCCCTTTGTCATCGGTATGTTACTTGCCCGAGATTCGATTGTCGGTATCACTAGACCTAGTTCAATCTCGTTACCGTCAAGTCTCTTTACTCGTTCCATAATGCATCATCTCGCAACTAACTCATTAGTTACATTGCTTGCAAGGCTTATAGTGATGTGCATTACCGAGAGGGCCCAGAGATACCTCTCCGACAATCAGAGACAAATCCTAATCTCGATCTATGCCAACTCAACAAACACCATCTGAGACACCTGTAGAGCATCTTTATAATCTCCCAGTTACATTGTGACGTTTGATAGTACACTAAGTGTTCCTCCGGTATTCGGGAGTTGCATAATCTCATAGTCATAGGAATATGTATAAGTCATGAAGAAATCAATAGCAATAAACTAGACGATCATAGGGCTAAGCTAACAAATGGGTCAAGTCAATCACATCATTCTCTAATGATGTGATCCCGTTCATCAAATGACAACTCATGTCTATGGCTAGGAAACTTAACCATCTTTGATTAACGAGCTAGTCAAGTAGAGGCATACTAGTGACACTCTGTTTGTCTATATATTCACACCTGTACTAAGTTTTCGGTTAATATAAATCTAGCATGAATAATTAACATTTATCATGATATAAGGAAATATAAATAACAACTTTATTATTGCATCTAGGGCATATTTCCTTCAGTCTCCCACTTGTACTAGAGTCAATAATCTAGATTACACAGTAATGATTCTAACACCCATGAAGTCTTGGTGTTGATCATGTTTTGCTCGTGAGAGAGGCTTAGTCAATGGGTCTGCAACATTCAGATCTGTATGTATTTTGCAAATCTCTATGTCTCCCTCCTTGACTTGATCGCGGATGGAATTGAAGCATCTCTTGATGTGCTCGGTTCTCTTGTGAAATCTGGATTCCTTTGCCAAGGCAATTGAACCAATATTGTCATAAAAGGTTTTCATTGGACCCGATGCACTAGGTATGACACCTAGATCAGATATGAACTCCTTCATATAGACTCCTTCATTTCCTGCTTCTGAAGCAGCTATGTACTCCGCTTCACACGTAGATCCCGCCACGATGCTTTGCTTAGAAGTGCACCAATTGACAGCTCCACCGTTCAATATAAATACGTATCCGGTTTGTGTCACCTCCACAAACAAGAAACATATCCTTAGTCCTCTTCAGGTATTTCGGGATATTCTTGACCGCTTTCCATTGATCCACTCCTGGATTACTTTGGTACAACCCTACTAAACTAATAGCAAGGCACACATCAGGTCTAGTACACAGCATTGCATACATGATAGAACCTATGGCTGAAGCATAGGCAATGATTTTCATTTTCTCTCTATCTTCTGCAGTGGTTGGGCATTGAGTCTGATTCAACTTCACACCTTGTAACACAGGACAGAACCCTTTCTTTGCTTGATCCATTTTGAACTTCTTCAAAACTTTATCAAGGTATGTGCTTTGTGAAAGTCCAATTAAGCATCTTGATCTATCTCTATATATCTTGATGCCCAATATATAAGCAGCTTCACCGAGGTCTTTCATAGAAAAACTTTTATTCAAGTATCCCTTTATGCTATCCAGAAATTCTATATCATTTCCAATCAACAATATGTCATCCACATATAATATTAGAAATGCTACAGAGCTCCCACTCACTTTCCTGTAAATACAGGCTTCTCCGAAAGTCTATATAAAACAGTATGCTTTGATCACACTATCAAAATGTTTATTCCAACTCCGAGATGCTTGCACCAGTCCATAAGTGGATCGCTGGAGCTTGCACACTTTGTTAGCATCCTTTGGATCAATAAAACCTTTGGGTTGCATCATATACAACTCTTCTTCCAGAAAACCATTCAGGAATGCAGTTTTGACATCCATTTACCAAATTTCATAATCATAAAATGCGGCAATTGCTAACATGATTCGGACGGACTTAAGCATTGCTACGGGTGAGAAGGTCGCATCATAGTCAAATCCTTGAACTTGTCGAAAACCTTTCGCAACAATTCGAGCTTTGTAGACAGTAACATTACCGTCAGTGTCAGTCTTCTTCTTGAAGATCCATTTATTCTCTATGGCTTGCCGATCGATACGTCTCCATCATATCTACTTTTCCAAACACTTTTGCCCTTGTTTTGGACTCTAACTTGCATGATTTGAATGGAACTAACCCGGAATGACGCTGTTTTCAACAGAATTGCCATGGTGCTATTTTTTTGCAGAAATAAAAGTTCTCGGAACGACCTGAAACTTCACGGAGAATATTTTTGGAATATATAAAAAATACTGGCAAAATAATCAAGACCAGGGGGCCCACACCTGTCCATGAGGGTGGGGTGCGCCACCCCCGGCGCCCCCGCCTCGTGGGCCCCCTGGTGCTCCACCGACGTCAACTCCAACTCTATATATTCACATTCGGGGAGAAAAAAATCAGAGAGAAGGATTCATCGCGTTTTACGATACAGAGCCACCGCCAAGCCCTAAACTCTCTCAGTAGGGCTGATCTGGAGTCTGTTCGAGGCTCCGGAGAGGGGGAATCTGTCGCTGTCATCATGATCAACCTTTCTCCATCACCAATTTCATGATGCTCACCGCCGTGCGTGAGTAATTCCATCGTAGGCTTGCTGGACGGTGATTGGTTGGATGAGATTTATCATGTAATCGAGTTAGTTTTGTTAGGGTTTGATCCCTAGTATCCACTATGTTCTGAGATTGATGTTGCTATGCTTAATGCTTGTCACTAGGGCCCGAAAAGCCATGAATTCAGATCTGAACCTATTATGTCTTCATGAATATATGTGAGTTCTTGATCCTATCTTGCAAGTCAATAGTCACCTATTATGTGTTATGATCCGTAAACCCAAGTGACAATAATCGGACCACTCTCGGTGATGACCGTAGTTTGAGGAGTTCATGTATTCACTAAGTGTTAATGCTTTGGTCCGATACTCAATTAAAAGGAGGCCTTAATATCCCTTAGTTTCCAATAGGACCCCGCTACCACGGGAGGGTAGGACAAAAGATGTCATGCAAGTTCTTTTCTATAAGCACGTATGACTATATTTGGAATACATGCCTACATTACATTGATGAATTGGAGCTAGTTTTGTGTCACCCTATGTTATAGCTATTGCATGAGGAATCGCATCCGACATAATTACCCATCACTGATCCAATGCCTACGAGCTTTTCACATCTTGATCTCTGCTTAGTTACTTTACCATTGCCACTATTACAATTACTACAAAACTGCTACTATTACTTTTGCCATTGTTACCATTACTTCCATACTACTTTGCTACTAAACACTTTGCTGCAGATATTAAGTTTTCCAGGTGTGGTTGAATCGACAACTCAACTGCTAATACTTGAGAATATTCTTTGGCTCCCTTGTGTCGAATCAATAAATTTGGGTTGAATACTCTACCTCGAAAACTGTTATGATCCCCTATACTTGTGGGTTATCAAGACTATTTTCGGCACCTTTGCTGGGGAGCATGGCTCTATTCTTTGAGTCACTTGGGATTTATATCTGCTGGTCACTATGAGGAACTTGAAAGACGAGAAAACCAAGATTTACCCCTCAACTACGAGGGGAGGTAAGGAACTGCCATCTAGCTCTGCACTTGATTCTCCTTCTGTTTTGAGTAAACTTGCGACACCTAAACCTGCTTTTGCTATTAATTATGATATGTCGCATGTTATTGATGATGCCACTTCGCTTTGCATGATACTTATGATGAAACTACTTCTATGCTTGATAATACTGTGCCACTAGGTGAATATCTTGATGAACAACTTGCTAGGGCTAGAGAGAATGAAATTATTGAAACTAATAATATTGATGAAAGTGATGATGAAGATTCTCCCCTAGATATGAACTGCCTTGTGCTCGAGGGTTATGTTATGGATGAAGAAACTGCTAGAGACTTTCTTGCTTGCATTGATAGAAATGATCTTAAGAAATTATTAGCTAAGCTGAAAGAAAACTTTGAATGCTAGAATGAAATATGACCCTACTTTTGCTACTTCACCTATCTCGCATTATCGATAAGGATTATGATTTCTCCGTCGATCCCGAGATAATTACTTTGGTTGAATCTTATCCTTTTCATGGCTATGAATCTGAAACTGTTGTGGCACATCTTACTAAATTAAACGATATAGCCACCCTATTTACTCATGAGGAAAAATTACATTACTATATCCTTAAGTTATTTCCGTTGTCATTAAAGGGTGATGCTAAAACATGGTTTAATTATCTTGATCCTGGTTGTGTGCGTAGTCCCCAGGATATGATTTATTACTTCTCTGCTAAATATTTCCCCGCTCATAAGAAACAAGATGCTTTAAGGGAAATATATAACTTTGTGCAAATTGAAGAAGAGTGTCTCCCACAACCTTGGGGGAGGCTTCTCCAATTACTTCATGGTTTGCCTGATCATCCTCTCAAGAAAAAATGAAATACTTGATATCTTCTATAATGGACTAACCGATGCTTCCAGAGACCACCTGGATAGTTGTGCTGGTTGTGTTTTCAGGGAAAGAACTGTTGATCAAGCTGAATTACTATTGAATACTATGTTGGCTAATGAGAATAATTGGACACTTCCTGAACCAACTCCTAAGCCAACTCCAAGAAAAGGGTATTCTATTTCTCACCCCAAGATATACAAGAGGCAAAGAAATCTATGAAAGAAACAGGCATTAAAGCTGAAGATGTTAAGAATTTACCACCTATTGAAGAAATACATGGTCTTGATAACCAGTCATAGGTAGTAAAGGTAAATTCTCTCTATAGATATGATAAAGCTGAAATCCCATCTACTAAGTTTGCTAGCCAATCCTTGGATGAGTTTGATGACTTTATGGTTAAACAAGAAAACTTCAATGCTTATGTTGGTAGACAATTGAAACGCAATGCTTATATGATTGAACACTTGAGTGATTATATGTCTAGAGTTAAAGGTGAACTTAAACTTATTAGTAAACATGCTTCTATGGTTTCCACTCAAGTAGAACAAGTGCTTAAAGCTCAAAATGATTTGCTCAATGAATTAAATAATAAGAAAAATGATAATGATGTTAGAGTTATGACTAGAGGGGGTAAAATGACTCAGGAACCATTGTATCCTGAGGGCCACCCTAAGAGAGTTGAGCAAGATTCTTAGAGAACTAATGTAGATGCTCCTAGTCCTTCTAAGAGGAAGAAAAGGAAAAATGATAGGACTTTGCATGCTTCTAGTGAACCTATTGTCGACACACCGAGAATCCCAATGGTATTTCTATTTCGATGCGGAAACACAACTGTGATGAGCATGAACCTAGTGATAATATTAATGATGATGTTCATGTTGATGCTCAACCTAGCAATAATAATGATGTAGAATTGAACCTGTTGTTGATCTTGATAGCCCACAATCAAAGAATCAACATTATGATAAGAGAGACTTTTTTGCTAGGAAGCACGGTAAAGAAAGAGAACCATGGGTTCAGAAACCCATGCCTTTTCCTCCTAAACCATCCAAGAAAAAGGATGATGAGGATTTTGAGCGCTTTGTTGAAATGATTAGACCTATCTTTTTGCATGCGTTTGATCGATATGCTCAAAATGAATCCTTATGCTAAGTATATGAAAGATGTTGTTACTAATAAAAGAAAGATACCGGAAGCTGAAATTTCCACCATGCTTGCTAATTATACTTTTAGAGGTGGAATACCTAAGAAAATAGGAGATCCAGGAGTACCAACTATACCATGCTCCATTAAAAGAAACTATGTTAAAACTTCTTTATGTGATCTTGGAGCCGGTGTTAGTGTTATGCCTCTCTCTTTATATCGTAGACTTGATTTGAATAAGTTGACACCTACTGAAATATCTTTGCAAATGGCCGATAAATCAACTGCTATACATGTCGGCATTTGTGAGGATGTGCCTGTTGTGGTTGCAAACGTTACTATTTTAACGGACTTTGTTATTCTTGATGTTCCCGAGGACGACAATATGTCGATTATCCTTGGTAGACCCTTTTTGAATACTGCAGGGGCTGTTATTTATTGCAACAAAGGTTGTCAGATGTTGGGTTCCGGCAGACCCTTAAGGTTCAAACACTGGGGTGCGCACGAAGATCTCTCCCCTCCGATCTACGTCTGATCGCCTCGTGAGATCTAAGCTGTAAACGATGAACAA
This sequence comes from Aegilops longissima, assembly GCA_021605205.1. NCBI lineage: Eukaryota > Viridiplantae > Streptophyta > Magnoliopsida > Poales > Poaceae > Aegilops > Aegilops longissima. Next base: position 196,742,029 of record CM038682.1, read on the forward strand.
CACAAGGGACACGAGATTTATACTGGTTCGGGCCACCGTTGTGGTGTAATACCCAACTCTAGTGTGTGGTGTGGTGGATTGCCTCTGGGCTGATGATGAATAGACAAAGGAAGAACAGCCTCATGAGAGGTGTTCTTGAGTTGGTGCGATGAACTGCTTGGGTGAGTTCGATCGCCTCTCTCTCTCTCTCTCTCTCTCTCTCTCTCTCTCTGCTAGGGCTCTATCAGATGCCTCTACTCGGTGGTGGCTAGCTCCATTTATAGAGGCCCTGTGCCTCTCCCCAAATATTGAGCGGGAAGGGCGCCAACAACGGCCATTTCGAAGGGGAACATCTAGTACAAGTTATCCTGACTAAAGTTGGTCTTCGGCTGCCAAAAGCACTGGCGATGACGCCGTCTTGGGCTCTACGATGACCTCCATCCTGCCGCTCTGCTGGTCTTGGTCTTGTTGCACTGAAATGGCAACCTTTGCCTGATGCCTCGGTACTCCACGTCTGTGCTTGCCCCCTTTGCACCAAAGAGGAAACAAGGACACTGCGCAGGCCGGCGCCCGCCTGGCGCCCGCCTGCCCTCGATCGTCATGGCTTGCGTCACGAGCACCTCGCGAGGTACCCTGCCTTGACCTCTCCGCCTCCTCGCGAGCCTGCCTAGCGAGGCCGTCCCTGAGGAAGCCTTGCGTCATCCGCCCTGCGAGGCTTGGCCCCTTGCGAGGGTCTTGAGTCTTGTGCTGATGAAGACGGGCCGTAGTGGGCCACCACTTGAGCCACACCGCAGGCCGCAGGTAGGCAAGTCTGGGGACCCCCATTCCCAGAACACCGACAAAGGCAATGTCACCTTTCATGTTAATGGTAATGAGCATACGGTACACTTTCCGAGGAAACAACCTCAAGTCCACAGTATAAATTCCATTGGAAAAATTCCAACTATTACTATTGGAGGTTTTGAATTTCCTCTTCCTACTGTCAAGAAGAAATATGATATTCTTATTATTGGGGACATGCATATCCCCGTTGAGGTAACCTAGTGTTATTCGAAAATTCTCCGGTTTCATGCGATTCGGAATGAGTTTGTTAGCAAGACTTGATCAACCTTGTTAGTGGATTCCTTTTGATGAGCATGAGATGGATGAAGTTAGAAAGCACAACTCTCTGTACCCTCCTTTTACTTTCTGTTCTTTAGATTAAATAAAGAAAAATTAGTACTTTCTGTCTGTTTTTCTGAATTATCCTTGCAATAAAAAATACCTCGAAAATAAAAGTTCTCCAAATGACCTAAAATTGAAATATGATTTTTTATAGAATATTTAAGAATATCTGGCACTGAGAACACATCAGGGGGAGCCATCACCTGGCCACGAGGGTCCAGGGCGCGTCCCCTGCCTTGTGGGACCCACGTGACCCCCCTCCACTTATTCCGGCACCACCTAGCTCAAACCCGTGTTCTAGCTCGTTTTGCTGTGATTTTCGATCTCCTTGCTCAAAGCTCCACTCACAAAACTGCTTTGGGGGATTGTTCTTTGGTATGTGACTCCTCCAATGGTCCAATTAGTTTTTGTTCTAGTGCTTTATTTATTGCAATTTTTTTGCTGCTTAGGTGACCCTGTTCTTGAGCTTGCATGTCAAATTTATATGGTCCCAAGTAGTTCTAATGCATGATATAGTCTCTAGGCACTTGTGGGAGTACTTGCTATCAATCTTGTTGAGTTTTGTTCACTTTTATTTTGAGTCACTAAAAATTTCAGAAATTTTTCAGAGGAAGAAACATGTTTAGGAAAATGTACCAAGGTGGTTCCTCAAGAAAGCAGGCAGCTAGGCTTGCGATATGTGAGCCAGACCATGAACTACCAAGAGAAGCTCAAGTGCGGCCTTGTGAATGGCCGTCAGGAGATTTTATGGTCCAAGCAGGAATTAAGGAGGAATTTGACGCAGATAAAGCGTAATGCTAAATTGAGGGCTTCTTGTCGATAAGTGCTCCCAATATTACTACCTAACTGATTCCTTTGTGGGAAGGTTTAAATTTACATCATCACGTAATTCTCACACTGTCCTATTTGATCTTTATGATAAATCTTATACCATGGACTTAGAAGATTTTAATACTGCTTGTAAACTCCCGCAGTGGGGTAATGCTATTGAACCTCGCAAATCTGAATATAAAGACTTTCTTGCTAGTATAACTGTGGGGGGATCTAGAGAAATCACGCAAGCTACCATAGGGAGCATCCATTTTCCTGCCATACATTATTTTTCTCTCTTTATAGGTAGATGTATTAACGGTAAAGATGAAGCCTGTCACATGTGCGTTCCAGATCTTAGTGTTCTCAAGAGTGTTGTATTAGGAGATAAACAATATAACTTGGGAGCTACTGTGGCACGAAGGTTGCATCATAACAGTATTAGAGGAGATTTGTTTGGAGGAATTTATGCAAACCGTTTAGCTAATTTTCTTGAGGTACCCATTTTCGTGAAAATGATATGGAGTTGCCACCTGCTTATCTAGATTTTAATGCTATGGTTCGCCATCAGTATGTTGAGAGGAGTGAACAGTCTCTCCAGTACCGACTAATCTTTGACAGACGTCGCGCTGTCCATATTACTCTCCCTGCTCCTACTTTCTTTGACTCTCAGGTAAAAAGGAGATATGTTATAACCAGGGAGGAGGTGAACGAGTACACAGGAGGACGGAGGCAGCTTGCCTCCAAGCTACAGCTCGTGATGCAGTAGCAGCTGCATCTTAGTACGACCCCAGTTACAACTTCGGATATCCGCCAGGCCATCCATGGGCATATACCAACTTAGGCCAAAAGCTTAAGCTTGGGGGAGTACGTATTTCTCACCAACATTACATTCATGTTCACACACTCATTCTAGTTGTCGGTGTTCATACCTTTTCATTGTACTATCCATGCTAGGTTATTTTCTTTTCTTGATTTCTTCTTGTGTTCTTGAATAACCTTAAGAAAAACCAAACAAATTAGTTGTAGCTTTTAGCTAGTTTACTTTCCATGCCTGTAGTAGTAGTAATTAAAAGAAAACCCAAAAAGATTTATTGTTCTTCTTTTGCTTGTTGGGAGCTTTCCCGTGTAAGTAGTTTTATTTATTTTCTTTTCTTTGGGGGTCGAGAGGAGAAGACCATGATGAAAATGTTAAAGTGGCTCTTACATGCATTATTGTTGATTTAACCAGGAGCCCATATTACCTTGTCTTCTCCTTTGTATTAAATGCTTGCAGATTCCAGCTTAGTCCAATGCACGCACTATTATTATTATCCACACCGCTCGGTCGTATGCGAGTGAAAGGCAATAATGACGATATATGATGGACTGATTGAGACGAGAGAAGCTGGTATGAACTCGACCTCTCTTGTTTTTGTAAATATGATTAGTTCATCGTTCCTGATTCAGCCTATTATGAATGAAACATGTTTGCAATGACGATTAGAGATTATAGTTGCTTATGCCATGCTTAATTAGCTAGGAGTTTATAATGGTTTACCTTGCGTGCCAACATGCTATTAAAATGGTTGTGATGTGGTATGGTAGGGTAGTATCCTCATTTGAACGATTCGAGTGGCTTGATTTGGCACATGTTCACGCATGTATAGTTGAAACAAAATCAACATAGCCTCCACGATATTTATGTTCATGGTGAATTATATCCTACTCATGCTTGCACTTAGTGTTGATTAATTTTAATGCATGTTCATCACTGTTGTCGCTCTCTAGTTGGTCGCTTCCCAGTCTTTTTCTAGCCTTCACTTGTACTAAGCGGGAATACTACTTGTGCATCCACTTCCATAAACCCCAAAGTTATTCCATATGAGTCCACCATACCTTCCTATATGCGGTATCTACCTGCCGTTCCAGGTAAATTTGTATGTGCCAAACTCTAAACCTTCAAATGAAATTCTGTTTTGTGTGCTCAAATAGCTCATGTATCAACTAGGGATGTATGTATCTTCCATGCTAGGTGGGTTATTCTCAAGAGGAGGGTATGTACCAGTAGCTATGTGTTTGATCTCTATCTCTCTCGTGTTCTTGATTCGGCACGATCTTGATGTATCATGAGCTTTGCTATTATAGTTGGATCTTATGATGTTTCTCCCCCTCTTATCTCTTGTGATGAATTGAGTTTTCCCTTTGAAGTTATCTGCTACCTCTTGAGCACTGCGTTGGATTTCCCCGAAGAGGAGAGGATGATGCAGCAAAGTAGCGTAAGTATTTCCCTCAGTTTTGAGAACCAAGGTATCAATCCAAGAGGAGGCCACGCACAAGTCCCTCGTACCTGCACAAAACGATAGCTCCTCGCAACCAACGCGATTAGGGGTTGTCAATCCCTTCACGATCACTTACGAGAGTGAGATCTGATAGAGATGATAGATAATATTTTTGGTATTTTGGTATAGAGATGCAAAGTAAAAAGTAAAAGGCAAAGTAAAAAAGAAAGCAAGTATTAAAGTAATGGAGATTGTATGATGAGAATAGACCCGGGGGCCATAGGTTTCACTAGTGGCTTCTCTAAAGAGCATAAGTATTCTACGGTGGGTGAACAAATTACTGTTGAGCAATTGACAGAATTGAGCATAGTTATGAGTATATCTAGGTATGATCATGTATATAGGCATCACGTCCAAGACAAGTAGACCAAACAATTCTGCATCTACTACTATTACTCCACTCATCGACCGCTATCCAAAGATGCATATAGAGTATTAAGTTAAAACAGAGTAATGCCTTAAGCGAGATGACATGATGTAGAGGGATAAATTCATGCAATATGATAAATACACCATCTTGTTGTCCTCGATGGCAACAATACAATACGTGCCTTGCAACCCTTTCTGTCACTGGGTAAGGACACCGCAAGATTGAACCCAAAGCTAAACACTTATTCCATTGCAAGAACTACCAATCTAGTTGGCCAAACCAAACGGATAATTCGAAGAGACTTGCAAAGATAACCAATCATACATAAAAGAATTCAGAGAAGATTCAAATATTATTCATAGATAAGCTAGATCATAAACCCACAATTCATTGGTCACAACAAACACACCGCAAAGAGAAGATTACATCGAATAGATCTCCACGAGAGAGGGGGAGACCATTGTATTGAGATCCAAAAAGAGAGAAGAAGCCATCTAGCTACTAGCTATGGACCCGAAGGTCTGAAGTAAACTACTCACACTTCATCGGAGGGGCTATGGTGTTGATGTAAAAGCCCTCCGTGGTGGATGCCCCTCCCATGAGCTCCTAACAGGCCCCAAGATGGGATCTCATGGATACAGGAAGTTGCGGCGGTGGAATTAGGTTTTGGCCCTGCTCGATCGCTTGGGGTACGTGAGGTATATATAGGAGGAAGGAGTACGCTGATGAGCAACAGGGGCCCACGAGGCAGGGACGCGCCTAGGGGGCGCCCCACCTCGTGACCGCCTCTGTTACTTTCTTGGAGTAGGGTCCAAGTCTCCGGATCACGCTCGTGAGAAAATCACGCTCAAGGTTTCATTCCATTTGGCCTGCTTGATATTCCGCTTTCTTCAAACACTGAAATAGGCAAAACAAGAATTTCGGGTTGGGCCTCCGTTAATAGGTTAGTCCCAAAAATAATATAAAAGTGGAAAATAAAGCCCAATATAGTCCAAAACAGTAGATAAAGTAGCATGGAGCAATCAAAATTATAGATATGTTGGAGACGATCGCATCCCCAAGCTTAATTTCTGCTCGTCCTCGAGTAGGTAAATGATAAAAGAGAATTTTTGATGCGGAGTGATACTTTGGCATAATTTCAATGTAAATCTTCTTAATTGTGGTATGAATATTCAGATCCGAAAGATTCAAGACAAAAGTTCATATTGACATAAAAATAATAATACTTCAAGCATACAAACTAAGCAATTATGTCTTCTCAAAATAACATGGCCAAAGAAAGTTATCCCTACAAAATCATATAGTCTGGCTATGCTCCATCTTCCCCACACAAAATATTTAAATCATGCACAACCCCGATGACAAGCCAAGCAATTGTTTCATACTTTAAAATTTTCAAAACTTTTTCAATCTTCACGCAATATATGAGCGTGAGCCATGGATATAGCACTATATGTGGAATAGAATGGTGGTTGTGGAGAAGACAAAAGGAGGGAAGATAGTCTCACATCAACTAGGCGTATCAACGGGCTATGGAGATGCCCATCAATAGATATCAATGTGAGTGAGTAGGGATTGCCATGCAATGGATACACTAGAGCTATAAGTATATGAAAGCTCAAGAAAAGAAACTAAGTGGGTGTGCATCCAACTCGCTTGCTCACGAATACCTAGGGCATTTGAGGAAGTCCATCATTGGAATATACAAGCCAAGTTCTATAATGAAAAATTCCCACTAGTATATGAAAGTGACAAAATGAGAGACTCTCTATCATGAAGATCTTGGTGCTAATTTGAAGCACAAGTGTGGTAAAAGGATAGTAGCATTGTCCCTTCTCTCTTTTTCTCTCATTTTTTTATTTGGGTCTTTTCTCTTTTTTTATGGCCTCTTTTTTTTTCTTTTTTCTTTTTTTTTCGTCCGGAGTCTCATCCTGACTTATGGGGGAATCATGGTCTCCATCATCCTTTCCTCACATGGGAAAATGCTCTAAAGAATGATGATCATCACACTTTTATTTTTCTTACAACTCAAAAATCACAACTCGATTCTTAGAACAAAGTATGTCTCTATATGAATGCCTCCGGCGGTGTACCGAGATATGCAATGAAACAAGAGTGACATGTATGAAAGAATTATGAAAGGTGGCTTTGCCACAAATACGATGTCAACTACATGATCATGCTAGCAATATGACAATGATGGAGCATGTCATAATAAACGGAACGGTGGAAAGTTGCAATGGCAATATATTTCGGAATGGCTATGGAAATGCCATGATAGGTAGGTATGGTGGCTGTTTTGAGGAAGATATATGGTGGGTGTATAATACCGGCGAAAAGTGCGCGGTATTAGAGAGGCTAGCAATGGTGGAAGGATGGGAAAAAGTGCGTATAATCCATGGACTCAACATTAGTCATAAAGAACTCATATAATTATTGCAAAAATCTAGAAGTTATCAAAGCAAAGTATTACGCGATGCTCCTAGGGGATAGATTGGTAGGAAAAGACCATCGTCATCCCCGACCGCCACTCATAAGGAAGACAATCAATAAATAAATCATGCTCCGAAGTTCATCACATAACGGTTCACCATACGTGCATGCTACGGAATCACAAACTTCAACACAAGTATTCTTTAAATTTACAACTACTCAACTAGCATGACTCTAATATCACCATCTTCATATCTCAAAACAATTATCAAGCATCAAACTTTTCTTAGTATTCAACGCACTCAAAAGAAAGTTTCACATATCTTGAATACCAAGTATATTAATATTAAGAAAATTACCATGCTATTAACGACTCTCAAAATAATCTAAGTGAAGAATGAGAGATCAATAGTTTCTTTAAAACAAATCCACCACCGTGCACTAAAATATCTAAGTGAAGTACTAGAGCAAAAATCATCACGCTCAAAAGATATAAGTGAAGCACATAGAGTATTCTATCAAATTCCAGTTCATGTATGGCTCTCTCAAAAGGTGTGTACAGAAAGGATGATTGTGGTAAACTAACAAGCAAATACGCAAATAATACAAGACGCTCCAAGCAAAACACATATCATGTGGTGAATAAAAATATAGCTCCAAGTAAATTACCGATGGAAGTAGATTTAAAGAGGGATGCCTTCCGGGCATCCCCAAGCTTTGACTTTTGGTGTCCTTGATTATCTTGGGAGTGCCATGGGCATCCCCAAGCTTAGGCTCTTGCACTCCTTGTTCCATAATCCATCAAAAAATTTACCCAAAACTTGAAAACTTCACAACACAAAACTCAATAGAAATCTCGTGAGCTCCGTTAGAGAAATAAAACAAAAGACTACTTTAAGATACTGTAATGAACTCATTATTTATTTATATTGGTGTTAAACCTACTGTATTCCAACTTCTCTATGGATTATAAACTATTTTACTAGCCATAGATTCATCAAAATAAGCAAACAACACACGATAAACAGAATCTGTCAAAAACAGAACAGTCTGTAGTAATCGGTAACTAACGCAAACTTCTGGAACTCCAAAAATTCTACCAAAATTAGAAGACCTATACAATTTGTTTATTGATCATAAGCAATTGGAATCAGTATTTTATCATGTTCTGGTGATTTTTAATAATTCGGGCACTGAGCACAAAGTTTCTGGAAATTACAGCAAGATCAAATAACTATCATCCAAGAAGATCCAATAGGTCTAGCTTGGCGCAAACACTAATTAAAACATAAAACCACATCCAAACAGAGGCTATATGGATTATTTATTCCTAAACAGAAACAAAAGCAAAAAACTAAAAATAAAATTGGGTTGCCTCCCAACAAGCGCTATCGTTTAACGCCCCTAGCTAGGCATAAAAGCGCGGATAGATCTAGGTAGTGTCGTAGTAATATGATAGATCGGTGAAACTCATTTCATATTCTCCACGTTCGGCAGCAAGTTTTCTTTGAGGCAAGCAAAAGTAATCAAAAGGGCTAAATTTAATAGGACAAAAGTCCCCAAGATCAATTTTAGGAGGTATAGGTTCCTCTTTCGGCCCTTCGTATTGCACAACCAATTCATCATTATAAGCGTTCTTTTGACAGAACTTGGTGAGCCTATACTCTAGAGAGCATCCTAGCTCATTATTTCGAATAGTCAAATCATCATTAAGCTCAGAGATTCTATTAATTAAAATATTGGTAGGCACCTTTTTTCTAAGATTTTCATTGAAAGCAACATAGTCGATAGATTGAAAACACATTATTTCTTCTTGATCAAAAAGGATAGATTCTATGGGAGGACGGCCAACGTCCACCCTATAATGCGCAAAGATTTCTTTGGCTTCTTTTATTATAAATCTGAATTCATGAGCCAAAAAGATAGTAGCGGCACGCTTAACAGAGGAGTGTTCAATATTAGAAAATTCTAGGAAAATTCTTTGTATAGAAGGGTGCATATGCATAAATTGCCTTTCAAGTTCAACGATAAGCATGGCAATAGAGTCCGCAAGGCTACTAGTTCTATGGAGAATAGAACCACCCATAGAGGGTAAAGCACCAGCACAAGTAAAGAAAACTTGAATAACTCACTTTCCAATAATATTACCATTATCGATTCGAAATATTTTTGTATGATAGGTAGGGGATTCTTCAGCAGGAGCTTCAGAATTTTCCATGATATTATTATCGTCCATATCGGCAATAATTTCCCCAATTTCAAACATAACGACAAGCAAGCAAACTAACACACGAGCAAACAAAAGGACGAGGAAAAGGAAACGGGAAAAAGAGAAGGAGATAGGGAAAGAGAGGGCGAATAAAATGGCAAGGGCGAAGTGGGGGAGAGGAAAACGAGAGGCAAATGGCAAATAATGTAATGCGAGAGATAGGGATTGTGATGGGTACTTGGTATGGTGATTGACTTGCTCTTGTGTGAGCCTCCCCGGCAACGGCGCCAGAAATCCTTCTTGCTACCTCTTGAGCACTGCGTTGGATTTCCCCGAAGAGGAGAGGATGATGCAGCAAAGTAGCGTAAGTATTTCCCTCAATTTTTGAGAACCAAGGTATCAATCCAGTAGGAGGCCACGCACAAGTCCCTTGTACCTGCACAAAACGATAGCTCCTCGCAACAAACGCGATTAGGGGTTGTCAATCCCTTCACGGTCACTTACGAGAGTGAGATCTGATAGAGATGATAGATAATATTTTTGGTATTTTTGGTATAGACATGCAAAGTGAAAAGTAAAAACAAAGCAAGTATTAAAGTAATGGAGATTGATATGATGAGAATAGACCCGAGGGCCATAGGTTTCACTAGTGGCTTCTCTCAAGAGCATAAGTATTCAATGGTGGGTGAACAAATTACTGTTGAGCAATTGACAGAATTGAGCATAGTTATGAGTATATCTAGGTATGATCATGTATATAGGCATCACGTCCAAGACAAGTAGACAGAAACAATTCTGCATCTACTACTATTACTCCACTCATCGACCGCTATCCAGCATGCATCTAGAGTATTAAGTTAAAAACAGAGTACCGCCTTAAGTGAGATGACATGATGTAGAGGGATAAATTCAAGCAATATGATAAATACTCCATCTTGTTATCCTCGATGGCAACAATACAATACGTGCCTTGCAACCCTTTTTGTCACTAGGTAAGGACACCGCAAGATTGAACCCAAAGCTGAACACTTCTCCCATTGCAAGAACTACCAATCTAGTTGGCCAAACCAAACGGATAATTCGAAGAGACTTGCAAAGATAACCAATCATACATAAAAGAATTCAGAGAAGATTCAAATATTATTCATAGATAAGCTGGATCATAAACTCCCAATTCATCGGTCTCAACAAACACACCACAAAAAGAAGTTACATCGAATAGATCTCCACGAGAGAGGGGGAGAACATTGTATTGAGATCCAAAAAGAGAGAAGAAGCCATCTAGCTACTAGCCATGGACCCGAAGGTCTGAAGTAAACTACTCACACTTCATCGGAGGGGCTATGGTGTTGATGTAGAAGCTCTCCATGGTGGATGCCCCCTCTGGCGAAGCTCCGGAATAGGACCCAAGATGGGATCTCGTGGATACAGGAAGTTGTGGCGGTGGAATTATGTTTTTGGCTCCTATTCTGACCGTTTGGGGGTACGTAGGTATATATAGGAGGAAGGAGTACGTCGGTGGAGCAACAGGGGGCCCACGAGGCGGGGCGCGCCTAGGGGCGCCCCACCTCGTGACCGCCTCACTTTCTTGGAGTAGGGTCCAAGTCTCCGGATCACGCTCAAGGAGAAAATCACGCTTCCGATGGTTTCATTCCGCTTGGCCTCCGCTTGATATTCCGCTTCTTCAAACACCAAATAGGCAAAAACAGCAATTCAGGCTGGGCCTCTGCTTAATAGGTTAGTCTCAAAATAATATAAAAGTGGAAAATAAAGCCCAATATAGTCCAAAACAGTAGATAAAGTAGCATGGAGCAATCAAAATTATAGATACGTTGGAGATGTATCATTATATTATCGGATTTAGTCTTTAAGCATTTGAGAACACTTGATGTATGTCTTGCATGTGCTTATCTGTGGTGACAATGGGATATTCACGTGATCAACTTAATGTATGTTTTGGTGATCAACTTGCGGGTTCAAAGGACCTTGTGAACTTATGCATAGGGGTTGGCACACGTTGCCTTGACTCTCCGGTAGAAACTTTGGGGCACTCTTTGAAGTTCTATGTGTTGGTTGAATAGATGAATCTGAGATTGTGTGATGCATATCGTATAATCATACCCACGGATACTTGAGGTGACATTGAAGTATGTAGGTGAAATTAGGGTTTTGTTGATTTGTGTCTTAAGGTGTTATTCTAGTACAAACTCTATGATAGATCTAATGAAAGAATAGCTTCGTGTTATTTTACTACGGACTCTTGAATAGATCGATCAGAAAGAATAACTTTGAGGTGGTTTCGTACCCTACAATAATCTCTTCGTTTGTTCTCCGCTATTAGTGACTTTGGAGTGACTTTTTGTTGCATGTTGAGGGATATTTATATGATCCAATTATGTTATTACTAGTCATCAACCCGTGCACCCGCACGGGCTAGCGAATATTTATTGTTTAAGTTTTTTTTTGAAAATTGTAGGACGTATAGTAGAGGACGACCGTGATAACATTTTAAACATGGAGTTTTTATGTTCAATTGTCTGATGGAAAGAGGGGTGAAATTGTTTGATCCAGCTGTGATTAGATGGTTTGCATGGATTTTCCTTTTTTTATCATTCAATCTCTCATAATTTGCTAATATTATATATTGTTGACATGAATATTGTGGGCAAGATAGTTGCAAATGTGAAATTAGTTTTATGTGCTATTTCCTTCGAACTTCTGTATCTCTAAATTTTATAACTATAAAATATATATAAATCTTTGGTCAATTGTAAAAGATTGTAAGGTCCAATTTAGGTAAACACTTAAGCCATCTGAACGATTAGGATGGTGTCCGCTATACTTAGCAAATGGATTATTATGGAATAACTTACATGTAGTTGTTGCACGGAAATCATCATAGCCTTCACAACGTCTGCGTCATGTCTGCTCCCTTGTCCTTAAATACTTTCCATGTGAGCCTAGATATGCCAAGATTGATACATTTGTGTGAAAACAGGGATATCAAATTATAATGATCCGATGAAAGAAAATTCAATAGTATATCTTAGAAATTGACACCAGGTCACTAACAAAGAGCACCAAAAAATATAACGGGAATACTAAGAAAACATAACGAAATACTTGTGAAACTAAATATCCAATAGACATATATATGACCCACATAATTTTCTACTACAATCGAGTACATTAATTAAGTATATTGTAATGAGATTACCTTGCTTAAACAACACCGAGATGCCTCCAAGAGAAACATAAGAAAATAATCTAGTCCGGTATTTTAAAATCTGATGCAAAAAAGAGGCATATACGTTGTTTGTTTTATTAAACACATTATAAAAAGGAAAAAAAATTAAAGCTAGTCTTTAAGTTGGATTATCATCCATGTAATGCTAAACGCAACATAAGCTACAATAGAGAAATATATGAGTAGTATCTTATGGAAAGTGGATTAAATGATCTCTTCTTGTGTGGAGATGTTGGCATCAGACTCCTATTCTATTACGATTACCATTTTTGCTTCTGTGACACATGCATATTGATGCGTAGGCAGCCCTGCTTGTGCATGCCACTCTTTTTGCAAGAAAAGCTGATAAACTGCATACATACTATCTAGTTTGTTTTAATGCGAGAGAGAAAATTCTTTGAGAAGCATTTAACATCCCTCTATTTTTTTAAAGAAAAACACATGTAGTATCCTTTTCCTTCAATGTGCAGCAATGAATCTGACTCGGTCTCTGTTATTGATAACCAAAAACCTCTTCACAAAAAGAAAAAGGAGTTTTGATCGGACCCAATTTGTTCATGCAACAGGTTAACATATAACAACATAATTGAAGCGAAACTGCTACATGTGATCACATCAACGTTTATGTAAATTTGTCAGCATCCTAAACTAATAAGTATATGTCAGCACAACGTATTCATTTGGATTGTTTAATAGAAACATGACTGATCAGCACATGATCGCTTTCACTTGTAACATACCGAGTCTGCTCATAGCATATCTGCACACATGTTGTTAGTGAACAACCAATTAAGCAAGATACTTTATTTTGCAAATAAAAAATAAAATAAAATTGCTAGTCCCACTTAGATTATGAACAGAAGATCAAACTGGCCCTGGACCAACAAAGTTCAACAAAATTGAAAATCTAACAGAAAAAAAGCAAACCTTCATGAAGATTATAGAGATATGACTGACCAATCTGATAGCTATGAATCATGTCGGGCTGATCAAGCTCCCACAGAGGGACGATGAAGGGACTGGTGACCGGCGCCTGCAAGGTGGACATGGTCCTGGAGTTGAACGGGTCGAGATTTACAACTGGCTCCAACTCATGCCGACACTGTCCGCTCATAAGACGGCCCCTGGATTGCTGGATAAACGGAATTGGGAAGATTGCTAGAAAAGGATGCTGAGGAGATTCACCGGATATCCTCTTCAACTCCATGAACCAACCAACTGTGCCACACCTGATTGACCCACAAAAATCTCCCCGACTGAAACTACTACCATCCGAGACATCAAACAATAGGTATATGACGACCACTACTTAATTGCTACTACTCAACACCTGGTGATGCTCCCATCGTCCACACCACGACCCGGCAGGAGCTTAGACATCTTGACCTCTTTGTTGTAATACTTAAACATGGCATGGATAGTCAACTACTCGTGTTCTGATCTTCCATCGTCTGCATCTCCTCAATTTTCCATTGAAAAATTGCATAGGCACTCATTGATCAGCTTCCTTTAGGAGACAATCTTCACATCATCACATGGATTGAATTTGTGTGCTCTACCAAGAGAACCGGCCTCTATTCATGACATTGCTAGGGGAAAGTTGTGCTTTATGCACCGATGTGAGGAGGTCAATAGAATTGCTTTAGGAGTTTGCTTCGACGACCCATTGGTCTACAGCGTGCGGCGACTTCCTACCTCTCGCAGAGTGCAGCCTCACAAATAATGGTGGTTGTTTGATCCGATTCAAATTGCCATGTTGATGGCCTTCTCTGTCGTAGTTCTTCCACGATCGCGGGCCTATCAGTCTGTCGTATTTCCTCCACCCTGCAGTCTCACCGACAATAACGAATGTCGATCCAACTCAAACTACAATGGATGCACCTCCTTGTCCAAGCCTATTCTATTTTGGATTGTTTTTTGATCGGGGCATGGAAGGATATCATCCTCCAACGCATATCGTGGTTAGGTTAGGGATTGAAGGAACATATAAGAGAAAGGTCGGATGGATTGTTTCTGAGATTGATTTATGCGTCTATTGTTGTACTTCCTCCGCCCTGCAGCTTTGCTGACAATAATGGATGTCGATCCAACTCAAACTGCCATGGATGCACCTCCTTCTCCACTACATCACCTATTGTGGATTTTTTTGATCGGGGCATGGAAGGATCTCATCCTCCAATGCATATCGTGGTTAGGTTAGGGGTTCAAGGAATGGGATAAGTAAGAGAGAGGTTGGCTGGATCTTTTCTGTAGATTGGGTTCTATGTGGATTTAAGATGGAGAAATTGCAGAGGCATGTTAAAGAGGTACGTAGCTTTTTTAAAGGCATACATGTGGGATAATGTGCGAGGAATCCCCAAAGGACATTATCATCCGACGGTTGTAGATAACTAATCTGGAGACTGGACGGACAATTTGATTAGATTATGAGGATTAACAAGGAGGCTCTAATGATGCTTCCAATTAGTAAATATAAGATTGTTGAGAGAACTTGCACTAGTGAAAGTATGAACCCTAGGCCTTGTTTCAACGCATTGCAATACTATTTGTGCTCACTTTTATCATTAGTTACCTTGTTGTTTTTATATTTTCAGATTATAAAAACCTATATCTACCATCCATATTGCACTTGTATCACCATCTCTTCGCCGAACTAGTGCACCTATACAATTTAACATTGTATTGGTGTGTTGGGGACACAAGAGACTCTTTGTTATTTGGTTGTAGGGTTGCTTGAGATAGACCATTTTCATTCTACGCCTCCCACGGATTGATAAACCTTAGGTCATCCACTTGAGGGAAATTTGCTACTGTCCTACAAACCTCTGCACTTGGAGGCCCAACAACATCTATAAGAAGAAGGTTGCGTCGTAGACATCAAGCAGTTTCTGGCACCGTCGCCGGGGAGGTTAGTGCTTGAAGGTATATCTTTAGATTTTGTAATCGAATCTTTTAGTTTCTTTTTTTATCACTAGTTTAGTTTATAAAAGAAAACTACAAAAAAATGGAATTGAGGGTGCCTCATATGCTTCATCTTTTTAATATCTTTCATGAGAATAAGGATTCCGATAATTGTGCTCAATTGCTAGAGGAAGAATGCATTAGAATGTTTGGCACTAAATCTTTGAATGATGAGCATGATTGCAATGTTGTTAGTATGAACTCTTTGAATATCCATAGTACTAATGATGATTGCACTAGTCATGATGAAAATGTCTCTTATAAGCATGTCAACTTTTGTGGAGTACATAGAGTTTGCAAGTCCATACCAAATAGGGAAGATAGATTTTGCAAGAGGCATAAGTATTTGGAAACTAAATGGTTGCAAGAGAGGCTAGATGCTTGTGCTGAAAATTTAAAATTTCTTTCCCATCCTTGTGAACTTTGCAATGAACATGATCATTTAAATCTCCAATGAAAATTGTTTCATGATCGAATCGTGTCCAACAATTGTGATGAATTGATTTCCCTTGCACATCATAATGAACTTAGTTTGCTTGTGGGTTTTGAAGAAATGAAACGTATAACTAAGGATCTTCCAGAATTTATCCTTGTTAAATTTCTTGATTTTGATCTAGAAGAAATTTTTATGTATTATGCGGTGTATTGCATTGAAAATCATTATATTGCCAATTACATAAAGATAAGAAAACAAATAGAAGATGAAGAGAATACTAATGAAAGGGAAGAGACTTCCCAATATCTTCCTATTATTTCTTATGATGTATCAGGTAACGAGGAGGAGCCTTCTATTCAACCAATCTCATTAATAAGGAGCTCCAAAAAGAGGATTGAACCCACACATAATGTGAATAAGAAGATAAAAAAGATGGAGAAGCAAAGGTGAAAAGGTATCCCTCCCAAATGATGTTGCTCCTATTACTCATTGTGATGATGATAATTGTTATACTATGGGTGCTATCCATACTATTAATGATGAGAGTGATTATGCTTATGATATGAAAAGGCCCAAGCTTGGGGATGCTATGTTTGATGAGAATGAAATGTTTGAGAATTTATTTGCTGCAATTAATATTTGTCCCAAGCTTGGGGATGCTATGTCTAATGAAGATGATATTTTTAGCCTCCCAAGTTTTGATATGCAAATTTGTTATGATGATAGCATGCCTCCTACTTATGATGATTATATTGATGAAAGTGGGTTTGGAAGAGCGTCAACTTTAGGAAGTAATGATCCCACTATTTTGGAGGATGTTGAATCTTATTGTGATAATTATGAAAGTGGATTTGGAGAGTTCATGACTTTATTTAGTAATGATTCCACTATCTTGGAAGAGGTTTCAATCGATTATGATGAGAACAAAGTTGCTACCTATGATGATTATTGTGATGATACTTATGCTATTAAAAGTAATGATGATTATACTTATAAAACTTGTTATGATTATGATTACCCTTTTTCTGAATTTTACTCTTTTAATGTGGAAACAATTTATATTGTTCGAGTTTCTTATGATACTCCCACTATTCCGATTGAGAAGAATTTGCTTATGTAGAGAGTCGTAAATTTTCTATGCTTGTAGATCATGAAAATAATGCTTTATGTGTTGGTTATATTGTTGAATTCATTCATGATTCTACTGAAAATTATTATGAGGGAGGAACATATGCTTGTAGGAATTGCAATAATATCAAGTTTCCTCTCTATGTGTTAAAAATCTTGAAGCTATGCTTGTTTTGCTTTCCTATGCTAGTTGATTCTTGTTCCCATAAGTTGTTTGCTCACAAAGTCCCTATGCATAGGAAGTGGGTTAGACTTAAATGTTCTAGTCATATTATTCATGATGCTCTCTTTATGTTTCAATTCTTATCTTTTTTGTGAGCATCATTGAAATCATCATGCCTAGCTAGGGGCGTTAAACGTTAGCGCTTGTCGGGAGGCAACCCAATTTTATTTTTTGTTCCTTACTTTTTGCTCCTATTTAGCAATAAATAATCTATCTAGCCTCTGGTTAGATGTGGTTTTATGTTTTAATTAGAGTTTGTGCCAAGTATAACCTTTGGGAAGACTTGGGTAAAGTCTTTATGATCTTGCTGTAAAAAACAGAAACTTTAGCGCTCACGAGATTAGCTGTCATTGTTTACTGGAGAGTGCTTTTAGGTTGATTATTATTTCAGATGATTAATAGACAAATTACTCAGGTCCACCAATTTATTTTAGAACTTTTGGAGTTTTAGAAGTGTGCGAATGATACAGATTACTACAGGCTGTTTTGTTTTTGACAGATTCTGTTTTCTATGTGTTGTTGGCTTATTTTGATGAATCTATGAGTAGTATTGTCGGTGTACAAAATTAGGGGCACACCTTTGTACCCCTTTACTTGTGCACGGGCATTCATAGCCATGCGCCACGGCCACACGAAGCAAGGCACAGGAGGTGAACCGAGGTAAAACCGAAGCCCAAGACAGCCAGAAGCAACACCAAGGCCGAGATCACAAAAGAGCAGATAGACAAAGCAGGTTCCCCCGGCAAGACCCTTGTCGGGGCAGCCTCCACGGCCCCGGAAAGGCCCTTGTCGCGGCGGCTCATCCAACACCAGCGGAGCGCACCACCCTTGAGCCCACGGTCTCCAATGCCATCAGCCACATTGGGTCGGGGCTCGGGATGGTCCTCCATGGTGGCATGCAGATCTTTGTGAAGACGAGGAATATTCAAGATCAAATGAGGACCAGAAGATGGCGACCCTTGGCAGGATCCTTGCCGAGGAAAGCCACAAGACCGACAGCAAGATCCTTGCCGGGGATGACAGCACGCCACGGCAAGACCCTTGCCGGGCCACCCGGCAAGGCCCTCACCGAGGACGCCAGCGGGGCCACCTCCAGGCCCGCACCAGCTAAGTCTCCACTGCTGTCAAGATGCGCTTGCCAGCCCAACCAGCTGGGCTGGCACCGCATGGCAACAGCAGCTCCTAGAACGTGTCGGCAAGCACATGCATGGTGGCATGCGATCTTCGTGAAGACCCTACCGCCACCCACCTCACCTGCTTGCTCGCTTACATGGCGCCGATGCAGCGCTGGCTGTATGCGCGGTCGAAACGAGGGGAGCGGCGACGGATAGGACATGCCTCGCCCCCGTCCCTGATAAAGCAAGGGGACACTGAGGGAGTCCTGGATTAGGGGGTGTCTGGATGGCCGGACTATAGCCTTTGGCCGGACTCCCGGACTATGAAGATACAAGATTGAAGACTTCGTCCCGTGTCCCGATGGGACTTTCCTTGGCGTGGAAGGCAAGCTTGGCGATACGGATATGTAGATCTCCTACCCTTGTAACCGACTCTGTGTAACCCTAACCCTCTTCGGTGCCTATATAAATCGGAGGGTTTTAGTCCGTAGGACGAACAACAATCATACTATAGGCTAGCTTCTAGGGTTTAGCCTCTCTGATCTCGTGGTAGATCTACTCTTGTACTACCCATATCATCAATATTAATCAAGCAGGAGTAGGGTTTTACCTCCATCGAGAGGGCCCGAACCTGGGTAAAAACATCGTGTCCCTTGTCTCCTGTTACCATCCGCCTAGACGCACGCTCGGGACCCCTACCCGAGATCCGCCGGTTTTGACACCGACATTGGTGCTTTCATTGAGAGTTCCTCTCGTGTCGCCATCTTTAGGCCCGATGGCTCCTCCGATCTTCAACAACAATGCGCCTAGGGTGAGTCTTTTCTCCCGGACAGATCTTCAGATTCGGCGGCTTTGCATCTGTGGCCAATTCGCTGGCCATCCGGAGCAGATTGAAAGCTACGCCCCGCCACCAGTGTCAGATTTGGAAGTTTGAACTACACGGCCGACGCTCATGGAGACTTGATCCTCGACGGGTTTGAGCCACAGCCAAGCGCCACGATAGTCACGAGGGCATGATCTAGCTCGCCGCCGAACAAAGGTCCTCGAGGTCGCACAATGTCCGGCCCGACCTTCATCCGAGCCGATCATACCGACGAGGACGGGTGGCTGGACACCGCCTTGGGGATGTGGATCTCTACAGCGATTGAGCCGTACACCTACCCTGGCCCTTTGCGGCTCGCGACTCAAGGTGCCGGACTCTCTCCGACTCCGAGCCTTCCGCCCGCCAATCGAATCCGATTGGGCGCCGATCATGGAATTCACCGCCATGACATCTTTCAAGACTCGCCTTTGGCGACATCCTGAATTCACTAAAGTCTCTCTTTATCAGAGAGCCCAGCCGGATTATGGTCGAAGGTTGGGATGCGGACGACGAAGAAATTCAAAGCCCGCCCACCACCCACTTCGTAGCCACTGTCGATGATTTAACCGACATGCTCAACCTCGACTCCGAAGACATCGACGGTATGGACGATGATGTAGGGGAGGAACATGAACCTGCGCCTATAGGGCACTGGGGAAGCACCTCATCTCACGACGTATACATGGTGGACACACCTAAAGGAAGCGACGACGAGGAACAACGGGACGCTACGAAGGATCTTTCCCTCGAAAAGCAGTCAAAACAGCGACGTAAGCGCTGCTCAAAGTCCCGCCTCGATAAAGACAACAGCCATACAGACCCAGCCATAGAGCAGGGCGAACCGGTGGACAACGAACATGCTATCGAGCAACCGTCCGAACAGGACAACCTGGATAAACAACCCGTCCCCAACAAAGATAACAGCCCGGACGATCTCACGCCGGACAAGTTGCTGGAGCAGAAGAACCTCCACAAAAGGCTCGTCGCCACTGCACGTAGCCTAAAAAAGCAGAAGCGGAAGCTCAAAACAGCGGAAGATGCACTCAGAATCAGATGGAGCAAAGTACTCAACACCACAGACAAATACGGCGACAGTCGCCATACAAAGAGCTACCCAAAGCGAAAACTACTGCCCGAATTTGATGAGGAGGCCGTAGAGCCCCCGCAATCAAAAAACAAGGAGGCCACCCGGTCGGATGAACGACCCCATGGCAAACAAAGAGCGGCAAACGGCGCCGCACACAAGCCGGCACGCGATCCGCACAGGGATTCGCATCAAAAAGATGGCCCGGTTAGATCTATCTACGGGCCAAGAAAGAAAGCCCTAGTAAGCAAGGCAACACATCAAGTATCCGGACATCATGTTACACCTAAATATAGGGGTGCCGCACACCCCCTATGTTTCACCGACGAGGTGTTGGATCATGAATTTCCAGCGGGATTCAAACCTGTAAACATAGAGGCATATGACGGAACAACAGACCCTGGAGTCTGGATTGAGGATTACATCCTCCATATACACATGGCTAGAGGAGATGATCTTCACGCCATAAAATACTTACCCCTCAAGCTCAAAGGGCCAGCCCGGCATTGGCTTAAAAGCCTTCCCGAAAACACCATTGGAAGTTGGAAGGAGCTCGAGGATGCTTTTCGGGAAAATTTTCAAGGGACCTATGTCCGACCTCCGGATGCCGACGATTTAAGTCACATAAATCAACAACCCGGAGAGTCAGGCCGGAAATTTTGGAACAGATTCCTTACTAAAAAGAACCAAATAGTCGACTGTCCGGACGCCGAAGCCTTAGCAGCTTTCAAACACAATGTCCGAGACGAATGGCTCGCCAGACACCTCGGCCAAGAAAAGCCAAGAACAATGGCCGCATTAACAAGCCTCATGACCCGCTTATACATGAGAGGATAGCTGGCTGGCAAGATGCAGTACCAGCGACCCAAGTACATCCGAAGTCAGGGATGGAAACGGGAAACCACAAGGCAGCAAGGACCAGCGTCGGACCAAGGGAAACAGCCCGAAGAGCACGACAGTCAACGCCGGATTCAAAAGCTCTTTGCAGAATCATAAAAAGCTGCCCCCTAAGGTTAACAGGGACGAGCTATCTAATTTACACAAAATATTGGACAAGAAATGCCAAATCCACAGTACTCCCGGGAAGCCTGCAAACCATACCCACAGGGATTGTTGGGTCTTCAAGCAGTCCGGCAAACTCAACGCCGAACACAAGGGGCTCGACACACCAAGCGAGGAAGATGACGGACCCCACAAGCAGAGCACCGGAAAACAAAAGAATTTCCCACAAGAAATCAAAACAGTAAACTCACTTCACGTGACAAAAGGGAAAATAGAGCGGCGCCTATAGAGGTACGCCACCATACGGCCTATCCCGAAGGAGTCCCGCCACCGGTTGTTAAAACCAATCACCTTCACCATCGTGATTACTCTAGAAGTATACGGAATGCAGGTTGGACTGCCTTGATATTAGATCCGATAATTGGCGGACTCCAATTTACACAAGTCCTAATGGACGCATGTAAGTGATCTATACCTACTATATCGTGACACAATCCGCAAAATGGGGATAGACCCAACCAAATTTCGCCATTGCAACACTTCCTTTCAAGGGTATTGCCAGCCCATATGCCCATTGTACGGGTTTCTCTCGCTAGAAGTTGTGTTCGCTCACCCGACAACTTCCACCGTGAAAAGTTAACCTTCCACTCGCCCCATTTACAAGTAGCTATCAGCACTATTGGGACGCTAAGCTTTCCGCTTTTAACGCAATACCGCATTATGCAACTCTTACACTTAAAATGCCCGGTCCACGCGCATTATCTCATTAAAGGAAACATCAAGGGTTCCTCGAGTCCGAAAATTGTGCGTTGCCTTGACAGCCCCACAATAAACCGGGTTCACCAATACAAGCACTTAGACAGGTCGTCCGGCACTTTGGACATGGCTGGACAAGTCCGGCGAGACATACAAGGGCTTTATCGGACGATACCCCGCATAAGGGCTCCGCGCATCCACAACAAAAGACAATAAAGCTCAATTTTGTTCATTTTTTGAATTGTACTTTGTTTATATAATATGCGTACATTTTCGCACAATCTTTTTCAACTAAGTTCCTCTCTTTTACAGATGAACACCATGCTACACCCGTCCAGGATACGGCACAACGGAGACACAGGCGCAGACGTGCAGTAGGGACCCGTGGCAAGGATTCTTTTCAGATTAAGACCCAGCGTAAACCTTTTTCACAGTCTCTTGTTGATACAAATCCCCCGGTTTCTTGCTATAACCAAGGAGGAAGCTGGTGTTTTGGCATAGGCCACGTCAGAAGTTCGCGCGTACCTGGACACCAGGGGCTTATTACCAAGGGCGATTGTTCGACCCGTTTTCATAAAGACCGAATACCTTAGGGAGTGTTCGCGCCTCGAAGTTAGGCCTTATATGCATCAGTCCAATCATGTCTTTGGTCAAATGTTGGGTTTGCCCGCCCTGTGTTTTGCTGCCTTACGCCCGCTCAATCGCTAACGCGCACCGGAGAACTATCGCGATTGTGCCCCGGTTCGCCAAAGCGAGCACCTCAAGAGAGAAAGCCGAAACTGATCATCATGATATAATGTGAGACTGGTCAACCACTGATGACCCGCTGTAATCTTTAGAATTCCTCCGCATTGACGAAGGGCCGCTTTCCGTCAGCACATACGCTACCAATTCGAAAGTGAGCTGGTGCCCCTAGGGGCTATATAGTAGCCCCACCGTCGAACTCCTATGGCTAAATGAAAGTGATAAAGCATTATAGTTTGGTTGCCTAGTTTGCTGCGCTATCACCTCCTTTGTAGGACCAAGACGTTGGATCAAGTGTGAAAAGGCGCTTTCTGCAAACACCCCCGCATTATATGCGTGGGGGCTGAAGCCAAAGACTGCCATCTTTCAGGTTATATACACATATACATTAATGGCCGCACGGGAGGTATTTTAATTCTTGAAGGCACAAGTATAAAAAGCTTTTATATTCCATCGAAACATTTTTTCACAATAATACATGTTATTCGAACATAATATCCTTTGAACACTGCGTCTCTATTAAACGAGCGCCCTGCAGAACTTCCTGAAAATAGTGCTTGGCGGGTACTCGGCTTCAGTCTGAATCTTGGGATGCAACATCGGTGGCCTTCATCTCTGCCCAGTATGTCTTGACACGGGCAAGAGCCATCCGCGCACCCTCTATGCATGCTGACCGCCTCATTGCTTTGATATGCGGCACCGCACCAAGGAACTGCTGCACCAAGCCAAAATAACTCTTCGGCTCGGGCCTTTTCAGCCACAAATGAGTCACGACAGCCTTCATGGCAAGCCCGGACAATCTATTCAGCTCCGCCCATTCGGCCAAACGATCGGTTAACGGAAGTGGATGCTCTGGACAACGGAACTGCGACCAAAAAAGCCCTTCCATCTCGTGATCCTTTTGATCTCCGGCAGTTCGGCGCGTCCGCATGCACTCGCCGCCAAGTCCAGATAAGCATCCTCCAAACTCCAAAGCCGGTCCAACTGAGCATATTTAGGATCCGTGAACTTCCTCCGCAGCAGAAAGGGCTTTCCAGCCGCGATATCTCCGGCTTGACGAAGCTCCTCCTTCATAGCTCTCATCACAGAGCAAGCATCCTTGGCCACGGTCGTGGCCTTCTTCAGGTCCTCTTGCTCCGCTCGACCTTCTTTTTCAATAAGCTCGCAGCGGTCGGTAGCATTCTTCAACTTCACGGCCATCTCGGCCATTTCCTTCTTGCTTCGGCAGTGAGCAGTCTGTTCGGCTTTTAGCTCTTCGGACGCCTTTAAGGCAGCCGCATCACTTTTTCTGGCCTGCTCCTTGGCTCGGGCAAGATCCTCCCGAAGGTTCTCCATGGCAGCGGCACCATCTGCATCAAGCATACATGTTGTAAGGCACGGGCATCGAGCTCCCTTACCAGGTGTACGCGGAGAAACTGCATACCTTGTGACTCGTCAAGCCTCTTATTGACAAGCGTGATGTCGGCATCCGCCGCGTCGAGTTGTCGCTTTAGTTCGGCAAATTCATCAGTCCGGCTAGCCACCGGACACTCTGCCACCTACATAGGAAGGGCGACATATTATAGCTGGGATTATGATCCTCGGCACACTGTCATTTTTGACAACGCACCGAGTCTCAGGGGCTACTATCTACACTGGGCGCATTTTATATATGCGGAACCGTCAAAAGGTACATCATTGCACGCACTCAAAACCCGCCAAGAAACTCCTGGCGGCCTCGCACAACCCTCTTCCGCGGACGATATTTTTTCAATCACCGTACCCATCAATGCACGGTGATCCTCTGAGATAGACGCTCGCCCGAGCAGATCCTTCAACTCTTCCGACCGTGCACCAGGAGGTGCCGGACTCGTCTAATGGCCTTTTTCGAAGACCGGACACGGAGGGATTTGGGGGGGCACGACTGCCCTCCGCCCCTGCCGGATTCGGAGAAACCCTCTGCGACGACACCTCAGGATCATCCGCCTCGCTAGGCGGTACAGCAGGGGGAGGCGTTCCGCTCTCCATCATCTCCAGACGAAGATCCCCTGAAGATGAGCTCTGCTGAGAAGGGCTGAGATCCGAACTACAAGGTAAAATTTCGGTTATCTTCAGAAATAAAGCAGGGATGTATCTTATTTAAAAAAAACTCCCCTCTCTACTTACGGCTCGCTGGAGGGCTGATCTCCTTGGGGAAATAGTGCGGCCGAGGCATCTGCCGGCGCAGGACCCTCTGGCGAAGATTCCCCGCTTTGAGGCCTTGGTCTCCGGATCTTCAGAGGCGGTCCTGTTCTCCCCTTGGAGGGAGGGATTCTCGATCCCTCCTTTCTTGATAACCTCCTTCATGGAGGCAGTAGCTTCCTTGTCCCCCCCCCCTTCGCCTTCTTCCAAAGGCGCAGCCTCCAGCATCTCGGTTAACACGGGATCCGACGTGGTCTCAGGGAGGGGGGCCGGACACCTGATCAGTTTTGCTTTCGCTATCCACTCCTGTTTAAGGGACAACTCTTTTAAGGGCAAGTTTATGATAAATATACGGGTAGCGTGTCTTACTTGAGTATCCGGGCGGTTGCAGCTCAGATCTGCGTCCTCGGTCAAGTATGGACACATTGTTTGTGATCCAAAGAACAGTTTGTACATCTCCACGGGTGTTGCGCCCATAAAATGTTGGAGAGCTCGTGGTCCCTCCGGATTGAACTCCCACAAAGTGAGGGGGCGACGCTTGCGTGGCAGGATGCGATTTAATCAGCATGACCTGCGCATTATGACCAGATTGATCTCTCTCTAGGAGGTCTCGAATATGGCCTCGCAACAAGGGCACATCCTTGGACGGCCCCAGTCAAGCCTTTATTGACCCACGACGCCACCGTGGTGGAGGACCCGAGCGAAGGCAGGTGGCGCCACCCATTTGGTGCCCCGAGCTGTGATATAAAACCACTCTTGTTGCCATAGACTGAGCTCCTCTTGAAAAGAGCCCTCGGGCCATGGAGCGTCAAGATTCTTGCTTATAACAGCCCCTCCAAGACTCTGCTGCTTCCCTTGATCATCTTCGCTCCACCTTGAAGGTCTTGAGCCATAATCCGAAGTGAGGGGTAATGCGGAGGAAGGATTCACACACGACGATGAATGATGAGATGTGGAGGATGGACTCGGATCCAAGTCGTGAAATTCCAGCCCGTAATAAAACATGAGCCCCCTCACGAAGGGGTCCGCTGGAAGCCTAGCCTCAAGGAAGTGAGACGCTAACACCACGCTTTCACCGGCTTGGGAGTGGGAATAACCTGCCCTTGAGCAGCAGCCTATGCGAGATTTCGCCGTTAGATACTCGCATCTCTTAGCTTCAGACATCTTCTTCCGTGACGGAGGAAGGCATCCACCGCCTTGGAGGTCGGAGCCGACATCATCGGAGGTCCGGCGCTGAACTGGAGCTTTGGGTGTTGGAACTCGGCGAGGGGCGGATTCGATGGAGATTGAGAAAAAGGTTGAATACCAGGAGCCCTCCCCGTGACCGTTCGGGACTCGCCTTCGATAGAGGAGGCGTGCTAACGGGCACGATTGGGTTACCCACGCCCGTATTGATGAGAATCCTGAATAAGGGGACACGATCTCGCTTTGACAAGACGTGTTAAGGAAACCCCTCGCTAAACACGCTGAGGTGGGACAGAAAAACGATTCAATAAAGGCTTGGCTGTGGTGTGATGTCACGCGCGGAATACGCCGCCAGATTGAACTTGTGTAAAGATTATTCTCTCTACGGTGGTATGTGGAACTTATTTTGCGAGCCGGACACTTTCCTTGTGTTCAAAATCTTCTATGAAGAATTGGAGGAGGAACCCGCCTTTGCAATGCCAAGACAATATGCGCGCCGGACTCGTCGTCATTGAAGGCCGCCTCAGGCTACCGAGGAGTCCTGGATTAGGGGTGTCCGGATGGCGGACTATAGCCTTTGGCCGGACTCCGGACTATGAAGATACAAGATTAAAACTTCGTCCCGTGTCCGGATGGGACTTTCCTTGGCGTGGAAGGCAAGCTTGGCGACACGGATATGTAGATCTCCTACCCTTGTAACCAACTCAGGTAACCCTAACCTCTTGGTGCCTATATAAACCGGAGGGTTTTAGTCCGAGGATCTAACAACTATCATACCATAGGCTAGCTTCTAGGGTTTAGCCTCTCGATCTCGTGGTAGATCTACTCTTGTACTACCCATATCATCAATATTAATCAAGGTGAGTAGGATTTTACCTCCATCGAGAGGGCCCGAACCTGGTAAAACATCGTGTCCCTTGTCTCCGCTACCATCCGCCTAGACGATAGTTCGGGACCCCCTACCCGAGATCCGCCGGTTTTGACACCGACAGACACCTAAGCGACGCATTAAATGCGTCTTGTCCTGTAATACGAGCGATAAGCTCGTAGCACTGTACGCCTTTCCACCTCCTGTGTGCCACTGTGGCAGCCCCTTTCGACTATAAAAGGAGGCCCATGGCATACTGGAGAAGCATTCGGCTCTCTGGAACTACTCGGCCACCGTAGCTAGTTAGAGGGCTCAAGAACACTCAATACATCCACCAAAGCAGGACTAGGGTTTTACACATCCTCGCGGCCCGAACCTGGGTAAACGATCCTTGTGCTGATTACTAATCCTGCTATTCTTGCAACCCTGCACCCCAGCAAACGTAGTAGGGATTCTTGTGATCCCATAGGTGTCGTTCCACACCGACATCTTTGGCGCGCCAGGTAGGGGGCGCAATTGTGAGAATCTGGTCTAGTAGTTGGTCTAGCAGTTCTGCATCGCCGTGGCTTCTAAAGAAGAAGATGGCCAGGAGAAAACGGCGCCGCCTGCGCGCGCGAAGGACGCCAGTGCGGCAATAGAAAAGCTAAGTCATTCATAGCCTTGAGTTATTTCTTTTTTTATATATAAGGTTATCGTCCTCAGAGATCCTGCCTACGTATGGAAAACCTGCTCGCAAAGGGGCCCTCCCACGATTGGCAACACCCTTGTTCTGTTTCGAGTCCGCTCAACAGCTCAAGCGGCCGCGTCAAGAATGGTGGGGTAGCCATCCGCACCTGGCAACGCTCTCGATTCTGACTCGAGTTAAGCTTGACAGTTCGGGCGACCGCGTTAAGGGCGGTAACACTACAAAAAAAATACATTTCCGTGATGATACGTGTTTGTCACAGTAGGTCGTGTTTTTTGTCATGCATGTACATCCATGACGATTTTATGACATAATCAAGATAGTCATACCGTCTTTCGTCGAGAAGTGTTCCATGACATTACCAAAATTATCATCACGGAAGTGTCCACTTCCATGACGATAAATCGCGCGTCACAGAAGTGCTTTCGTCAAGGGTGACCAACACGTGGCATCCACCGTAACGGAACGCCGTTAAGCTATCGGGTCGGGTTTTGGATCCGATAACCCGTTAACAGCCTCGACCAATGGAAAATTTCCACGTGTAAAATTATTATTGGCCGGACGGAACACGGTCACCGTCGATGGGTCGATAGGCGCCTATGATATGTCGACACATGCCACGCCCACCATCGCCCATTTAGCTTACAAAGCCGCCCGCTTGACTTGGTCAAAGTTAACGGCTGGCCCATGAAAAGCTCGTTAACGGTCTCTTTGCAATAGCCCATTTTATGGCCCATTAACTCACGGCCCGTTAGGCCCTAAAGGAAATCGCCCAACAACATCATGTGGGCCGTCGAATATAACACCAGCCCATTTCACTTTCGCCCATGTATGGCCCACGACGCCTTTTCGCCCATATGAGGCCTTCAGATCTTCGCCCTTTACAAACCCACGGTGACTCTAGCCCATAATGAACAGTAATTTTCTTTGTACCCGTTAACGGCCCGTGATTTACATGGGCCGCTTCCACTGTGTTAGCTTTCGCCTATTGACGCCCATACATTCTTGGGCCCTTTTCGCCCTCGACATTTCCGCCCACATCGCCTATTCCCCTAATGGGCCAAATTCGCCCATGGCAAGAGTCGGCCCGTTCTCGGCATGTTCCCCAAATGGGCCAAATTCGCCCATGGCAAGAGTCGGCCCATTCTCGGCTCATTACCCTAATGGGCCAAATTCGGCCCATGGTAATAGTCGGCCCGTTTCTGGCCTGTTAACCCGTTGCGCCTTTTCCAGCCCGTCCTATATTCTGGCCCATTAACGACCCGTTATGCCTGTGACAGAATTAAGCCTTTGCAGTCCTACGGCCTGTTAACGGCCCGTTACCGTGCTGGGCCGATACCAATTACGCCTCGACACGCCCATGTAGACCCATTTATCCGACGGCCCGAGGCCCACCGATTACAGGCCCATTTATCGACGGCCCGTAGGAGACCCATGGTTCCTACGGCCCGTATATGGCCCATGGTAGTTGCGGCCACTAGCAAACCAGGAAAAAAGAAGACTAGGAAATAAATAAGGCTGAAACTAACGCTAGGCTATTAAGGCGATTGCACAGATTACATCCACTCGGCATCAAAGATCACCACCAGTGCAAATATAGGGAACACCCTACACTATACAAAAATGGCTTGCTGTTTTCTTCAGCCGGTGGCTGCATGTTAAGAATAAATTTTGTATCACACCAAAACAAATTACAACTATATAACAAAAGGAAGGTTGGCATAAAACTTAATAGTCTAACAGATAAATGCACCACCAGAAGTTCAGAAGCTCAATTCATTTGACCTGACTGATACATTTTCATGCTGTATTGTCCGATGGAGCACCATAACCCTCGCCTTCATTTCCCCTAGGCTCCTGAACAACATAGCAAATGTCTGATAGTCTGGTTTCAAAACCATGCATATATTGACGACATTGAGCAATGTTTCTCCTTGTTTCACAAAGGACCTCTGTTAGGGAATGGAATTGTGTCTGGAGCGCAGATACAACATTGCTTTGAGCTTGCATATCTTGATCATGAGGCAGTTTGGACGATATTGCCTTAACAACCAACCCAAGATACGCAGAACGTGCTTTTGGCAATCGTTATTGGACGACATCGCCCACCGTAGCAAGAGCGACATTGCGGTTATAGTTGCCTCGCCACCTTCGTAAGGTGGCGGTTCCACCATTTTTCCATAGCTCGCTGAAAAGTTGAGGTTTTACATTAGTAGTACCGTAACGTAAGATATTAAGGAGGCAGCAAAACCAAACAAAATAGCTTTGGTCTATATACGTAACTTATTCTCGTGAACCCAAGTAAAATATTAGTTGTATTTTATTGCAAAGTACATAATAAAACCAGGTTCCAAACATATGACCATGTACCATCGCTAATGTATTGTCTATTTCTTCACATTGTATTGAGGGCTAAGGATAAAGAGACGAAGTTTATAATACGGTAAGCATAGTATGACATCATTCATATCACAAAACAACTAAGAACAGACAAACAGGCAATTGTAACGTTGTGTGGGCAAGTCCAGCACGGAACTAGATTATGGGTCAAGATCAAAGGAACATCACTCCTATATTTTAAACCTTGTAAGGTGCAATGATACGCTAAGACAATTGTGTATAAAATTGAAAAGAGTAATAGACATTGGCTCCAAACCATGCAGTTCAAGGCATAAGTCAGAGTAAGTAGTAGTTAAAAGGCATGCGGATTAAGGACTTATAACATCGGCTTTGACTGGTGTAGTCATGCCCTTCTTGCTGGTGTGACAGTCCTTGAAGATTTCCACAGCATTTGGTTCAGGTACTTTTTGGTCCTTGCGGGCTTTCCTCTGCATTTCGAACAAGTCAATATAGATCTAATAATATGGTACAACGAAAAGAGTGAAACAGCAGCTAATTACAAGAGCCTCGCAGTGTGCAATATAGCTACGAGATCCTGTTGTCTGTTGGAATTTCACTTTCGTACGGCTAGCCTTGTTCTTTGAACAGTTCACCTACAAGAAGATAGATTTGTGTGGCACATGCGTAAATAGGACTTCAACATGTGATCTGATCACATATATATAATGTACCGATACTTGGATCGTAATGTGTTTAACAAGGCCCTCCAGCCTTCATCCGATATATTTTCCATCGGAGATGTTTGGGAAAGTTCACCGTTAGCCTTGCCTTCAAAGTGAGTTTTCCTCAAGTTATACCGACATCGCCGCAGAGCAGACTTGAAAACATGGGTGCAAGCTTGTCCGTTGCATCATCTTGGCTATCCAACTTGAACCTCATCTATTGAAAATTATGGGAGTCTCATTATCAGCAACCTAGAAAGTATGGAATAGAGCAAGACGATATTACTAGTTTCCATACATAACCATACTTACAGATAAATGGTCGAGGAAGGTGTTGAACTGGGTTTCGTCTTTGTCATTCCTGTACTAAATCCATGTTGGGAGGATACGTACATGACACCTAACGGCAACCGCTGCCTCTGATACTAACTTGGCTGACTCTGTAGCATCACGTGGCCGTTTTAAACCTGCCGCAAAATGGATCTCCACTCTTCCTCCTCTAGATTTAGTTAACCTATCAAGCATTATCCTTGATGTTTGTTTCCTCTTGCGCCTAGGTGCTAGTCCAACAATGAACATAGGAAGTGTTAGTGTACATCAAACTGTGAGACTACATATAAAGAAGCATGCAATCAGAATTTGACTCAAAGAACTACCTTCTTGCTGTTGAAGCTCACAAGGTTCATCTGATATTGCCAACTCGCCTTGTGTCAAGAGTGCTTGGGAAGTAGTGTCGTGGCAAGGAGCTTGGGAACGTGTGCTAGCTTCAGCTTGACGACGAGTAAGTCGTGCACCGGTAGTACTGTGGTAGGTGTTGCAAGAACTAGGGCTATCTCTCCTTGTTTGGTGGCAGCTATTTGTTTCGCTTGGCTTTTTGCACCTCGTAGCATGGGATGCCGTGTTTGTAGAATTTTCCGCTGGACTTTGACCTTCTATTGCACCATCGAGATCAAGCAGAATCTGCAGGATTCATCCGCTTCTCATTCCCTGCCATTCTGTTTCTTCCTCTTTCTCTGTGCCATGTTAAGTCAAGCCGACAAGAAAAACGAATAACAATTTAGTTCTTCGTAACAAATTGATGCGTGATGCATTTAACTGAACTTTGATGTTAGACAACCACATGATAGGAGGATGTAATATGTATGAAAAACAGGATGGAAGAGATAACCGAACTATGATGTGTAAACTAAGAAGAAGACATTTCACCAAATTAGAAGCAATGCAATGGAAGGTAGACACCATATGAAAGATGCTACAAATATCGCTCGCCAAGTTAACGTTGTCTCATCATAAATGGCGTTTAAACAAATGTGAAGAAGTACAAGAAATAAATCATATGCAAGATGCAAACAACATCACACTACCATGTTAGAGGTCTCTCGTCATTAGTGCCATTGCATATTCACAGCATTGCATATTCACAGCTTATGATGTGTAAACTAAGGAGAAGGCATTTCAACAAATTAGAAGCAATGAAAGCTAGACACCATATGAAAGATGCAACGAATATCACTCTACCAAGTTAAAACTGTCTCATCATAAGTGCCATTTCAACAAATTAGTAGTACAAGCTAGAAAAGAATGTGAGATGTAACCTATATCACACTCCAAAGTCAAACGTGTCTTATGATAAGTGATTGTTGCAGGTTACACAACAATAGTAATTTGATGTAAGAACATGGTGTGATAGATGATATTGTATGTTCTAGAAACAGAACACGTGTCTTATTCAAGTATAATGTGTAAAGTAAGCAGATGGAATTCAACAAAATTAGAAGCAATACAAGCTAGACATCACACATAACATGCAACCACATATAACAGTGCCAAGTTAGAGGGAGCACCAGTGATGCTGCACTAGGGGAGACGTGCTCATCATAAACACAGCTTTGTTGAGTGTCTATGCATGTGTTGTCTTGAAAATCATCTTGGGGTGTGGAGGAGTAGAAATCTGAGAGGCCCTCCGCTCGAAGGAGCACCTTTATCCGCTGCCTTGCTAACTTCCTTATGCTTTATTGATTTTGAATTGTCAAGTAAAACCGACAAGAAAAAGCAATAAAATTCTCTTTCGTAACTCATTCATGCATGATACTGACAATCACTACTTTGATGTAAGGCAAACACATGATACCAGGATGGAATATGTACGAAAAACAGGACGACATGGCATGTTCACAACTGTTTGTGTAAACTAAGCAGAAACCATTCCAGCAAATAAGAAGCAATGCAAGCTAGACACCACATGAAAGATGCAACCAATATGACTCTGCCAAGTTAAAAGCGTCCCATCATAAATGGAATTTCAACAAATTAGAAGCAGCGCATGCTACAAATCATATGAAAGATGCAACTAATATCGCACTGCATATACTAAGACATTATGGGACGGAGGGATTATAAGCTAAGAATACTAGCACATGCAGTTTAACCAGATTGGAAGAATTACAATCTAGACACCATATGCAACATGCAACCACATATCACGCTGCCAACTTAGAGCAAGCACCTGCGATGCTAGTGTAGGGGAAATGCTATAATCAACTACAGAGCTACGTTCACTATCTTCATCTAGCATTTCTGTTTCTTGAGAATCATGTCGGGAGGCTGACGCTGCATTCTTTAAATGAGGAGTAGTCCCCTTGCCTGCCTGCCTCGTCATAAGTGATTGATGATGGATACACAAAAACATTAGTTTGATGTAAGAACATGGTTAATACACAGATGTACTAGTATGTACCAAAAACAGAAAGGCATGTCATATTCAAAGGTATAATGTGTAAGCTAAGCAGATGCAATTTAACCAAATTGGAAGCAATACATGCTAGACATCCGGCTGGAGTGGTGAACATGATCATCTAGGACCTGAGAGCCTGGTGGGAGGCAGGCTGGTTCGCCACCACCGCGGCTTTTTAGTTGGCTTCCAGGTGATGCTTGTCTTTGTTGGGCTTGTCATCGGCTCGCCAAAGGCCCCGACTAGCTATTTGTCTTCCGGTGCTCACGGATGGTGGTTCATGTAAAAATATCTTTCCTTATCTTAATAAAGACCGACTTCGCCTTTCGAATACAAGCTAGACACCATATGGAACATGCAACCACATATGACACCATGAAGTTAAAGCAAGCACACAGGATGGTGGTTCATTGCGGCGAGGTCATCAACTCGAGCTACGCTTATCGTCTCCATCTCACCGACATCACCTTTAACGTGTCGTGCCTAGCCGCCAGAAAAGCTGGCACGACTTGTCTCTTTTCTTTTTGCTTCTCTCGAGGCAGACTCTGAAATACCCTTGCATAAAAACACAATAGTGAGAGTATGGGTGAAGTGTGTGCGAACTAGTGCATCGTAAAAGTAGCAGATTGCGGTGGCTGAAAAATAAATGACAGGAGACATATGATAGCTCTACAACATTGCATGGCAAACAAAATTAGATTCTACTCCGTATGATTTTGTAATATATGAGCACAGAAATGCAGCTACTCCTCCAAAGACACCACCACATGTGGTCATATCTAAGATAACGATCGATTTTTTTAATGAACCGTCCGATCTATAAGGAACGGGCAGATGGCCTTCGCTACCTCCCGCCATCATCTTTGTTGATTTATCTTTCTCGAACCGCCAACGACCACCGCCCAGACCCTGCCTCCGCCGCCCGCCCTCCCATCGACCTCACACCACCGCCGTGCTTGGCAGCACCCCAGTGCCATCCTTTAATCCCGGCCGACCTCCAAATCGGCGCCAGAGTTTCTAGGCCGCACACGCCCTAAGATAAACACTAAGCGCTGCTTCCCGGCGTAATAGTCGTATTAGCGCTGTTAAGCTGGGAATGCTTCCGCTAATTGGGAATCAACTGCCAGAAATTGAAATTCAGGGGCGACGGACCTCTAGCTAAGGTGAAATAGTATATGAGGAGAAACCTTGTGCATCGCGAGTTACTAGGAACATCTAGTATCAAGAAGAAGTGGTCAAATAGTGTCTTCTGTGGGATGAATACCGTGCGAGCAGAGACGTAAGATTTGCACGAATAAGGGAAGAGGAGTACCTTCTTCGGTTGCCGGTGTGGTCACCTCCAGATGTCGCGCCGATCTTCTTCTTTTTACCGGGTAAACCGATGTTCTGGAGGGTGCAGGCTTGGACGAACCCATGGCCAAATTTTTGACTGTGTTGCCGTGGCCGTATGTCGGTGGAGGGGAAGCAGATCCGAGGTGGCGAAGGACGGCGTAGCAGGAACAACTCCGATGCGGTGGAGGGTGGCGAAGTTGGAGAGGCAGCGGTGAGGCGCAGGACGGCGTGGTTGAACTGGCTCGGATACGGACGGCTCGGCCTCGGCTTCAACTACTAGGCGTGGAGGGCGTTGCGGTTGAGGTTGCGGTGGACGACGACGTCGGGGTATCGGCTCCGGCGTGATGGAGGAGGGCGGCGTTTGATGGGTGGGATGGGGTGGCGGGCAGAGGACGCCGGGGTTTCACGGCTGGTGGAGAGGTAGTTTTGGCGCCCACGGAGTACGAATGGGGAATAGGATGGGTGGGGGGAACCATGTTTCGTCTGGGGCGCGCTTGTTTTTGGCTTTTTGAATGAAGATGGGACGCGCTTGTTTGAAATTTGGGAAAGTACAAACTTTGCCCCCTCTTAAATTTCGGACCTCATCATGGGTCGGGGTAGCATCCTGTGTCCCAAATAGTGGGCGGGAGCGATTTCGCCACAGCGCATGTGTGCTTAGGCGGCCATTGTGTATGAATGTTTTCCGAGGCGGTTGCGTGCCTAGATGAAGCTACAAACCTATCCCGGTTTAGACCTTTGGACGTCGGGCGGTAGGTTTCACGGTCGGAGTTATTAGAAAAGTAATTTCCTTGTACTACCAAACATTGGTCTCACGTAGTTTCAAGTAGTAGAGGCTCTTTTGGCGCTTCGCTCAAATTTTGAAACACAAGCATTCACGCTTAGAGTACTCTTGAACTATGAGGATTGACCTAAATAGACAACGTTATATTTGACCTTGTATGTTTGAAAACCTCATTATCCGCTTCTTTTTGAAATTTTGACACTTGAAAATCCTATAACTATGATTATTTTGGAATGGAGGAGCTAATTTGAATCTATTTTGTACACGACTACATATGCTATTATGTACAAAATCAGAGCAAAGATTGGTGCCCCATAATTTAGGTATGGTTTACAAATGCCATGATATCAAATTCAAATAATTGAATGGACTTCATGTTGAATTCGATTTTTAAACCACCTTAAGTTGAATTCAAATGTATGCTAGTTCATAGGTAGCTATTTATAATGTCCATTGTGTAACTTTCGCATGTATAATGTGCTTTACACACACAACATGAACTATACTCACGTTTATATTCGATTGCTAAAGCAATGCATTGTCTGGAGTTCAAAATACTAACTATGTGGATCAATTGTGTCGAATTATAACATAGACATGCTCAAATTCGATAGAATCTAGATGTCTAATGGATCAATGACCGCTCCTTACGCGAATTGCAAAAATCATGATCCCATCCTAATATTTGGATACAATTTATATCTTTAATCAATGTTTAGAGCAGTCTTTTACGTGTAGTTTCACTCTTCATCGGTGGTCTCTCACACATGCTCACACACTCTCTCCTATGGTGTCTTTCTCGCACACATGCTCTAGATATAACCCTCCCTCCCTCTCGTAACCATTTACAAATGTTTTCACTAACCTTTATCACAAGCACTCTTCCTCTCGCAAACATACACACGCACAATCCTCATCGACCCTTTCTATATACATGGACCTGCCTACGTGTCTCATGTACGCACATTATCTTTACGCATGTCTCTCACGCATTGTCTCACACCTCTCTTCCTAATCGATTTAGTATGATTCTAGCAGAGCATTCTGTAGGATGCCCCTTAAAGTTAGGTTGGATGAATAGTAATATCGAGATAAAGGGTTACCTTAGTCCGAGAACCTAGGGTTACAAATCCTAGACGGCTTTGTCAGTGGACACAGAGTCCTTCACAATTCTGCTATCTTTGTCTTGTACGACTAGTCATCCATGGGTCTTCCTAAATGTGTCATGGGCCGACCAATGTGGCGCAGGACGGAACCGAACGAAGGGCCTCACCTCGACCCACCGAACCTCACGCGGTGACACACTCTCTGCCCCCACATCTCATTATCTTCTCACACGCACACATACCAACACAAACACCACACACGCAGAAAATTTCTCCTGGTGCCTCTATTCCCACACCACACACTCAAGGGAATGGAATCTCTTGTTGTGACATCATATTCGTCTCTCTCTCTCTCTAGACCACTCTCATTTGTCGTGCTATCTCTCCCATGCCCCCCCCATCGGCCCCTGTATCCATGCCTCTCTCAAATACGTAATACACACACACACCTCTCTAGGCCCCGCCAAATGCATCAACTACACATTCACACATGTTACATCACGTACCCCATTGATCTAAAAAGCCCTCTCTTCACGTTTATTTCGCATACAACATTTCTTTTTAATAAAGTGTGGCCAAAAAATTATTTTAGAGTTTCTACATATATACAACATTACAAAGTTATATGGAGGAGTACGAACGCTAATTTGCATTGCATGGTGCCTAGAATGATATTTGTTCCGCACTGTGAATTTGTATATTTTTATACTATATACAAAGTTAGTCATAATAAAGAGAAACGAAGAGCATCTCTCTCTCCATCGCATACCCCCTGCGCCCCTTTCACGTATGCACACAAAACTATCTCCGTGTCCTCTAAAAGTAAGCCCCAGAAAATTCACGCGTGTTTCATCTTTCTCTCACGATATATGCAATGACGATCATTGTATTTGAAGCGAAAGCACGATACATACATTGGACTTCATAATCCAATCATTACGGTCACTGTTTACGTTTAGTGGTTATTATACAGTCACGGGCTCACCGTACAACTCTGTATTTGCTCATGACATGACTAGTTGACCAGTTAAACGCTCCACGTGGCACCTCTAGTGTTGCATCACATTATCTCACTACCATCGCGCCCACCTGTCGACTTGTATCTACTCTACATCTACACTCTTATATAATACATAAAATACACTCTTATAAAAAACAGAGTTGGTGATGATGGTGTGCCTGCCATCCTGCAATATAGGCCGTCCAATTTATATCTGACGGATAGGAAAGAAACTATGGCAATTTGCAAAAGGGTACCCACACACCTCTCCACATTTGAAAATTAGGCCTTTCCTCGTTCATCCTTTTCTCTCACAAGATAAACAAGTCATACAAATGCATATTGATGTTACGTGCAACGCACGGGCATCTTGCTAGTAAGAATGAAAACAAACGACAAAAAAATATTTTGACGGTGGTTCGAAGTCATGACCGCGGGCACAGCGGACAAGGTGGCCTTGTATTGGTATGCTGAGCCATCTGTTTTAACACACAGGAGCTGGTGTGGTGATTATACACACATGCACGCATGCACACGAACTGCAACCATGCGACACTCACACAAACACATGCACCCACACACGCACGCAACACTCACACGCAGCCACGCACGCACGCAACACTCACACGCACACATGCACACATGCATGCACACACCAGTACACCACACAACCAACACACACTCTCACGCTCAAGTGCTCAACCTACACGCATGCGCACACATCAGCCCCGATGCACACATACACAACCAGGTGATTCCAGCAAGCACGGGTTGGAGCCTTGTCACGCTGCGTAAATTTGTGTTTATCGACCTTTTCCCTATGCGAATCGACAGGTGGGACCCACAAGGAACGTGGTCAATTTAACTAGTCAACATGGCGCCAGTGCACTATTTGGCCGGTCAACAGAGTGCAATCCGATGCTGAACTGTGAGCAAGTGACGGATAATCACCGCAAAACGATATAGTGACCGTAATCAGCTTATTCTCAAGTTCGTGACCATATTACGCTTTTCTCTCTGTAGGCCCTCCAAAACTACATCTCTACACGCTCTCGCATGTTACATCTAACAACTATGCAATACAGCACTACTACTACACTCTAACACAATAAATCATATGTGTTTTAGTTTTACTAGATATCATATTGTTACTTATAATTATTCATTTTGCATACATTAAAATTGCCTTTGAAATGTATGGCCAAGATTATCTACCACAAGGAAAAATCCCGCCTTTCCTGCTTAATCGGGTTTGTATCGATGGATCGTATGGAACAGCACAACTATAGTACTATATAGTACAAGTGACAGTTCATCGGGCCGTCAGGTCGCCTACTCCTCCGTCGTAAGAGTGGGCGCCACTTTCATAAATCTTCTAGTCCCTTTTGCCGACATGTGGGACATCAAGCTACCGGGTCCACGTGCATACCGAATACAATGCAGAGCAGCCGGGTGAAGCACCCACCATGGCGCCGGCGTAATAATGAGCAATGAGGCGTCAAATCACAAAGCTGCACCTTTCCCGCAGTTAAGTTGGAGGGACGAAGTAATAATGCTAAAAAAAGAAGTTGGAGGGGCGAAGCAACCATCATTTCACTCGTTGCTGAATCCGCTTCTCCCTCATCTTCTTCAACTTAACCACGTGTTGCTTCTGCCGTTGTTCTGCCTCATGTGGGACGCAGATCGGCTTGGTAAAGCACTGACACGCGGGACCGCATGTTAACAAACCGCCAGGACAACATCCTCCAAAAATAAGAAACCTCCCCCGCCATCCGCGCGGCAAAATCACCTCCTTTTTACTAATCTTTATTCTATAATTTTTTAGATCAAAGATTTGTATAGATAGCACACAGGAGCAAAACCAAGTGGTACGGTTAAGGGCATCCACAATGTGTAGCCAAATGTGAAAATAGCTTTTGGCATCATGGGAACCATTGTGGACGGTGTTGCCAAAGCCAAAAGATGGAACCAAGCTCCTCGATTGATTGATTGAAGGAATAGAAAAATGCAACATCTCTCCTCTTTCTCCCATGCTTGGACGCATGTAGTACAGTATAGAGCACAGAGTCTACTCCCCTGTTCCTTCTATCACAAATCACAAAGCAGTGAGGCGTCAAATCACAAAGCACGGACGAAGCAACCATCATTTCACTCTTCGCTGACTCCGCTTCTCCATCATCTTCTTCGAGAAACCATCTCACCGCACTAGTACTCCTTGTAGTAGTAATAGTAAAGGACTTCCTGGATGCAAATAAGGCGGTTGTCTTGGCTTGCAGGCGGCACTTGCGAACGACTTACCGTGGTGTCCCTCAATGGTGTTCTCCGTCGAACGCACTTCGCCAAACCACAAAAAAAAATATCGTCGACGTCACCGCAATGGGGAAGGAAGTCAAATATAGTTACTACCTCCATTTTTTTGTACACAAGGCCAGTATATCAAAATTACAATTTGCAAAGGGCCACTAACAATAATCGAGGCAAAATTGATGGGGTTAGCAACCAAGGACATTAATATCCCCTGCATGCATGCGGAAGTGAGAAGGTTGGTTTGCATGGCGCTGCATTAATCAAGCGATGAGGAGTGAGATGGTTAGCTCTTTGGTCTTTCGAGAAAAAAATACGCATTAATTGACACGTGAAATGAGGATTTCTATCGATTAAATCCCACGAAGGAAACCCCCGCCTTTATTTTTTTAACACTAGTACTCCTAGTACGTACGTACTTATCCTGTTTGGGTCTAGGCTTGCATTGCAAAACTTCGCCACACATTTTTGCCAAGCTTGCCTAAAGTTTTCAAAATGAGAAGGAGGTACACTTGCGCACGGCTGTCGCGGTCGCACCGCACCCTCACACGGTCGCTCCTGCACGCCGCGGTCGCACCGCACCCTCACACAGTCGCTCCTGCACGCCGTAAACCCAACCAAGGGAACGCACCCTCACTGACAAGTGTTGTCGCATGTGAACAAACCAAACTCAGCCATCCTATCGCTGACACATAATTTTTGTTCATAGAGTATGTTTATCCAACCGCATGTTGAGGACTATCCGTACGGCCCGTGTGGTGGTCTGTTGGGGAAGAAGAAGAGGTAAGGAAGAAGGAAAGAAGGGTTAGGAGACGTAGGATATTCATCCGACCGCCTGAAATGGTAGACTAACCCAAGTCAGGCGACTAGCATAACAAATATAGTATGTTTTTACTCATTAAAATATCCATAAAGACAACAACATAAAGAAAAACTATCACTGCTCGCGGAAAGAGACGGCCTCGTCGTCTTTGGCTGCCGGCGCGAACCAGCCGACGTGTGTCTCCGCCAATGTTTTAAATAGCCGGCTATAGCTCCGCTATAGCCCGCTATATAACCTTTTCACTAGGGTGCCGCTAAATGGTCCCATGTATAAATAGCCCACTATAGCCTGCTATAGCCCGCTATAGCTCCGTTATAGCTGATTTTGAGGTCCGCCGCTATTTGGCAATAGCCCGCTATTTAAAACATTGGTCTCCGCACCGTGGTTGTCCTCGGCCTCCAGCTACTCGTTCAAGCGGAGCGTGCGGGCGCTCTGCGCGGACGAGAGCACAGCCCAGTTCAAGTCGAGGACGTCCAGTTCTGCCTGCAGGAGGGCCTCGATGGCAGCGGCATCCGCGCGCTCCGCGTCAAGTCGAGCCTCCGCCGCCCGGTTCAAGTCTAGGACGTCCGGTTCCGCCTGCAGGAGGGCGTCGATGAGAGCGGCATCCGTGCACTCTGCGTCGAGTCGAGCCTCTGCCGCCCAGTTCATGTCCAGGATGTCCGGTTCCGCCTGCAGGAGGGCCTCGATGGCAGCGGCATCCGCGCGCTCCGCCTCAAGTTGAGCCTCCGTCGCCCGGTTCACATCCACGACATCCGGTTCCGCCTGCAGGAGAGTGTCGATGGCTGCGGCATGCGCGCGCTCCGCATCGAGTTGAGCCTCTGCCTCCCGGTCCTCCTTTAGTATCGCCATGTTGAACCGCTGGTCCGGCTGCACCATGGGGGACTCGGACGCCCGCACGAAGTCGACTTCCATCGTCTCATACCCATCGGGGGCCTTCTGCGCCGCGACCTCCGCAGTGAACATTGGATTGGCTTCCTCCTCCTCATAGCTTGGCTCCAGAGAACTCAGGGATTGGCCCGCCGCAAAGCGAGCTTCGGAACGGAGGTCTGTGGCGCCGACCGCCGCCGTGATTTCTGCGCGGCGCTCCGGCATCAGCATCTTGTAGTAAGTGATCTTGCGGTGCACCATGGCTTGCCGGCGAACTAGGGGACGCTTGATGCGGGCTAGGGCATCGAAAGGTGGGGGAATGGGCTGGAGATTTGGTGTGGTTTTAGGGCAGTGGCTTCCGTAGGACGAGCAACGAAGGTTCTGGTGTGAATAGTGGTTCCGGTGACGACCGGTCAATCGGTTTTGACTGTACATCGCTCTTGTCGCGTTCGCGTTGCAGCCCGGCACGTTGGACCCTCCACGTCGTGCGGGAAAATACCCGGCTACGCGGGAAAAGACCCGGCCGCGCCGTTTTAGTCGGGATTACAGGATTACTAGTAGTAGTATCAATGGATCGCGCGAAGCAACAAATTTGTTTGAGGGGGCGAAGCACCTAGTTTAAAAGGAAAAAAGGCGGTACACTCACAGCACTCCTGTCGCGGTCGCATTACACCCCACACACGTTCGGTCCTGCACATGGCTCACGCAAATGGAACACGCTTCGGCTTGCCTCTTCACTGACACGTGGGACTGCACTTGGAGAAACCGACCATGCGCCAAACTCCCCGTCCCACCGCGAAAATCCTCCCCCACACACACACAAAAAATCCCCAAATATGATTCAACCGCCTTTTGGCCAAATATTCCCCAAACCCCTCCCCCGTCCCCCTCCACTCCATTCGCTCCGCCAAAGCCGCCCTCCCCGCCGCGCCGATGCCACCTCTGGCTACGTTCTTGTGGAGGCGCACGGAGGTTAGCGCCGCCACCGCTGGCGACGTTCGTGTGGAGACGCACGGTGGTCAGCTTCTCCCATGGTACGCGCATTCTAGACTGAGGCCCCGTTCATGTCGGTGTAGCGCTGAATGTTAGCTGATAGACGTTGTTAATCTCACTGTTTGCCGAAGTAGTTTATTGTCAATATGCTCTACTTAAGAAGCTTCCTTGACCTATTCTGCACTCAATCTGCTTAGCTGAGATGGCATGCCAAGGCCGATTAGTTGCTAAAATATCCTACCATATATTTATTGTGACGTAGATTGCCATGGTCTAGTAGCCAATCTGTTAGGTGAAATAGCTCTACACCATTTTATACTCGATCTTTGTTGCTACGATGGCCTTCGATAGTTCGATGGCTGTGTGCTCGGCCTCATTCACTGCTGAAATAGCCTGCCATAATTTAGCACTCAAATATGTTTGCTGAATTAGCTTTACATATATTTTGTTACTTAGATCTGCTCGTCCAAATATCTTGCCATAGCTTTAGACATCGACCTAGGTATTTTTTTTCTGTACTTCATAAAAGAGCATATATGTTTTTCCTGTAATATCTAGTAGAAGAACTAATTTGTATGTCTAATAGATGGACAGGACTTGGATAACTTCTGCTCGGAGATTCTCCACTGCATATGTCGAGGGGGTTGAAAACTTCATGAACTTTATCAGAGCTGAGTACGGTGGTCCGAAATCAGATGTGCTCTGCCCGTGTAGCATTTGTATGAATTCAGTTACAAGACCCCAGTCAACTATGCAAAATCATCTAGACTTGTATGGGTTGTCGGTCACATATACTACGT
Organism: Aegilops longissima; assembly: GCA_021605205.1. Taxonomy (NCBI): domain Eukaryota; kingdom Viridiplantae; phylum Streptophyta; class Magnoliopsida; order Poales; family Poaceae; genus Aegilops; species Aegilops longissima. The sequence continues at coordinate 196,785,570 of CM038682.1, forward strand.
GGGTTCATCATGGTGAAGCTGTGAACATCAATGTTATTGACTACGTGGAAGCAGCAGATCACCATCTTGATCTGCCTGATGCTCAGGTGGAGGAGGAGGAGGAGGAGGTGGTGGCGGCGGAGCCAGTGAGTTTGACCAACATTGAAACAATGCCATGAAATGCTCGTGCATTCCGTGAACTTTCACCTGCAGAAGAAAAACGGTGGGCCCGCATGTTGGAACAATGCAACGTTGCTGTCACCCCAGGAAATAAGCTGTCAGTATTCTCAGCTATGGTCACCTTTCCTCAGGTGAAGACATCTGAGCGGATGACCAACAAATCATTCGATGCGATGTTGGCTGCTTTCCGCAAATCTTTCCCAGATGCGCCTGAGCTGCCACACACCTACAAAGAAATGAAGAATTTCCTTCAGCAGTTGGAATTGGATATGATATGATCCATGTTTGTAAGAATAATTGTGTTCTGTTCCGGAAGGATTGTGCCAACTTAAGTGAATGCCCGAAATGCAAATCATCAAGATGGAAAGATGGCGATGTTGTGAAGATGATTCCTCATAATGTTCTGAGACATTTTCCAATTACACCAAGATTTTAGAGGTTGTTTCATGATGCTAAAACAAGAGAGGATGTACTGTGGCATTCTAGGAACCAGGAGTACAGAGATCAGAATGTAATGAGCCATCCATCTCATGGTAGTGAGTGGAAAAGCTTCAATGATAAACACAAAGAGTTTGTCATTGACCCAAGAAACATTAGACTTGGCTTAGCTTCAGATGGATTTAACCCATTTGGCCACCAGAGCACCACATATAGCATGTGGCCAGTGCTTGTTATCCCTTACAACATGCCTCCAAATGTCTGCACCAAAGAATCAAACTACATGATGGCCTTTCTCATCCCAGGTCCAAAAAGTCCTGGAAAGGTTTTTGATTTGTTCATGGAGCCTCTTGTGGAGGAACTTCAACAGCTATGGAAGGGTGTTCTCACTCGAGAACTATATAGCAGCCCACCAGCTGATTTCTTTCTGCGTGCTTTTGTAATTTGGTGCATCCGTGATTATCCGGCTTTGGGCACTATGTCGTATGAACGACACATGGTTACAATGCATGTGTTCGCCGTGACAGAATCATTGTCATCACGCAATACTTAGCAAGATCTGTTACATTGACACCGCCGCTTCTTGCCAAGGACAAGCCGCATCCTAGAAAATACCAAGACATGTGTTCAATGCAAAGCATGAAAACCGTGATGCGCCAAAGAGGCTCACCGCCGATGAGTTGCAAGTGGAATTAGATAAGGTCAGGGCATATTACACCGTGAAACCATCCCGGTAATGGTAGCGGAAAAGGAAGCGTGCACGGTAGAAGAGAGATAATTGTTTACCCGCAGGTCCACTTTGTGGGACTTGGAGTATTGGAAAGCTTTGGATCTGCGGCATAATCTTGATGTGATGCACATCGAGAAAATATATGTGACAGATTATCGGCACACTTCTTAACATTGAAGGCAAGACGAAAGATACCTTAAAATCTAGGATTGATTTGACACACCTGGTATCGAAAGGATTTGCAGGTGCAAGATGAAGGTAAACCACGGATATGGCACCACTGTATACGCCTTGGACAAGGTAAAAGAAAAGAATTATGCGAGGTCCTATCACGCGTGAGATTCCCACATGGATTTGCTTCCAACCCCGAAAGGAGAGTCACCCAGATGGAAACAAGGTACAAGGGTTGAAAACTCATGACTGCCACATCCTACTTCAAAGGGTTTTACCTGTTATCCTTAGAGGATTGGGCATACGACTTATACTGAGCAGTTGCAGAGTTGGGACAATTCTTCAGGAACTCTGCAGAGAAATATCGGGATAGATGCTTTGGAGCGCCTTAGAGACAAGATACCAACTATCCTATGCGACCTTGAAAAGATATATCCTCCAGCCTTCTTTGATGTGATGGTGCATTTGGCTGTTCATCTACCCGATGAGGCACTACTTAGAGGTCCAAGACAAGATGGCTGGATGTACCCTATTGAAAGGCGGCTAGGCACTTTCAAGGGCTATGTTAGGAACAGAGCTAGACACGAGGGTTCCATTGCGAGGCCTACATTGCTACTGTATGTTGACATTCTACTCAAAATACATTGAAACAGTTGATCAGCTTAGCAAAGAGGTGGGTGAAGACAATCCCGGCTCAATGTTTTCGATTATTCTGCTCGAAAGTTGGGAAGAGTCAACAAGAGGACAAACCTAAAGATTTGTACAAAATTGTTTGGTATGTGTTGAATAACTGTCCCGAGATACTACCTTATATCAAGTAAGTGCAGATCGCAGCTTATACATCGTAATCTACTAAACTTGCAGACATTCTTATATATTTAGATGTTTGACGCGATCACTATGTTGTGCAACATCTACAAAGAGGAGTTATCGCCGCAAAATCCAAGAAACATTGACAAACTGGTTATGGCAGGATTTGCGAAATGGTTCAAGAACCATGTAAGCTTTTGAAGTGCAATCGACAGTTTTTTAATATATTGAGTACATAAGATGATCAGCTTGTCTATTTTCTAACCATAGGTTAAGAAGATGCGGAGGATGGGCAAGCAGTTGATGATGCCCTTTACTCACTAGCAATGGGTCCTGATACTCGGGTAAGACATTATGAATCTTGCGTTGTTGGAGATGTGCGCTACAACACCCTTGCACGAGACGAAGGCAGGAAGACACAAAATAGTGCCATCATGAGCACGAATATGTATGACAAAGAGACAACTGAAATGTAGGCTAACATAATAGACATTGTTCAGTTGCAGTATATCTCCAGTTTCGAGGATCATCGGTGTGTGGTGATGTTGTCTTTGTCGTTGGTATAACCTGTTTTCCGTGATCGCAAAACCCGAGCTGATGATTATTTCAAATCCATCAATGTCAAGGCGGCGTACTGCACCAACGAGCCTTTTATTTTGGCAAATCAAGCAACACAGATATTTTTCTTCAAAGACACATTTGCACGTAGCGATGACTGGAGAGTATTGCAAAGGTTTGAGCAGAGGAATTCGCTTAATGAAGTTGCACAACAAGATGATGCTTACATCGCCCCTGATGTACAAGATAACACAAATGTTCCTAATATCTTTAAGAACCATCACGCCAATGACGCCGAAAAAGATTGTCCGTCGTCTTGTGGACATACAAGAGTTGATCAAGAAGAAGCCAACGTTCGAGGACGTTGAGGACGAAGAAGAAGATGACACCGTGGGGAATTACGATTCAGATTGATACACATGGCGAAGATGTTGACGCTGCTGCTGCGGATGATGATTAGATTGCTTTTGTCGTATTTTCCTGTCAGAAGACGTTTTTTATCTACTATGTGAAATTGTGTTTGCTATGACAACTGAAAACTGATGAACCTGTTGTTTAGTATTTTGCTGTGAGAACATCACTTGTTATGTATGCTGATTTGTGTTTGGTGATTGTATGACAACTAAAACATGATGACATTGTTGTTTACTTGTACTCATATTTGGCTGTGAAACTTGAATTTGATGACATAGTTTGCTGTTGGACTGCAATTTGCTCGAAGTCTTCGAATGAGAACAAAGCTGACCCGACAGGGCCTCTCGCTATTTATTTATTTATATGAGCAAAAGGATACCCCTGATTTCCGTTAATAGTAATCATTAGATGTTCACAACAAGACGCCTGCCTGCTACACAGGTTTCATTCATTACTAGTTTCAGCAAAGTGCTCATGTCGTAGCCAATCGAATACATCACGAAAAGCTACATACACCGCAAATAAAGAGACAATCATCCTACAGAGCACAACGATTTTTCCCATTATCTTCACAAGCTCTTTCATCTCCTCATTGCTGTCAAGGCCGCTCAGCAGAATGTTGCTTGGCCATGATCGAGGAACTGCATCTTTAACCTTCGCTCTCGCATCTTCCTCTTATGTCGCTCCTTCGCCATTTGTCCAACACCCCAACCTGCTGGTATTGGGATTCCTCGACTAACCAAATAATCGGTGTAGTTGCATTCCCCCACATCAGCAACTTCCCAGAAATACAAATCACATGAATCTTCCATTTTTTGCACGAATCAAATTGGAAGACCATCAACCAAACTATTAAAAAATCAGCAACTGAAAGCAGTAGAACAACACTTAAACATATTATTACCCCATGGTTCGGGCATTCGTAGAAGACTCGGCCAGGGTTGCGGATTGTGGTTGAGACGCGACGGATGAATCTGCGTGATTTGCAGCAGTGGCACCACACCAACGGCAGCGGGTTGCGATGAGCAATCGGTTGCGGTGCTGCGTCAAGGGGTGTGATGAGACCCACAGCGATGGTAAGGGTGGCGACTTGGCGATATCTGGTTGTTGCCTCATCAAGAGCAGGTGGACGAGCAGCCAGCGGACATGGTTGCTGCGGCCAGAGCTTCTGATGCTAGGAAGAGTAAGTAGAGAAGAGGAGAAGCGAATGTTGGATATGTCAGTTTCATTACTTGCAGAGTAGCATAGCACCATATATAGTCATAGTCTAGGTTGGGATTCGTACTAGCTACAGGAGCACATCTTTCTTTTTTCTAGAACTCGGCAACGTCTCTTTACTGGTACACTAGCTTGTTCTGTCCGCCTTCCCAAGTCTTTGATTTTCTTTCCCTTTTTTTGCGAGGAAGGAAGGAGGACAAAATTGAGAGTTCCTTGGAATCGAACCCAAGACCTCTCAGTTGAAAACCAAGGGTGCTAGTCACTTTTGTGGCGAACGTTCCCTATGAGGAGGACGGCAGATTTAACGATTTTCCTCGCAGCTTTTCTTCCTATATATAAAAAGTATGCTACTTGGTGTCCGCTTAGTCAAAAACGATTGTGCCAACTTGACCGTTGATTGACATTCAACGTCTGTCGCTTTCTTCAGCCTCTTCTTCCTCGAGCCGCCAAAGCCAAACCAGCGCCAAGCGGGACCGCCTCGCTCCCGCCTCCCACGATGGTTGTGATCTTCCCGCCCCTGCTCGTTCCTCGTCCGAGGCCTCACCATCGCCCTCCGCTTTGGTTCGCTCGCCATGGGTGCCGCCCTCCTGTGTTGTCAACATGGTCAACAACCGAGAGGAATAAGGAGATGATTGTACATGGTGAGGATGACAAGAGGGACCCAAAGAGCCAAGAGTAATTTTGTTTTTTTGGGACGGAGAAGGGTATCAACTGGGTTGTGCGGGACCCGTGGACCATCTAGCCCAAGCTTTTATTTCATATGTTTAGCACATGACCAGCCCAATTTGTTTTTTTTTCTTTCTGAAAAATGGCTAGCCACCTATTTTGTTTTTTGCAGAATAACCAACATAGGCCTACTTGCTTTTCTACGCCCTGCTGGGCCGGAAATCTTTCAAGACGAGGAGGGGTGCATTTTGCCCAGAAAATGGGCTATAAGTAATAAGAAATGGGCTATAAGTAATAAGAAATGGGCTATAAGTAATAATAAATGGGTTGTAAAATGAAAAAAAATACAGCAAACAGGCAATTAGTTCCAAAATACTGTTTTCTTTCGGATTTTGATATTTTAAATTTCATTGTTTTTGTGCCGGTAAAATTTCATTGAATTTAAATTAAGGTATATTTAGATTTAAAATTAATTTGAATCTGGCTAGAAATTTCGGGTTGTATGCTGTTTGGGACAGATTTGGAGGTTGACTTGTGGGTCTACTAGGTTGACGGTACTTTGGCTTTGTCAACTTAGTCCACAAACGATTCTAGTAGCGAAGACCGCTGGATGTTAATCCAACGGCCGTGCTACTTCTTCAATATCTGATCTTCTTGCTCCAAATTACCAAGCCAGCTCCGGTGGGACTGCTTGCTCCGCCTCCCATGGCGGCTGTGGTTGCGCCAAGACAGCCGCCGATCGTCCCACCCTACTTCATTGCTCGCCAGCCATTCCTCTACTCACCCACACCTCCTGTTATTTTCTCGGTGACGGCAGCCGACCAAGAACCCTCAGACTCCCCACCGCATGGGCAACCATTGCCGAGTCTTCCCCGGCTCCGTGTCGTTCCTTTCCTAGGCCTCGCCATCGTCCACCGCCATGGTGCTCTCGGCGCGGCCTAGTCAACATGGTCAACGAACGACATCCATCGGTCGTGGGCTGTACGCGCAAAATAATGATTCCTCCACCTGACAGCTGGGACCCACCGGAAGGGACTTTGTATTTCGTGAAAAAACATTCCCCCCGCTGACATGTCGGACCCACCAGCTATATCTTCGCACGCAAGGAACTGCCTCCTTATTACGCACCAAAAAATGAATACCCACCCTGCTAGCTGGGACCCACCATAGTGGGAGGATGACTTGTGGGCCAACTAAGTTGACTGGGACGGAGGGCTTTGTCAACTTAGTCAATATGAACGATTCTAGCTCCAAAGGACCGTCGATGTCCATCCAACGGCCGTAGTGCTTCTTCAACCTCTGGTCTTCTTGCTTCACCGCCAGAAAGCAGCGCCGGTCATGCCGCATGCTCCTGCCTCCGTGGCCGGCTGTGCCGCTGGAGGCCTCACCGCCCCTACTATTCCCACCGCTGGCGAGTGCCTCAAGGGCGACGGCAGCCTCGCACCGCAGCCAACCAGTGAACCTCGCACTCCTCTCCGCGGGCTTCCATCGCTGCGTTTTCCCGGCTCCGCCGCCCCTTCCTAGGCTCGCCGTCGCCCACCGCCGTGGTGCTCTTCGCACGGCCTGGTCAATATGGTCTGTGAACGACTTCCATCGGACGTGGATCAGATGTGGAGAGGCCGACACCGGGTCCATGGTCGCAACAAGGAAGTGCCTCCTTATTATGCGGAAAATAGTGATTCCTCCACCGACAGTTGGGACCCACCGGACGGGCCATCGATTTCACGGAAAAACGCTTCCCCGACTCATCGGGGCCCACCAGCTTCATCTTCACACGCAAGGAAGTGCGTCCGGGCAAAAAAATACGATTCGCCCCCTGACTGCTGGGACCCACCAGCTACACCTTCGCACGCAAGGAAGTGCGTCCGGGCAAAAAAAACAAAACGATTCGCCCCCCTGACTGCTGGGACCCACCAGCTACATCTTCACAGACAAGGAAGTGCCTGACAGTCGGGACCCACCTGGTCGAATCGTATGTAGCGTTGTCATCCTGGTCGCGAACGTGTACGTACATACTGGTCGATGTAGAGGCGCGCATGCAATCTTTTAAATAGCGGATAGCAGACTGGTTGCGGATTATGGTCCGCATAGCGGAATGCGGATAGCGGATGATATTGCGGGCGCTATGTCCACATAGCTAATTTTTTATAAACACTCACAAATTTGAGATTGTTGTGTATATTTCTAGGCCATTGACAAAAAATATGCCACTTAATTTGAGAAATCATCATTTATATAAGATTATAAACTATAATTGAACAATATTTGGTCGTGCAACCATGCAAGCAAGACACATTTACCAAAATAGATTAAACAACAGAACAACAAGGACTTATATAGCGGGCGATATTGCAGATAGCGGATGATATAGTGGTCTAACAAGTGATATTGCGCCCGCATCATGACAACAATCTATTTTCTGACGCAACCCTAAACTTATAGCGGCAGGGTGACGCTACCGCTATTGCGGCCGCAATAGCGGAGGTAGCGGATGTTATTTAAAAGCTTGCGCGCACGTGTCGTAGTAGAGGCGCGCACATGTCGTAGTAGAGGCGTGCACGTAGCATGTACACGTACGTACAACGGCCAGGGTGCAAGAAATAAAATACGGCCACGTATGTGTACATACGGGCGGGGTCTTGAACGCCTACTCGCGCATACGTATGGCCAGGGCTCGTGTACATGGCTGGGTCGGAACGGAGAAACAGCGTCGTCGTCGTGTTCATGGGGAGGCAACGGAATGTGTCGTGTTTATGGGGAGGAAATGGAACGCGTCGTGTTCATCGGGAGGCAACGGAACGCGTGGGAGCCAACCGGCTTGGACAGAACATGCGATGGAAACGAGGCCTGGCATACCGCACAATAGAGGAAACAGACCTCCTACGTTCGGAACGGGGTCCTGTTGATCGAGAGGGGTGTGGCGTACCGCAAAACGGAGGAAATGGACCTCCTACGGTCGAAACGGGGGGTCCTATTGATCGGGATGGGTGTGGCGTACTACAAAACGAAGGAAACAGACCTCCTACGGTCGAAACGGGGGTCCTGTTGATCGGGAGGGGTGTGGCGTACCGCAAAACGGACGAAACGGATCTCCTACGGTTGAAACGGGGGTCCTGTTCATCGGGAGGGGTGGCATCGCAAAACGGACTCCACGGATACCGTTCATCTCCACCGCCGACCTCCTCCAGCCTCCACGGGCTACCGTCGACCTCCTCCGCTCCACGGGCTCCTGCTCATCCAGCCTCCACCGCGCTACTCCACCGCCATCGCTCAACCACTCCTCCACGGGCACCCTCCACCGCTCATCGCTCATCCAGCCCTCCACACCACGGGTCCTGTTCAACCACCCTCCACGGCCACCCCTCCATCGCTCACTGTTCATCCAGCCCTCCACACCACGGGTCCCGTTCATCCAGAGGCAACGACACCGCCGCTGTTCATCCAACCCCCCGCAACACTCACCGCTCATCCCAGAGGCAGCATCGATCGACTTCAATTAGCATTAGTAGCGGCGAATCGCCGATCGGGTTCAGCTTAACAGCCATCGATCGATCGCCGGGTTCGTGAACGCCAGAGCTCGCGCAGCAAATCGCCAGTTCAGCTAGAGCCAATGCCTCGCATGTGTACGAGAAACGTGCATCGCCGCCCCGACCTCCCACCGAACCGCAACTCCCGAAATTTTCCTCACCTCGCTTCTACCATGGTTTTTCCGTCATGGACGGCCCAAAGAATGTCATGCAGCTGCGCCTCCGGCCCGCCCAGGACAAAAAGCCCATTTTCTGTCATGATTTTTTGTCATAGAAGTAGGAGCCCACCACCTATGATGATACCGGGTTTTGTCACAATTATCGTCATAGAAGTGTCATATGTATGATAGGAAAAAATTCGTTCGGCCCAAAATTTCACGGATGTGTCTTTTTTTGTAGTGTAAGGTGGTCCGCCCGGCCGCAAGCACACCCGGCAGGCCAATGGGGATCCGTCCCCAAGACACCGCCCTGGGTTTACGTGCCGGCAGGCCTGCCCAGTTACTAGGGTGGACATATAGAGGAAAATCGAACAGGAAAATAACATGCATAATATCAAAGTACTGCAGAAGTTATATTACATCGCTTGTTGCCGCAGTTCTAACTAAAGATAAAAATCGTCTTGGTTGTGAACTTGTAGCAACAAAAAGAAACGGGGTGCCTAATCCCGGCGCTGGCCCTCCACCCTCAGAATTCCGCCGACACCGCTGATGACGGGCTTGATGCGCTCCCTAAGCGGCGCGAGGTTAGTATCCTCTGGCAAGCTCTCCAGCGCGGCGTGGAAGTCGAGGTCGGGGTACCAGTACGCCACCTTGGTGAGAACCTTGGTCATGGCGCCCTGGCAAAGCCTCCGGGCCTCGTCGGCCAGCGAGGCCGCCCGGTTGGCGTGAAGCCGCTCCAAAGCACCGACGACCTTCTCAAAGAACAGGGTCAGGCTGCAGTTGGTGCTCACACTCCGCTCCGGGGCGTACCTCACGTCCGGCATCCCCATGGTGGCCAGCTATGCGGCGGCCTGGTTGGAAACGGCGGTGAGGTGATCGAGCCAGTGGTTCTCGACCCCCACGTGCTCCTTGAATCTGAGGGCCTCGTTCTTCCGCAACTGCTTCTCGGTCTCCAGGTTTTTGGTCAGGGTCCCTTCCCGGGCCATGGCCTCCGACAGAATATTCTCGAGACCCTCCAGCTTCAGCTTGAGGTCTTTGATGGAGTTGTTGGCCTCAGAGAGCTCCCCGGCCCTGCTGACGGCCGTGCCCTGCGCCTCCATCAAGGCGTCGTTGAGCGTGTCCTTCTCCTGGGATAGCTTCAGGGCTCCTTCAGCTCGTCCCGCTCCACCTCCACCTCCTTCACTTTGCCGGCATGAACCAGAGCCTGGGCATCAAGTGTCTCTTTGTGCCTCTGCTCCAGCTCTTGGGTCCGCTGCGCGGCAAGCTTCTCCACCTCCTTATCCATGGCGCGGAGTTTGGCGTCAAGGTCCACCTCGCGCTTGGCAAGGTCCTCCTCCTGGGAGTTCAGTGCGGCCTGGTGCTGGGTCCAGGCGGCCTCGGCTGCCGCGGCCAAGCCCTCCGCCATCTCCTGGGCCTTCTTGATGTCGGCCAGCTTCATGGTGAGCTCCACGTCGCGCTTAGCCAGCTCGCCCTGGGCGGTCTTCAGCTCTTCGTTAGCTTGGCAGAACCAAGCCTGCGCCTCGGTGATGCACACCGTGAGGTCTGCCTCCGCTTGGTCCACCGTTGCCATCCTGGACTCGGCCTTGTCGAGGCGGGCGCGGTGGAGCGCTTGGAGCCTCCGAAAGTTGGCACCCATGGCCTGGAGGATCTGCTCCTCCTGGGAGACATCGCCACCTGCGCTCGGCTCGTTGACGACTTCGAGCCCGGTGGCGGCAAGCACTTCATCGTCAAACACCTCTCCCTCGACGGGTGTCCTGGTGCTCGACGCACCTGGAAGGTGGACGAACAAGTCGTCACTCACCCTCAGGTACTTGCCAGAGCCAGAGGCGGCGGAGGAGGAAGGCTGGTCATCGACCACCTCCTCCTTGGCGGCGGCCTTGCCGGCCTCCTCGGCAGTGGCCTTGCCGGGCTCCTCGGCAGGCCCCTTGGCGGCGTCCTCAGCAACACCCTTGTCGACCTCCTCAACAATGATCTCCTCGGCCTCCGCCGCGGCAGCCTTAGCGACGTCTTCGATGATGGCGTCCACGTCCCCTGGGTCCACCGAGGAGGGATCTGGGCACGAAAGGAGGGATTGATGCAAGGCCAAGGCCAAGGGTCAGAAAGAAAAAGGAACAGGGACGAAAGGCGAACAACTAACCAGTGCCAGGCTGGAAAGCAGAAGTCCCTTCCCCGCCAACGTTTGGTGCCGAGGGATAGCCACCGGTGCCCGAGTTCTCCTCCTCCTCCTCCATATGCGTGGGCTCGGCGCTTGGCGCCCTTGCCGGGGAAGCCCCTCGGGGCGGCGTGGTTGATAGGAACAGCATGTTGGGAGTAGCCCTCTGTGGCTCCTCCTGCCGCTGCTCTCCTCCTGCGCACCCGGCGAGGTCAGTACCAAAGCGTCATACCCCTCACACATGTCGACGAGGGGAGAGTGATGGACTTATGCTTGGGGCTTGATACGTCTCCGTCGTATCTACTTTTCCAAACACTTTTGCCCTTGTTTTGGACTCTAACTTGTATGATTTGAATGGAACTAACCCGGACTGACGCTGTTTTCAGCAGAATTGCCATGATGTTGTTTTATGTGCAGAAAACAAAAGTTCTCGGAATGACCTGAAACTCCATGGAATATCTTATAATAAATAATAAACAATCCTCGCCAAAGATGAAGACCAGGGGGCCCACTCCCTGCCCACGAGGGTGGGGGGCGCGCCCCTCCCCTGCGCGCCTCACCTCGTGGGCCTCCTGATGCCCTCCGACGCCAACTCCAACTCCATATATTGGCTTTCGGGGAGAAAAAAATCAGAGAGAAAGTTTCATCGCGTTTTACGATACGGAGCCGCCGCCAAGCCCTAATCTCTCTCGGGAGGGCTGATCTGAAGTCCGTTCGGGGCTCCGGAGAGGGGGATTCGTCACCGTCGTCATCATCAACCATCCTCCATCACCACTTTCATGATGCTCACCGCCGTGCGTGAGTAATTGCATCATAGGCTTGCTGGACGGTGATGGGTTGGATGAGATTTATCATGTAATCGAGTTAGTTTTGTTAGGGTTTGATCCCTAGTATCCATTATGTTCTGAGATTGATGTTGCTATGACTTTGCTATGCTTAATGCTTGTCACTAGGGCCCGAGTCCCATGATTTCAGATCTGAACCTATTATGTTTTCATGAATATATGTGTGTTCTTGATCCTATCTTGCAAGTCTATAGTCACCTACTATGTGTTATGATCCGGTAACCCCGAAGTGACAATAATCAGGACCACTCCCGGTGATGACCGTAGTTTGAGGAGTTCATGTATTCACTATGTGCTAATGCTTTGTTCTGGTTCTCTATTAAAAGGAGGCCTTAATATCCCTTAGTTTACAATAGGGCCCCGCTGCCACGGGAGGGTAGGACAAAAGATGTCATGCAAGTTCTTTTCCATAAGCATGTATGACTGTTTACGGAATACATGCCTGCATTACATTGATGAACTGGAGCTAGTTCTGTGTCACCCTATGTTATGACTGTTACATGATGAACCACATCCGCATAATTATCCATCACCGATCCGGTGCCTACGAAGTTTTCCATATACTGGTTTACGCTTATTTACTTTTCCGCTACTCGTTATCATCACTACAAAATACCAAAACATTACTTTTGCTGTCTTTACTTTTGTTACCGTTACCACCACTATCATATTACTTTGCTACTAAACACTTTGCTGCAGATATTAATTTTCCAGATGTGGTTGAATTGACAACTCAGCTGCTAATACTTGAGAATATTCTTTGGCTCCCCTTGTGTCGAATCAACAAATACAAATTTGGGTTGAATACTCTACCCTCGAAAACTGTTGCGATCCCCTATACTTGTGGGTTATCAAGACCTTTTTCTGGCGCCGTTGCCGGGGAGCATAGCTCTATTCTTTGAGTCACTTGAGATTTATATCTGCTGGACACTATGAAGATCTTGAAAGACGCTAAGACAACAATTTATCCTTCAACTACGAGGGGAGGTAAGGAACTGCCATCTAGCTCTACACTTGATTCACCTTCTGTTATGAGTAAGCTAGCGACACCTAAACCTGCTTCTGCTATTCGTTCCGATATGTCGCATGTTATTGATGATGCCACTTCTGCTATGCATGATACTTATGATGAAACTACTTCTATGCTTGATACTACTGTGCCCCTTGGTGAATTTCTAGATGAGAAAATTGCTAAATCTAGAGAAAGAGAAATTATTGAAACTAAACACGATGATGTTAGTGATGATGAAAATAGGCCTGCTATTCCTGAGGGTTACCTTTTTAATGATGAATCTACTGAAGCTATTCTTGCTTGCCAGGATAGTCTTGAACGTAATAGGTTGCTAATTAAATGGAGTAAAGAATCTTTTAGAGGTAGGATGAGACCCGACCCTGCTTTTGCTACTTCACCTATCTGTGTTCCTGATCAGGATTATTATGATCTTTCTGTTGATCCAGATATAATTACTTTGGTTGAATCTGATCCTTTTTATGGCTATGAATCTGAAACTATTGTGGCACATCTTCGTAAGTTAGATGATATAGCTGCCCTGTTTACTAATAATGAGAGATCGCGCTACCTTTATTTACTCAAAATACTTCCATTCTCATTAAAGGGTGATGCTAAGATATGGTTTAATTCTCTTGATCCTGGTTGTGTGCGTAGTCCCCAGGATATGGTTTATTACTTCTGTGCTAAATATTTCCCTGCTCATAAGAAACAAGCTGCTTTGAGGGATATATATAATTTTGTGCAAGTTGAAGAAGAGAGTCTCCCACAAGCTTGGGGGAGGCTTCTCAAGTAACTTAATGCTTTGCCTGATCATCCTCTTAAGAAACCTGAAATACTTGATATCTTTTATAATGGACTAACCGATGCTTCCAGAGATTACCTGCATAGTTGTGTTGGTTCTCTTTTCAGGGAAAGAACACCGGATGAAGCTGAAATTTTATTGAAAAATATGTTGACAAATGAAAATAATTGGGCACCTCCTGAGCCAACTCCCGAGCCAGCTCCTGAGCCAATTACTGAGCCTATTCCTAAACCAACTCCGAAGAAGAGAGGTGTTATATTTCTCAGTCCCGAAGATATGCAAGAGGCAAAGAAATCCATGAAAGAAAAAGGTATTAAAGCTGAAGATGTTAAGAATTTACCTCCTATTGAAGAAATACATGGTCTTAATTTACCGCCTATTGAAGAATTATATGATCTCAATTACTTATTTACTGAAGAACCTCCCGATATCCCGACACAGGTAGTAAAGGTAAATTCTCTCTATAGATATGATAAAGCTGAAGTTCCTCCTACTAAAATTGCTAGTCAGTGCTTGGATGAGTTTGATGACTTTATGTTTAAGCAAGATGACTTTAATGCTTATTTTGGTAGACAATTAAAACAGAATACCTTTATGATTAAACGCTTGAGTGATTATATGGCTAATATTAGAGGTGAACTTAAACCTGTTAGCAAACATGCTTCTATGGTTACCACTAAAGTAGAACAAGTACTTAAAGCTAAAAAAGAAGTGCTTAATGAAATGAATAGTAAGAAAAATGATTATGCTGTTAGAGTGGCTACTAGAACTGGTAGAACGACTCGGGAACCTATGTATCCTGAAGGCCACCCTAAGAGAATCGAGCAAGATTCTCAGAGAAATAATGTTGATGTACCTAGTTCTTCTAAGAGGAAGAAAAAGAAAAATGATAGAACTGTGCAAACTTCTAGTGAACCTATTGCTGAACCACCGATAATCCAAATGATATCTCTATGTCCGATGTGAAACACAACTGTAATGAACATGAACCTAGTGAAAATGTTAATGATGATGTTCATGATGATGCTCAACCTAGTAATGATAATGATGTAGAAGTTGAACCTGCTGTTGACCTTGATAACCCACAATCAAAGAATCAACACTATGATAAAAGAAACTTCGTTGCTAGGAAACATGGTAAACAAAGAGAACCATGGGTTCAGAAACCCATGCCTTTTCCTCCCAAACCATCCAAGAAAAAAGATGATGAGGATTTTGAGCGCTTTGCTGAAATGATTAGACCTATCTTTTTGCATATGTGATTAACTGATGTGCTCAAAACTAATCCTTATGCTAAGTATATGAAAGATATTTTTACAAATAAAAGAAAGATACCGGAAGCTGAAATTTCCACCATGCTTTCTAATTAAACTTTTAAGGGTGGAATACCAAAGAAACTTGGAGATCCAGGAGTACCTACTATACCATGCTCCATTAAAAGAAATTATGTTAAAATTGCTTTATGTGATCTTGGAGCCGGTGTTAGTGTTATGCCTCTCTCTTTATATCGTAGACTTGACTTGAATAAGTTGACACCTACTGAAATATCTTTGCAAATGGCTGATAAATCAACTGCTATACCTGTCGGTATTTGTGAGCATGTGCCTGTTGTGGTTGCAAACGTTACTATTTTAACAGACTTTGTTATTCTTGATATTCCCGAGGATGATAGTATGTCTATTATTCTTGGAAGACCTTTCCTTAATACTGCAGGGGCTGTTATAGATTGCAACAAAGGCAATGTTACTTTTCATATTAATGGTAATGAGCATACGGTACACTTTCTGAGGAAACAACCTCAAGTTCATAGTATCAACTCTATTGGAAAAATTCCATCGATTATATTTGGAGGTTTTGAATTTCCTCTCCCTACTGTCAAGAAGAAATATGATATACTTATTATTGGGGATGTCCATATCCCCGTTGAGGTAACATAGTGTCATTCAAATTTCTCCGGTTTCATGTTAATCGAATGAGTTTGTTAACAAGACTTGATCAACCTTGTTAGTGGATTCCTTTGATGAGCATGAGATGGATGAAACTAGAAGCACAACCTTCTGTACCCTCTTTATATTTTCTCATTATTTAGTAGAAATAAAGTAAAATAGTATTTTTTGTCTGCTCCCGACTTATCCGTGCAATATAAAGATATCCCAAAATAAAAGTTCTCGAATGCTATGCCAATTTAATATGATTTTTTCGAATATTTGAGGATTTTTAGTGCAAAAGTACATGCTGGGAGCTGCCACTGCCACGAGGTGGAGGGCGCGCCTACCCCCGGGCGCGCCCCTGCCTCGTGGGCCCACGGTGGCCCTCCTCCACTTATCCCTGCACCCATCTTCTTCCTCTGTCTCACACAAACCCGAAAACCAACTCAAGCTCGTGTTCCAAAGAACTTTTGCTGATTTTCGATCTCCTTGCTCAAAGCATCTCTCGCAAAACTGCTTGGGGAGATTGTTCCTTGGTATGTGACTCCTCCATCGGTCCAATTAGTTTTTGTTCTAGTGCTTTATTCATTGCAAATTTGTGCTGCATAGGTGACCATGTTCTTGAGCTTGCATGCCAAATTTATATGGTTCCAAGTAGTTTTAATGCTTGATATATGCTCTAGGCATTTGTATGAGTAGTTGCTATCAGTTTTATTGAAGTTGGTTCACTTTTGTTTGAAGTTACTAAAAATTTCAGAATTATTTTTCAGAGGAAACAATATGCTTAGGAGGATGTTCCAAGGTGGTTCTTCAAGGAAGCAAGGTCCTGTGCTTGCAATGCGTGATGGTGACGAGGAACCACCAAGAGACGCCTCCCGTGAGGCCCTCGTGAATGGCCTTCGGAAAATTTTATGAATCAAGTGGGAATTAAAGAAGAATTCTACGCATATTTGCGTAATGCCGGTCTTGAGGACTTTGAAGCTGATAAATGCCCCCAATATCGTTACCTCACAAGTTCATTTGTGGGGAGGTTTGATTTTTCATCTTCGCGTAATTCTCCTTCAGTCATGTTTGACCTTTATGACAAATCTTATACCATGGACTTAGAAGATTTCACTCTTGCATGCAAACTTCCATCTTGGGGTAGTATCAGGGATCCCCCTAAATCTGAATATAGAGACTTCCTTCCTAGAATAACTGTGGGGGAATCTAGAGATATAGCGCAGGCCACTATAGGGAGCATTCACTTTCCTGCTATACATTATTTTGCTCTCTTCATTGGTAGATGCATAAATGCTAAGGATGAAGCATGTAACATGTGTGCCCATATGATCTCAGATTCTCGTAAGCTACTGTGTTAGGGGACCAAGCTTATCATATGGGAGCCATTGTAGCTCGAGGTTGCATCTTAATAGACGTAACGGAGATTTCTTTGGAGGAATTTATGCAACCCGCTTAGCTAATTTTATTGATGTAGACATTCGTGAGGGTGATATGGAGTTACACCCTTCTTATTTAGATCTTGATTCTATGTTTTCTCACCAGTTCATTGAGAGGACTGGACCACCTTTCCAGTATCGACTAATCTTTAACAAACGGCATGTGGTCCGTGTTGCTCTTCCTGCTCCTGCCTTCTTTGATTTTCAGGCGAGAGGAAAATATATTATAACCAGAGAGGAGGCAAATGAGTACGAGAGGAGAGCAGAGGCAGCTCGACGCCACGCTGCAGCTCAGGAGGCAGTAGCCGCTGCATCACGGTACGACCCCAGCTCCACCTACGGGTATCAGCCAGGCTATCCCTGGAAATAGACCAACTTAGGCCAAAATCCTAAGCTTGGGGGAGTACGTATTTCTCACCGACATTACATTTATGCTCACACACACTCATTGCTAGATGTCGGTGCTCATACTCTTTCACTGTAATATCCATGGTAGTTTATTTTCCTTTTTCTAGCTTTCTTCTTGTGTGTTTAATAAACCTTAGAAAAACCAAAGAAAATTAGTAGTAGTTTATTTTCCTGCTATAGTAGTAATAATTAAAAAGAAAACCCAAAAATATTTCCCGTTCTTCTTTTGCTTGTTGGGAGCTTTGCCGTGTAAATAGTTTTTATTTCTTTTCCTTTCTTTGGGGGTCGAGAAGACCATATTGAAAATGCTTAGTGGCTCTCATATGCATGATTGTTTATCTAACTTAGAGCCCATATTACTTGTCTTCTCTCTTGAGTTGAATGCTTGCAGATTCCAGCTTAGTCCAATGGACGTGCACTCTTATTATTATTCACACCGTTCGGTCGTGCAAGTGAAAGGCAATAATGATGATATATGATGGTCTTATTGGGATGAGAAAAGCTGGTATGAACTCGACCTCTCTTGTTTTTGTAAATATGATGATTCATCGTTCCTGATTCAGCTATTATGAAGTAAACATATTTGCAATGACATTTAGAGATTATAGTTGCTTGTGCCATGCTTGATTAGCTATGAGTTATAATGGTTTACCTTATGTGCAACATGCTATTGAGATGATTATGATGTGGTATGATAGGATGGTATCCTCCTTTAAATGAATTGAGTGACTTCGACTTGGCACATGTTCACGCATGTAGTTTAATGCATGTCGCCTCTCTCGCTTGGTCGCTTCTCAGCCTTTTGCTAGCCTTCACCGTGCACTAAGCGGAATACTGCTTGTGCATCCAAACTCCTTAAACCCCAAAGTTGTTCCATATGAGTCCACTATACCTTCCTATATGCGGTATCTACCGCTGCTCCAAGTAAATTTGTATGTGCCAAACTCTAAACCTTCAAATAAAATTCTGTTTTGTATGCTCGAGCAGCTCATGTGCAACTAGGGCTGCCTATATCTTCCATGCTAGGTGGGTTATTCTCAAGAGGAGTGGACTCCGCTCCTCATTCACGAGAAAGGGACGGTAACCGGGATGCCCTGTCCCATGATCCAAAAAGATCAAAGCAAATCAAAATAATTAAACAAAACTCCCCTTGGGACCCGTTGAATGTTGGAGGCACTCGTTGTTTCGAGCAAGCCATGGATTGATGCTTGTGGAGGAGGGGGAGCATAAACCTTTACCATTCTGTTTGGCAACTGCCTATAATGCATGTAGTATGGAAGATACAGCCATCTCATAGTTGTCGCGTTGACAGTGAAAGTATGCCGCTCAAAATATAATTTATCTCTATTTCAAAATCGAGCTCGCACCTCTACAAATCCTCGCTTCCCTCTGCGAAGGGCCTATCTATTTACTTTTATGTTGAGTCATCACCCTTCTTATTAAAAAGCACTACTGGAGAGCACATTGTCGCTTTGCATTCATTATAATTGTTTTATTTTGGGTATGACTTGATCGGATCTCTTTAACCATGAATTACAATGTTTAGTCAGTCCTTGATCTTTTAAGGTGCTCTGATTTATGTTTTATGGTCTCGTAAAGGGCTAGCGAGATACCATTTCGTTATATCATGTTATGATTATTTTGAGAAAGTGTTGTCATCCGAGTTTTATTATTATGGCTCGCTAGCTGATTATATTATTGATATGAGTAATCGAGAGACCTACGTGTTATTGTGAGTATGGTTAGTTCATAATATTTGCTGAAACTTGAATGCTGGCTTTTCATGTTTACAACAACAAGAGCAAACAGAGTTTGTAAAGTTTTTCTTTTTCTCTTTCAGTTTGTCAACTGAATTGTTTGAGGACAAGCAAGGGTTTAAGCTTGGGGAGTTGATACGCTCCGTCAGATCTACTTTTCCAAACACTTTTGCCCTTGTTTTGGACTCTAACTTGTATGATTTGAATGGAACTAACCCGGACTGATGCTGCTTTCAGCAGAATTGCCATGATGTTGTTTTATGTGCAGAAAACAGAAGTTCTCGGAATGACCTGAAACTCCACGGAATATCTTATAATAAATAATAAAAAATTCTCGCCAAAGATGAAGACCAGGGGGCCCACACCCTGTCCACGAGGGTGGGGGCGCCTCCCCGGGCGCGCCTCACCTCGTGGCCCCCTCGATGCCCTCCGACCCCAACTCCTACTCCATATATTGGCTTTCAGGGAGAAAAAAATCAGAGAGAAAGTTTCATCGCGTTTTACGATACGGAGCCGCCGCCAAGCCCTAATATCTCTCGGGAGGGCTGATCTGAAGTCCGTTCGGGGCTCCGGAGAGGGGGATTCGTCGCCGTCGTCATCATCAACCATCCTCCATCACCAATTTCATGATGCTCACCGCCGTGCGTGAGTAATTGCATCGTAGGCTTGCTGGACGGTGATGGGTTGGATGAGATTTATCATGTAATCGAGTTAGTTTTGTTAGGGTTTGATCCCTAGTATCCATTGTGTTCTGAGATTGATGTTGCTATGACTTTGCTATGCTTAATGCTTTTCACTAGGGCCCGAGTGCCATGATTTCATATCTGAACCTATTATGTTTTCATGAATATATGTGTGTACTTGATCCTATCTTGCAAGTCTATAGTCACCTACTATGTGTTATGATCCGGCAACCCCGAAGTGACAATAATCAGGACCACTCCCGGTGATGACCGTAGTTTGAGGATTTCATGTATTCACTATGTGCTAATGCTTTGTTCCAGTTCTCTTTTAAAAGGAGGCCTTAATATCCCTTAGTTTCCAATAGGACCCCGCTGCCACGGGATGGTAGGACAAAAGATGTCATGCAAGTTCTTTTCCATAAGCATGTATGACTATTTACGGAATACATGCCTACATTACATTCATGAACAGGAGCTAGTTATGTGTCACCCTATGTTATGACTGTTACATGATGAACCACATCCGGCATAATTATCAATCACTGATCCGGTGCCTACGAGGTTTCCATATACTGGTTTACGCTTACTTACTTTTCCGTTGCTACTGTTATCATCACTACAAAATACCAAAAACATTACTTTTGCTGTCTTTACTTTTGTTACCGTTACCACCACTATCATATTACTTTGCTACTAAACACTTTGCTGCAGATATTAAGTTTCCAGGTGTGGTTGAATTGACAACTCAGCTGCTAATACTTGAGAATATTCTTTGGCTCCCCTTGTGTCGAATCAACAAATTTGGGTTGAATACTATACCCTCGAAAACTGTTGTGATCCCCTATACTTGTGGGTTATCAGGGCTGTGCCGGGGGCTGTTGTCCAGGCTGCTCAGCACCACCAATGGCACCCTGGAAGTACCCACCGGGGGCTGGCCGCCCGCCGAGGCCTTGGCCCACTTCACCCTCTGGGCCATTGTCTCCGCATCCCTGCAAAGGCAGAAACAAATCAACACAAGCGGCAGAGATTGAAGAGACGGAGATGACAGAGAGGAACATGATACTCACTCGTCGTCCACCACCTCCTCTGTTGCCTTCCTCTTTCTTCTGGGGCTTAGTGACCCGAAGTCGAAGGTGACCCCCGTGTCGGCGTCTGCCGGAGGAGGGGAGGAGGGCGGAGTCTGTGCACGCTTGGACGAAGAGGAGGCAGATGATTTCTTCTTCGCCACAGCGGCCCTCACCACCTTCTTCGCCGCTGCAGTCCTTGTCTGATGTGCGGACTCCTCCGGAGACTTTGGCCGCCGTACGGCCTTGACGGGTCGTACCGGCTCGCCAGAAGTGGCCCGCCGGAGGACTCGCCCTCTTCTCGTGGCCGGAGGATCAACAGCCCCGGCCTCCTCTGACGACGACTCGTCGGCCGCATCCTCAACAAGAGGAGCCTCGGTGCCGGCGTTGCTGGCCTCCCCAGCGGCCTCCGCCCACCGGGCGAGCACCTCCTCCTCCGTGGCCGTTGCGGCCCTATCCTCCAGGCCACCGGCGCTGCCGGCCTCCTCGGCAAGCTTCGCCTCCATCGTCCTGGCGGCGATGTAGTCAAGCTCTGCCTAGGTGGTGTCCTAGACAAGCCGCGGTGCAGCGGTGATGTACCCCTCATGCAAGGTATTGAAGAACTCCTGCACCTTAATATTCTCCAGCTCGACCCAACTTGGATCAAGGCCATGCGCGTTGAAGTCCGGCATCATGGCAATGATCTCAATCCGGCGCGAGTTATTGCTCAGCGGGACCACTCCTACCGGCAACATGAACAAGGGCCCCTTGGCAACCTTGCAGGCCCTCGCGGCCTTGTCGGTCCGCTCGACCTCGCCGTCACGGTTCACGTTGAGCTGGAAGAGCCGCTGTCAGAGTAATGGACTACGGGTAGGCAGACCCGAGCCCCTGAACCTTTCAAGACATCGGGGCAGACTGCGCCCCTCAAGACCCCAAGACAAAGAGCCGCCTTCAGAGAGTCGGCAACAGAGTCGCCGACTACCCCTCTGGGCCGAGTCCCAGAGGCAGCCTCAAGATGAGCCGACTTTAAGACGGCGACCTCAGGACAAGCCGACTCCAAGCCAGCGACCTCCAGCGAGGCCGGCCATGGTGGAGACGGCCCACGACCCCAACTACCTCCTGCTTTGGCGACCACGAGCGGGATGGGGTAAGGCCGCCTTGCGGCCCATCCCTACCCTGCCCATAAAGGGAAGGTATGGCTATAGAGCGTCGTACGACGGAGATCTCCGTCCGCGCAAAGCATCATGCCATGCCGCCTCGACATCAGCGCCGTGGGCAGATTCCTGTACCCACGATGGCCTCGTCTCAGACGACCCAAGAGACCCGCCAGAGCAGTATCAAGACGCGAGAGCGCCCCAAAGACGGACCCGATGGAGTCGGCCTCCGGGAGTCGGCCGGCCCCTCCCACGGGATCCACGCGCCATTGACTGTACAAGACAGGAATGGCAACAATGATCGCCGCGCTAGGTGGCGGCATCTGCTGCTATAACCCCATGACCAAGCTCGCGTCATTAGAAGCACGGCTACAGTAATCCGCAGCCGGCAAGACCCGCCCACGGCGGACAAGGGCTGTCGGCCCCATGTTGGGCCGTCAGCGGGGCCCACTAGTCGGCGGGCCCCGGAGTCGGCGGAGAAGACGGCGACTTAGAGACTGACGGCTTGGACCCACGCCCAGCCGGATTATCGCAGTACCTTCGGGTAGGCCTATATAAACCCCCTGGGCACCCATGCAAAGGGTTGAAAGCTAGTAGTTTTAGACACACACAGAGGGAGAGAAGAGCAAGACGTGCCCTTCTCCTTCCTCACCCCAAACAGCTCTAGGAGCCTCTTGTACCCACTTTGCCATAGTGATCATGCGGAGACCCCGCAGAGCAGCAGAGGGGTGTTATCTCCTGAGAGCCCTCAAGCTGGGTAAGATTCGCCGACGCATGTCTTCGCCATCCCGCTTCTGTGCACCGCGACGCTCTACTCGCCCCTCCATGATAAGCCATCCTTGGCATATGTCGCACCCAACCCCGACATTTGGCGCCCACCGTGGGGCCTGTGCACCGCCGTCCGGAGACCTACTCGATGGGAACCTCTTCCTCCTCGGCGAAGCGAGCCAGCCCGACACGCCAGATGGAGTTTGCGACGACGCTGCTGCATGGCGCCGAGGTTGCTCAGCGGCGAAGTTGCTCGCCGAACTTGTCGGCGAGGTTCGCCTCCGACGAGCTCGCGTCCGACGCAGTAACGGACGGCCCCGGAAGCCTCCTCGCTGGCCTCTCGAGCAGCTCCATGTCGACGGCGAGCCTGCCGCCGACTGAGTCCGTAGGGCTCCACCGACCCGATGCCGGTCGACTCGACACCGCTGTTGCCGACGATTCCCCACCAATGTGGTGATTCACGACGAGCCTCTCCTCGCTGGAGAGCGGCGGAGCACCGCCACGTAAGTACTCGCTATCAGCCACGGCGAAGCCCTCCGGCGGGGGGGCTCGTGACCCTCTCGACGCGGTTCTGCAAGACCTGACCGCCTCCATTCCGGAGGACGCCGATGCCGAAACGCTGGAGGCACGCCACCTTCAGCTCCTTGTAGGCGCATAGAAGCTGGCAAGCATGAGACGCTTGTCGGAAGCCTATCAGCGCGAGATGGATCGCGCTATGGGCGGCTCGCCGCCCGACCGGGCCTAGCTGCCAGGCGCGTCCGCAGAGCGCGCCGCCATCGCCACCTGTTTGGGGCCGCCGCCTGTACGCCACGCCGCAGAGAACATTCGCGCTGCTCAGCGGCGGCGAACGAGCTGGATAACTTCGAGGACGAGGAGCGCCGCCGATGACGGAGCGAGTCCAAGAGCCTCGACGCGCCGCCGCAAGAAGACGGCCGCTGCCGCACGGAGGCGCCACGACGACAACACGGCGACTTTCCTCCTCGCCGAGATCAAGGCGCGACGCTCGACGCCGACCGGGCGGCGCCCGCGAAGAAAGAACCAGGATCCGGCTGTCAGCCATAGCCGGACTCACATCTCCATCGAGCGCGACGAAGACGGCCGCCCAAGAGCAGTGGAGCGGCGGGACGACTATCAGCCTCCTCCTCCCCGCAGAGAAAGGCGAGTCTCCCGCCACACGCCGAAGATCCGACTTCGGCGACCGCTTTGGCCGCCGAGAGGGAGTCGAAGAGAACGACGCCGCCACCGGATCGAGCGACTCCACCGATCCTCGGCGCTAGAAGAAGAAGACAAGTTGGGCCCGCCTGTTTCGACCTCGCATCCGAGACGCAGCCCTTCCCCGAGGATTCACCTCCCCGAGACACACCTAAATACACCGCCCGCGGAAGCCGGAGGACTGGCTGGTGGACTACTCCACGGCCGCCAAGATAGCTTAATGGCAACAAGTGCGCTTGTCAGAAGTATGTTCCCTCATGCTCCAGGGCACGGCCCGGACATGGTTGAACAGCCTGAAGCCCCGCAGCATCAACGGCTGGGTCGACTTCACCGAGGCCTTCGTCCGCAACTTCACGAGCACGTACAAGCGACCTCCCAAGCCTCGCTACCTGTCCCAGCGCATAAGGCCCCAACGAGTCTACTCGCGACTACCTCACGCTACTGGGCGAAGCCCGAACTCCTGCGAAGGAGTGCACGAGGTGCAGTAATCGAGTACTTCATCGCCGGGTGCAGAGAAGGCACCTCCTCAAGCACAAGCTCCTTTGCGACGAGCCGAGACCTCGACGAGCTGCTGGTCATAGCGCATAAGTACGCTGATCGCCGACTCCTCCATGAAGTCGGAGATCAAGCCGCGCGACCGCAAAGTAGCTCCTCACGCCCTGTAACTCCGGCCGGCGACGCGGGTCGGCGACAGCAGCAGAATGATCATAAGCGCAAGGCCCCGCAGCCGGCTTCCAACAGCCGGCAGGTGGCGACAGTCGAAGACCAGCAGCCAGAGGGGCAGCCTCCTGCCAAGCGGTAGAAAGGCGGCAAGTCCAACTGGTTGCCGGACTTCTCTTACGAGCAGACTCTGGACGGACCCTGCAAGTTCCACAGCGGCGCTAAGCCGTCAAATCACGCCACCCGGAAGTGCCACTGGCTCACCAGGATCGCCAAGGGAGACGGCCTTGCCCTCCTCCGCCGGGGCACGCTGCCTCCACCACCGCCCAAAGAGCCGGGCTGTCCGCCACCGGCGCAAAGACAAGACGACACCCGAAGAGCACGACGCCTATGTCGTGTTTACCAAAGGTGGTTGATGATCGCCGCAGCAGCGGCAGCAGAAGAAAGAAGTGAATGCCGAGGCCAGCACCCTGCAATTCATGCACCGTCCGAGAAGCCCATCACCGAGCTGCTGATCACCCGTAGGTGATGCCGAACTCCGGCTCCTACGCCTGGTCTTGGGAGCCACCTTGCCACGGATAGCGGGCCGCTCGCTTCTCGCGAGTAATCGATAGATTCGAGGCAGCAACATCAACATCCTATACAAGGATACGATGGAGAAGCTATGAATCAAGAAAAGACAGCTTCAAAGATAGTCGGACTGTGTTCCACGGAATTGTACCGCCTTTCCCGCCACCGATTGGCAAGATTCGATAGACGCCCTCTTTGGGGACAAGGATCACTTTCACCGGAGCCGCCTGGTTCAAGTGGTGGACCTCGAGAGCCCTTACCATGCCTTGCTTGGCCGACCTGCTTTGGCCAAGTTCATGGCGGTCCCCACTACGCCTACCTCAAGATGAAGATGCCGAGTTCCAAGGATTCTCGACCAGAGCCGGCGACTACAGAAGTCATCCGCCACACAGCACTGAAAGCAGCCGGCTGGCCGAGTCCCCGTGATCGCGGCTGAGAAGCTGCCCTCGGATCGGATTGTGGCAAGGCGCAAGCAGCCGAGATATCGCCCAACCCCAAGGAGTCGGGTCGAGGGCTCGCTCAAGCCGCCAAAGAGACCAAGAAGATACCTTGGACCCGAGCACCCAGAGAAATATGTTGTCATAGGTGCAAACCTCGACAGCAGAATAGGAAGGCGAGCTCATCGATTTCTCCGTGAGAATCGACATCTTCGCATGGTCCCCAAAGACATGCCAGTGTACCGACGGATTTCGCCGAGCACAAGTTACATGTCCGATCTGATGTGAAGCCCTTCAGCAGCCCTTGCACCGCCGTCGAAGAAAAAAGAAGAGTTGTTGGAGAAGAGATAGCTCGCCTCGCAGCCGGTTTCATCATGGAAGTTTTTTCCGTAATGGTTGGCTAACCCGGTCTTGGTACTAAAGAAGAACAAGCAAGGGCGGATGTGTATTGACTACACAAGCCTCAACAAAGCCTGCCCTAAGGACCCGCTCGCTTTACCAAGAATTGATCAGTGATAGACTCCACACCGGATGCGAGCCGTTGAGCTTTTAGATGCATATTCGTGGATATCATCGATCAAGATGAACCCGCAGACAGATTGAAGACCGCCTTCATCACGCCATTTGGAGCCTTCGCTACCTAACCATGACGCTCGCTTGAGGAACGCCGCGCCACCTTTCAGCCGCTGTATGCGTATGCCTCCTCAAGCAGCTTATAAACGCCCACGCTTATGTGGACGACGTGGTGGTGAAGACGGAGAAGCGAGGAACGTTGTTGGAAGACCTCAAAGAGACCTTTGAAAACCTGCGCCGATTCCGATCAAGCTCAACTGAGAAATGCGCTTCGAGTACCAGCCAGCCAGCCCTTGGCTTCCCGGTATCCGAACGCTGCATAGAGTGCAACCCCGTGAAGATCAAGGCGATCGAGAGGATGGAAGTACCCCACCGATCGCTAGATGTGCGGTTCACCGCTGCTTGGCCTATCACCGATTCATCACCGGCTGGGTGAGAAAGCTCTCCTCCGCATCAGCTTATGAAGAAGACCACCTTCTTCGAATGGAACCCAAGGCGGACGGCTTTTCTCCGCTTGAAGAGAATGCTGACTACTCCCCAAAGGTCGGGCGGTTCGACCCAAAGGAGCCCATGTTCTCAGATATTGCCGCCACCAGCAGGTAGTCAAGACAGCTTATTGTGGTTGAACGCAAGGAGGAAGGCAAGGCGCTACCTGTCCAGAGACCAAGCATTACCCGAGCGAGGTAATCGCTGACCTCCAAGCGTAACTACCCCACTACCGTAAGATGTGTTACAGCGCACTTTGCCGCCAAGAAGTTGAAGCCTTACTTTCAAGAGCATCCAATCACCGTGGTTTGCACGGCCCCACTAGCAGAGATCATCGGAAGCCGAGATGCTTCAGCCGAGGGGCCAAATGGGCCATAGAGTTGGCCCCCACACCATCTTTTACCAGCCCCGCACCGCCATCAAGTCACAAGCACCGCCGATTTCCTTGTCGATTGGGCCGAGACTCAAGATTCGCCGCCAAATACCGACTCCACCCATTGGCGGATGCACTTTGACGGCTCCAAGATGCGCACCGCTTGGGAGCCGCATGGTCCTCACTTCCCTAAAGGCGATAAGCTCAAGTACGCTACCGCAGATCCATTTCGCCGCCCAACAATGTTGCCGAATACGAGGCGCCATCCACGGGCTCCTCGCTTGCCAAAGAGCTCGCATTCGCCGATCCCGTGCTATGGCGATTCGACTTGGTGGTCCAACACCATCCGCGATCGGGACACCAAAGATGCAATATGGCGAAGCTACCGCTTCGGGTACAGCAATGAGTGGATATTTTGAGGGATGCGAATTCCTCCATGTACCAAGGAACGACAACGACCAAGCAGATGCCCTGCAAGAATCGGTTCCACCCGACAGTAATACCATCCGGCCGCCTTCGCCGCTTCAAGCCATCCACAAACCGCCACCAGAGTCGACTCCATTTTGTGCCGGCCTCAAGAAGGCGGGTCTGACTCAGAGCCTCGGCAGACGGCACAAGAATCTTTGAAGACGCCTCAAGAACGCTGGTATGGCCGCCCGGGACTTCGTAACCTGCCCGGGACTGCGGCGACTTTGCGAAGACTCCAAGATTGATTCGCCCGGGACTTCTTCAACTCAGCAAGCTGCTGCAGACTCCAACCCGCCGCCCCAGCCCAGCCGCCTCGCCCAAGTAGCAGATCGGCAACTTGAAGAGATAGCACCCCTCATGGGCCCAGCCCATCCTCAAGTTCTTAGTAAACGGAGAGCTGCCAACTGACGAAACCTTGGCTCGGCAAGTGCAACGCCGAGCGGCAGCCTACACTATAATCAATAGAGAGCTGGTCAGGCGCAGCGTCACCGGTGTCTACCAACATACCGGCCGAATCGAGCAAGGCCAGCAATCCTCAAGACATCCATCGTATGAAAAGGGCCATCATGCAGCCTCCAGAGCACTCATCCGCCAAAGCCTTCCGACACGGTTTCTTCGCCGACTGCCCTAGAAGAGGCCAAGGAATTAGTTCAAAATGCAAGGTGCCAGTGTTCCGCTTCCAAGCCGCTTCACCGCTTCAGCCAAGACTATCCCCATCGCCTGCCCTTTGCTGTTCGGGGCCCGGACATGGTGGGACTATTCAAGACGGCACGAGGTGGTTTAACTCACCTACTTGTCGCGTGGACAAGTTCACCAAGTGGATAGAAGCAAAACCCATCAAGAAGTTGAATGGTCCTACGACAGCTGACTTTCATAGCCGACATCACGACTCAAGCACGGCGCACCACACAAAGATCATCACCGATAACGGCACAAATTTCGCCAAGGGCGCTTCGCCCGCTTTCGCGACGCAGGCATCCGATCGACTTAGCGCCCGCTGCCCATCCGCAATAAACGGACAGGTGGAGCGAGCGAACGGCCTCATCTTGTCCGCATCAAGCCTCGCTCGTCGAACCACCGAGCGCTCGCCGCCGCTGGCTTGAGGAGTTGCTACCGCCCCATGGAGTCTCGCAGACGACTCCAAACAAGTCAACTGCTTCACACCTTCTTCCTCGCTCACGGTGCCGGGTTGCCATCCCGACGGATATAGAGTTCGACTTCGCGAGTCACCATGTACACCGAGGAGGAAGCGAAGAAGCACGCCAAGACGGCGCCGATCTGCTTGAAGAGGGCCGCCGAAGAGGGACGGCTAGCACTC
The DNA here is from genome assembly GCA_021605205.1 of Aegilops longissima. NCBI lineage: Eukaryota > Viridiplantae > Streptophyta > Magnoliopsida > Poales > Poaceae > Aegilops > Aegilops longissima. The sequence continues at coordinate 196,814,507 of CM038682.1, forward strand.
ACCGTCCAAAGATCTACCAGCAGAGTCTCGCACCGCTACTACAACAAGAAGGTCAAGCCAAGATCATTCCTAGAGGGCGACCTTGTGCTCCGCCGATCCAGCGAACAGCCGCCAACACAAGCTGCTCGGCGCCTTTGGGAAGGACCGCCATCATCAAGAAAGTGTTGGGCAACGACTCCTACTACTTGATCGACGCCGAGCCCCGAAAGCACGCAAGAGGGACGACTCCAAAGAAAGAGACGGAGCGGCCATGGAATGCGAATCTCCTCCAAGATTTTATAGTTGATGCAGATGTACCACGCTACCCTTTTGTGTTTGAAATACTAAGACTTCGGCCCTCGAGACGAGCTCGGGACTGCCTCTTTGTTATTTGTATGGTAAGAATTATGCCTTTGAGTATGTTACCTTCGATTATGTTGTTTGGCACCGGCTCGACTAGTCGGCCCGAGGACTCGCCGCTTTGAGCTATGAAGTGCTTCCTCAAGTCCGACAAGTAGCGTGCGGTGCCCAAGCCGCCTCTCCGTCAAGCCGCAGCTTGCAGAGCGATCTGCTTGGTGGGCAGGAGTAAGGTAGAGCGGGCGCCCACACGAAAAAAAAAAAAAGGCTAAGGATCCAAAGCATAAACATAGTTTAAATCGCTCCCAACCTGCTTCGTGAAACCGACTCTTAAGAAGCCGGCTTGTCGTTTTTCACCCAACTTGCTTAAACGACTTAAATGGCTAAGCACTTGCCTTCTCAAAATAGCCAAGCACTTGACCTAGACGGCAATCCGCAGAGCGGTTTCTCGACGGGCAAGGCGGCATCTAAGGGAAGGCGGCAAGGGAAAAAGCCACAAGAGCAATAAGCAAGGAAACATGAAATTAGAATAATATTTACACAAACTTAGGCCCTTGGCCGGATCTTCGAACAGAGGTTCAGCATACACCCCGCGGGTGGAATTGTGTGAATTAACAAAGTTCTTTCAAAAGAATAACAAACAGATAAAATAAAGACAAGGCAGCGGCCTAAGAAGCAGCGGATGGGGTTGGAAGGCCGGATGGCTCAGATGGGCGCGGCCTAAGAAGCAGCAGATGGGGTTGGAAGGCTCAGATGGGCGCGGCTCGTTGCTGGAGGCGCGGTCGAGCTGAGGCTGGCTGCCCGCTTGCCTTCCGGGCGCCCATGCCGCCTCCGCCCTCCGCCTCGCCCTCATCCTCGGTGCCGAGTCGATCACCGCCAGTCTCGCCGTAGTCCGGTTCATCCCAACCACTCCGGCGGTGCTTCCCCACCGCCTTTCAGCCCGCCGGGACGAAGACACGGTGTCCGTGTAGTCGGCGATCGCCGCCAGACGCCGACGAGGGCGCCCGCAGGCCTGCAGCCCGCTCGGCTTCCGACCGAACGCTGCCAGCCGCTCTAGGTCGAGCCTCGATACCACGCTTGACGAACTCCTGTGGCTCGGCGAGTTTAGCCCGAGCCGCAAGCCTCAAGACGCCCAGCCTCAATGCTCCGGCTGGAGGCGCAGAACTGCATGTCCGCCACAGGCAGCAATCGGGTCGACACGGACGGCGCAGATCCGGCGTGCCGCCGCAGACGAGCCTCAATGCTCAGGAGCTGCTCCAAGGGTCCGGGGCGCATGCGATTCGGCGCCACCCGCCTCAAGGCCAAGCTGCTCGGCTCGATGGCCTGATTGGCCACATGATGACCAGGGAAGAAGTCTGCCAAGAAGAAGAAGAAAAGTGTTAGAAAAGCAGAGCCGCTTAACCCATAGTCGGCAACCCAAAAGAGAAAGTAAAGCAAACTTACCATCGACGATATCTTCGATTTCATGGAAGCCGGAGGTCAGCTGCGCTCCCTCGCCGGGTCCAGCGAGCGCCGCCTCACCCGCCAGAGGGCGGCCTCTTTCTTCTCCGCCTCAGCCAAGGCCGCTTTGAGCAGCTCCCTGCTGCCGCCACCATGTAGCTAGCAGGTCGCGCTCATGGGCGAAGCTTGCCGCACTCCTCCTCTTTGGCGCGCAAGGCGGTCTCGGCCGTACCCAGCTGCCCCCGCAGAGTGGCGTTGGACTCTGAAGAATAAAAAGAAGAAGGACGCAGTTGTCGGCTAAGAAGTCGCCAGAAGATCCGCCCGATCACAAGCAGCAGCCGACCAATCTCGGGATTACAGTTCGCTGGTGCGCCAGCCGCTTCGCCAAGAAGGAACTCACCTCGCCTCGCCAGTCAGCAGCCCGCTTGTTCAGTTCTTCAACGTTATGTTGAAGGCGGTAGCGCCGGAGGTTGTGATATTCCTGTAACAAGGATTCCGCATACGATAAAAACTTGAAGTAAGCAACAAAGTTCCGGTCGCCGCCAAGCAGCCGACCAAACTCGGGATTACACTCTGGTGGTAATCGCGCGCCTCTACAGAGAGAAGATCAAGAGAAAATTCGGAAATGAAACATACCCGCACGGCGGATCGCGACGCCAGGTGCACCTTGGAAAGGTTCTGGAGGGCGTCGCCTTCAGCCCGCAGCTTCGCTTGAACGTCCAGGAGCGCCGTGTTCAGCGGGCCCGTGCCGCCTCCTCGCACCCACCCAACGGGCGCGACGCTTGTCGCCTCAGCGTCAGGGATGGCCGAGCTGGCGGCGCTGGTCTCCAAGGGGCACGGCGCCGAGGTCGCTTTCAAGACAGCGCCACTACCGGCGAGGCGACTTGAAGAAGAAGCTTGCGCCACGGCTTCGGCTGCCGGTCGGTGGCACGGGTGGGTCCGCCGCTGTTTGCCTCGCGACCTCGATCGCGGGCGGAGGCGGCGGAGGTGGCGCGGCCGCCCGGCGAAGATACCTCGCCGCCTTCCCTCCCGCGACGGGACCTCACCGCCGACCTCCGACTGCCCCGTGAACTCCGGCGGTGGTGGCACTGAGCTCAGCTGGAGGACGAGCAGCGCCGATCGGCGGCGCGCCTCCTCGACTTGTTTTTGCTGCAGCAGCAGCTTCGACCGCCTCTCGGCCTCCGCTTTCTCCCGACGGGCGGCCTCCTCCTCGTCAAGGCTTCTCCCGCAAGATTTCGCCTGTTGCCTCCCGAGGGCGGCCGGGGTCAACCCACCGATCGCTGGTAGACGCTCCGCCGACCCCATGACGGAGGCGGCGGCACCTCTCCAAAGTGAGGGGAGCCCAGATGAGAAAAAGGACATGAGAAGACTCTGCAAGACGGACCAAGAAAACAAGACAGAATAAAAAGATACTTACGCAGAGACCAGCGGTGGTTTCTTCACTCTCCTTGCGGAAGCGGTTAGCCTCATGACCGCTTCTTCATACTGAGTCACGGCGGCCTCCCTCAATTTCTTGGTCTCGCTGCTTGGCTGACTCGCCCGCCCGGCGCGCACGCCTGCCCCCCAAGGCGGCGGAGGAGCTCAGGCTGGATGGCCGATCTCTGCTGGGCGGCGGGGAGACTTCATCATCGGGCCACCGCAAAGTGGCCGAGGCCTCAAGTCGCCGGCCCTCCCTCCTCGGCGTCGGCCTCCATCGCCGCCACGCCCAAGTCGGGTCGCCGGCCGCCTCCCGCCTGGCCGGGACACCATGAGCCGCCCTGCAGGGCGCCGGGTCGAGGGCGGCATGAGAGGATTCTGAGTCGAAAAGCCAAGGAGTAAGAGCCGGATCCGCTAAGGAAGGAAACAGAGAAGCAAGAGACAACTTACCATCGGCGGGGATTGCGCGAGTATGGCTCCTTGCCGAAATGCCATTCCTCCGTGAGGTCGCAGTTCGCCAAGAAGTTCACCGTGCCCACCACCTCCGCGGGGCATGTCCTGGAGCACAGCCGGTTAGTCTCGGGCGGCCACCATCCGCAGATCGATGAGGTCGGCCTTGAAGAGGAGAACTCGCGCGCCATGAAGGCGCCAGCAAGTCTGCCCTAGTCGCCCTCCGATCAGATATTACGCTGAGTCACTGCTGACGCGCGGCGGTGCTCGTGAGGGTCGCGTCCGGGCCCAGAGGGACCAGCCGGTGGGTCGGCTCAAGGCCGCCGCCCACGAGGGCGGCAGTTGACCCAGCCGCCATCGGGGCGACGCTTTGACGAGAAGTACGAGCGCTGCCACATCTTCACCGACTTGATGAGGGGGATGGCAGGAAAGGGTTCTCCGCACCGCCTCCTCTTATAATGAACGTGCGCGACAAAGCCGCACGCGAGCGACGTGGGTCCCGAAGCCGCTCAAGAATTCCCCACAGCTCGATGGTGGGGAGAACTCAAGAAAACCTTCACATAAGGATGCGAAGGCGCCAGCAGCACCACCGTGTTGGGGTGAGGTGGTGCGGCCGGAGCCCAAGAACCCAAGAACGCTGCTGAAGAATCCGCCACGGCAGCCCCAGCCACGCATGAGGTGCGAAGCGAAAATCACCCGCCGCCTCCTCCGGCCGCGGCGTGATTTCACCTCCGAGCGGGCGCGGGCCCGCACTCGGTGGCTGCCGATGCGCGCGCTTGACGGCGAATTATTATGTCGTTGTCGATGATGGAGCCATCCCACACGCCGGAGCGCGCGGTGGGAGGCGCGGTGGCGGATGAGGAGCTCATCTCCGCGGCGAGGAAGAAACGAGGCTCGGCGCGGTGGAGCGAGGAAGAAGACGAGGCAGGGAGCGGGGATGAGAGAGTGCGCGTGCGTCGCCGCCCCCTCCCTCCCCCCGCCTACTTATAGGCGCCTTAGGCTACGGTTGAGGGGCGGGCGGGATTAACCGCGCCCACGCCCCCACGCCTTCACGATTTAATTCCACGACGCTATCGCGCGCAGTAACGGCGTGGGGAGACCAAGCGCCCGCACGACCGCAGCGGATCCGCTGCTCGTCGGGGCACGGTAGTGGCGGGCCCCGCCTGACGGGCCCGTCTTATCACGCGCGTGGGCTGGCAGATTGGCCCTGCTGCGTGGCATCGCATGGCGGGCCCACGGCGGCGGCTGCCGGAAGCTTATCAGCACGCCGCCGATCCCGCTATGACCTTCAAACCTTTGAAGAGCAAGACGACCCCGCAGCCGACTCCAGATGGAGACGGAGGGCCGAGTCCAGATTCTTCCATCAAAGGGATGAAGTTGTCGAGGCTCCTCGATGGGCTGCCCTCGGCGCCTCCCCAGCTTCGGGGACTACTGTCGGAGTAATGGACTACGGGTAGGCAGACCCGAGCCCCGAACCTTTCAAGACATCGGGCAGATCGCGCCTCAAGACCCCAAGACAAAGAGCCGCCAGAGAGTCGGCAACAGAGTCGCTGACTACCCTCCGGGCCGAGTCCCGTGAGGCGGCCTCAAGACAAGCCGACTTTAAGCCGGGCGACCTCGTGACAAGCCGACCAAGCCAGCGACTCCCAGCGAGGCCGGCCATGTGGAGACGGCCCGCGACCCCAACCACCTCCTGTTTTGAGCGACCACGAGCGGATGGGGTAAGGCCGCCATGCCCTTCCCTCGCCCTGCCCATAAAGGGCAGGTATGGCTACAGAGCACCGCATCGACGGAGATCTCCGTCCGGGCGCAAAGATCAAGCCACGCCAGCCCCGACATCGCCGCCGAGCAGATTCCTGCACTCCATGATGGCCTATCTATACGACCAAGATGGCAGGACCCGCGCGGGAGTACCAAGACGGCGACCTGCTGAGTTGGACCTCCGGAGTCGGCCTCGGAGTCGGCCGCCCTCCCACGGGATCCATGCGCCATTAACCGCACAAGACAGGAATGGCACAAGGATCGCCGCCAAAGGCGGCACACTGCTGCATAACCCCATGACCAGGCTCACATTAGAAGCACGGCTACAAAGAATCCGCAGCGGCAAGACTACCACAAGGACAAGGGCTGTCGGCCCCATGTCAAGCCACTGGGCCCACTATTCGGCGGGCCCCAAGAGTCGGGCGGAGAAGACAATGACTTAGAGACCGACGGCTTGGACCCACACCCACTGGATTACTGCAGTACCTCTGGGGTAGGCCTATATAAACCCCCGGGCACCCATGCAAAGGGTTGAAAGCTAGTAGTTTTAGACACACACATAGAGGGAGGGAAGAGCAAGCCGTGCCCTTCTCCTTCCTCACCCCAAACAGCTCAAGGAGCCTCTTGTACCCACTTTGCCATAGTGATCATGCGGAGACCCCGCAGAGCAGCAGAGGGGTGTTATCTCCTGAGAGCCCTGAGCTGGGTAAGATTCTGGCGGGCATGCATGTTCGCCCATCCTGCTTTCTAGGCACCGGCGACGCTCTACTCGCCTCCATGATAAGCCATCCTTGGCATATGTCGCACCCAACCCCGACAGCCACTGGCGTGGCGTGAGCGTGCCCCATCACAAAGTGAAGTTGTGGTCGAGGCGGGCGGCCTCATGATGTCGGGCGTTAGCTCAGAAGAGCCAGGTCGGCCTCCCCTTGTTCTGTAGTGGAGCGATCCAGAGGCGGATGAAATCCGCCCCGATCATCTCGAGGGTGAGCCCGGCCTCAGTAAGCCGAAGGATCCTGGTGGTGGCGATCATGAGATTCTCGTCGTTGGCGTCGACGTTGCCCCAGTTGCTCCTGCGGGCCGGCAGCGCCTGGTGAACCTCACAGAATGCCGGCGGGTCCTTCTCCTCGATCCAGCACCACCAGCCGCGCCATTCCTCCCACCTCTCCTTCATGCCACCCTCCGGTATGCCCCCTTGGACCGTGCGATCCAGCTGATGCAACTAGAGATGGTGCCCCCCACCCCCCCGGTTGGATCTGGGGGGAGAAGTAGTGGCGGAAGAGCGCCATATTGGGATGCACCCCGGCGAAGCCCTCGCAAAGGTGCGCGAAAAGAGCCATGCACGCCACGGCATTTGGAGTGAAATCCAAAAGGTGGAAGCCGTAGGTGTGCATGACGTCGCTGAAGAAATCGGAAAAGGGGGGACAGAGCCCGTAGGAGAAGTAGCCGATGAAGAAAGTGTACCGATTTGGAGCGGCCTCAGCGCAATTGGCGGGGATGACGCGCGTTGCTGGATGCCCCATCTTCTCTCCCCCCGTCTTAACCCCCACAAGGGTTTGAAGGCCTCCCGGAGCTCGAACACGTCGACCGTCGAGGGGAAGCAGGCGAGCTGCGTCCGCTGCGCCGCCAGCATACTCTCCGGCGGCTCTGTCGCTCCGGCATCCTTGGCCTTGCCCTTGATGGATTTGGGCGCCATAGCGGCTAGGGGAGCAAGATACAGAAGACGACGGGGCACGGCGGCTGCGAGCAAGAGTGGAGCTTAGGGAGGAAGGAGAAGGGGGCGGCGGCTCTGAGATTGGAAGAAAGCGCGGAAGGGGTAAAGTGAGCAGCGCGCCCGCAGTTATTCCTTTTTACGGGGAAGGCGCGGGCCGCCTCCTTTCCCATTAACTACGACGTGATGCATGCGTGCAGAAACCGCATCACACATGACCCCCACATCACGCACGACCCTCCATATCACGCGCGATCGTGGGGAAGTGCAGCGGATGAGACTTACTGCGGTAAAAGCGGCCACACCTGCCCGCGCACCGTTTTGGGCCTGGCCCAACAACGTGTCGCGCTTATGTATGGCCCAGGCCCGGTGGCTCCTGTCGGTGTACAAAAGTAGGGGCACACCTTTTTTACCCCTTTACTTGTGCACGGGCAGTCAGAGCCACGCGCCGCGGCCACACGAAGCAAGGCACGATAGGTGAACCGAGGTAAAACCGAAGCCCAAGACAGCCAGAAGCAACGCCTAGGCCGAGATCACAAAAGAGCAGAGAGACGAAGCAGGTTCCCCCGGCAAGACCCTTGCCGGGGCAGCCTCCGCGGCCCCGGCAAGTCCCTTGTCGGGGCGGCTCATCCAACACCAGCGGAGCGCACCACCCTTGAGCCCACGGTCTCCAACACCATCAGCCACATTGGGCCGTGGCTCGGGAGGCACCTCCATGGTGGCATGCAGATCTTTGTGAAGACGAGGAATATTCAAGATCAAATGAGGACCAGAAGACGGCGACCCTCGGCAGGATCCTTGCCAAGGAAAGCCACAAGACCCTCGGCAAGATCCTTGTCGGGGATGACAGCGCGCCATGGCAAGACCCTTGCCGGGCCACCCGGCAAGGCCCTCACCGAGGACGCCGGCGGGGCCACCTCCAGGCCCGCACCAGCCAAGTCTCCACCGCCGTTTGCATGTAGCTGCCAGCCCAACCAGCTGGGCTGGCACCTGCGTGGCAACATGCAGCTCCCAGACCGGATCAGCAAGCACGTGTGTGGCGGCATGCAGATCTTCGTGAAGACCCTACCGCCGCGCCACCTCAGCTGCTTGCCTGCCTACATGGCACTGGCCAGGGCGCGTGTCGAAACGAGGGGGAGCGGCGACGGACGGGACGGGCCTCGCCCCCGTCCCTGATAAAGCAAGGGGACACCTAAGCAACGCATTAAATGCGTCTTGTCCTGTAATACGAGCAATAAGCTCATAGCACTGTACGCCTTTCCACCTCCTGTGTGCCACTGTGGCAGCCCCTTTCGACTATAAAAGGAGGCCCATGGCGTACTGAAGAAGGATTCAGCTCTCTGGAACTACTCAGCCACCGTAGCTAGTTCGAGGGCTCAAGAACACTCAATACATCCACCAAAGCAGGACTAGGTCTTTACGCATCCTCGCGGTCCGAACCTGGGCAAACGATCCTTGTGCTGATTACAAATCCTGTTCTTCTAGCAACCCTGCGCCCCAGCAACCGTAGTAGGGATTCTTGTGATCCCGTAGGTGTCATTCCACACCGACAAGTATCGGAGGGTACAAACCATAGAGAAGTTGGAATACAGTAGATATTGCACAAATATGAATTTATAATGAGTTCACAACAGTACCTAAGTGGTGATTTATTTTCTTGTACTAACGGAGCTTACGAGTTTTCTGTTGAGTTTTGTGTTGTGAAGTTTTCAAGTTTTGGGTAAAGATTCGATGGACTATGGAATAAAGAGTGGCAAGAGCCTAAGCTTGGGGATGACCAAGGCACCCCAACGTAAAATTCAAGGACAACCAAGAGCCTAAGCTTTGCGGATGCCCCAGAAGGCATCGCCTCTTTCGTCTTCGTTCATCGGTAACTTTACTTGGAGCTATATTTTTATTCACCACATGATATGTCTTTTGCTTGGAGCATCATTTTATTTTCTTTTGTTTTGCTTGCTGCTTGAATAAATACCAAGATCTGAAATTCTCAAACGTTAGAGAGTCTTCACATAGTTACATAATTATTCAACTACTCATTGATCTTCACTTATATCTTTCGGAGTAGTTTGTTGTTCCTCTAGTGCTTCACTTATATCTTTTTAGAGCACAGTGGTGGTTTTATTTTGTAGAAATAGATGAACTCTCATGATTCACTTATATTATTTTGAGAGTCCTAAACAACATGGTAATTTGCTTTGGTTATGAAACTAGTCCTAATATGATAGGCATTCAAGATGGGTACAATAAAAAGTTTCATATACAGTGCATTGAATACTATGAGAAGTTTGATACTTGACAATTTTTTTGAGATATAAAGATGGTGATATTAGAGTTGTGCTAGTTGAGTAATTGTGAATTTGAGAAAACTTGTGTTGGAGTTTGCAAGTCTCGTAGCATGCACGTATGGTAACCGTTGTGTAACAAATTTGAAACATGAGGTGTTCTTTGATTGTCATCCTTATGTGTGGCGGTCGGGGACGAGCGACGGTCTTTTCCTACCAATCTATCCCCCTAGGAGCATGCGCGTAGTGCTTGGTTTTTGATGAATTGTAGATTTTTGCAATAAGCATGTGAGTTCTTTATGACTAATGTTGAGTCCATGTATTATACGCACTCTCACCTTTCCATCATTGCTTGCCTCTTCGGTACCGTGCATTGCCCTTTCTCACCTTGAGATTTGGTCCAAACTTCGCCGGTGCATCCAAACCCCGTGATATGATATGCTCTATCACACATAAACCTCCTTATATCTTCCTCAAAACAGCCACCGTATCTACCTATTATTACATTTCCATAGCCATTCAGAGATGTATTGCCATGCAACTTTCCACCGTTCCATTTATTATGACACGCTTCATCATTGTCATATTGCCTTGCATGATCATGTAGTTTACATCATATTCGTGGAAAAGCCACCATGCATAATTTTTCATACATGTCACTCTTGATTCATTGCCCATCCTGGTACACCGCGGGAGGCACTCATATAGAGTCATATTTTGTTCTAGTATCGAGTTGTAATCATTGAGTTGTAAATAAGTAGAAGTGTGATGATCATCATTAATAGAGCATTGTCCCAATAAAAAGAAAGAAAAAAAAAAGAAAGGCCAAAAAAGGAAAGGCCAAATAAAAAAAGGAAGGCCCAAAAAAAAGAAAAAGAAAAGAAAAGAAGGGACAATGCTACTATACTTTTTCCACACTTGTGCTTCAAAGTAGCACCATGATCTTCATGATAGAGAGTCTCTTATTTTGTCACTTTCATATACTAGTGGGAATTTTTCATTATAGAACATGGCTTGTATATTCCAATAATGGGCTTCCTCAAATGCCCTAGGTCTTCGTGGGAAAGCAAGTTGGATGCACACCCACTTAGTTTCTTTTGTTGAGCTTTCATACATTTATAGCTCTAGTGCATTTGTTGCATGGAAATCCCTACTCCTTGCATTGAAATCAATTGATGGGCATCTCGCTAGCCCGTTGATTAGCCGCATCAATGTGAGACTTTCTCCTTTTTTGTCTTGTCCACATAACCCCCAGCATCATACTCTATTCCACCCATAGTGCTATATCCATGGCTCACGCTCATATATTGCGTGAAAGTTGAAAAACGTTTGAGATTACTAAAGTATGAAACAATTGCTTGGCTTGTCATCAGGGTTGTGCATGATGAGAACACTTTTGTGTGACGAAGATAAAGCATGGCCAAACTATATGATTTTGTAGGGATGAGCTTTCTTTGGCCATGTTATTTTGAGAAGACATAATTGCTTAGTTAGTATGCTTGAAGTATTATTATTTTTATGTCAATATTAAACTTATGTCGTGAATCTTATGGATCTGAATATTCATGCCACAATAAAGAAGATTACATTGATAAATATGTTAGGTAGCATTCCACATCAAAATTTCTGTTTTTATCATTTATCTACTCGAGGACGAGCAGGAATTAAGCTTGGGGATGCTTGATACGTGTCCAACGTATCTATAATTTTTTATTGTTCCATGCTATTATATTGTCCATCTAGGATGTTTTATATGCATTTATATGCTATTTTATATGATTTTTGGGACTAACCTATTAACCTAGAGCCCAGTGCCAGTTCCTGTTTTTTCCTTGTTTTTGAGTATTGTAGAAAAGGAAAAGCAAATGGAGTCCAATTGGCCTGGAATTTGACGGGGCTTGTTTTTGGACCAGAAGAAGCCCACAGAGCACCGGAGGTGGGCCAGAAGAGTCCCGGGGCCACCACGATGGTGGGGGGCTCGCCCTACCCCCCTGGGCGCGCCCCCTTGCCTCGTGGCCGCCTCGGGGACCCCCTGACTTGTTCCCGACTCCAACACCTCTTATATTACCCCCAACTTCCAGAAAGAAACCTAGATCGGGAGTTTCACCGCCGCAAGCCTCTGTAGCCACCAAAAACCAATCGGGACCCTGTTTCGGCACCCTGCTGGAGGGGGGATCCCTCACCGGTGGCCATCTTCATCATCCCGGGGCTCTCCATGATGAGAAGGGAGTAGTTCACCCTCGAGGCTGAGGGTATGTACCAGTAGCTATGTGTTTGATCTCTCTCTCTCTCTCTCGTGTTCTTGATTCGGCACAATCTTGATGTATCACGAGCTTTGCAATTATAGTGGGATCTTATGATGTTTCTCCCCCTCTATCTCTTGTGATGAATTGAGTTTTCCCTTTGAAGTTATCTTATCGGATTGAGTCTTTAAGGATTTGAGAACACTTGATGTATGTCTCACATGTGCTTATCTGTGGTGACAATGGGATATTCACGTGATCTACTTGATGTATGTGTTGGGGAACACGGTAATTTCAAAAAAAATCCTACGCACACGCAAGATCATGGTGATTCATAGCAACGAGAGGGGAGAGTGTGTCCACGTACCCTCGTAGACCGAAAGCGGAAGCGTTATGACAACACGGTTGATGTAGTCGTACATCTTCACGATCGACCGATCCTCAGTACCGAACGTACAGCACCTCCGTGTTCAGCACACGTTCAGCTCAGTGACGTCCCGCGAACTAACGATCCAGTAGAGCTTCGAGGGAGAGCTTCTTCAGCACGATGGCCTGATGACGGTGTTGATAAAGTTACCGACGAAGGGCTTCGCCTAAGCACCGCTACGATATGACCGAGGTGGATTATGGTGGAGGGGGGCACCACACACGGCTAAGAGAGATCAGTCATCAACTTGTATGTCTATGGGGTGCCCCCTAGCCATGTATATAAAGGAGTGGAGGGGGGGACAGGGCCGGCCCCTATGGCGCGCCCTGGAGGAGTCCTACTCCCACCGGGAGGAAGGAAGGGGGAGAGAGGGAGGAAGGAAAGGGGGGCGCCCCCCTTCCTAGTCCAATTCGGACCAGAGGGGGAGGGGTGCGCGGCCTGCCCTGGCCTCCTCTCTCTCTCTCCACTATGGCCCATTAAGGCCCATACAATTACCGGGGGGTTCCGGTAACCTCTCGGTACTCCGGTAAAATCCCGATTTCACCCGAAACCATTCCGACGTCCAAATATAGGCTTCCAAAATATCGATCTTTACGTCTCGACCATTTCGAGACTCCTCGTAATGTCCGTGATCATATCCGGGACTCCGAACTACCTTTGGTACATCAAAACTCAAAAACTCATAATACCGATCGTCACAGAACTTTAAGCGTGTGGACCCTACGGGTTCGAGAACTATGTAGACATGACCGGGACACGTCTTCGGTCAATAACCAATAGCGGAACCTGGATGCTCATATTGGTTCCTACATATTCTACGAAGATATTCATCGGTCAAACCGCATAACAACATACGTTGTTCTTTTTGTCATCAGTATGTTACTTGCCCGAGATTCGATCGTCGGTATCTCAATACCTAGCTCAATCTCGTTACTAGCAAGTCTCTTTACTCGTTCTATAATGCATCATCCTGCACCTAACTTATTAGTTGCATTGCTTGCAAGGCTTATAGTGATGTGCATTACCGAGAGGGCCCAGAGATACCTCTCCGACGGTCGGAGTGACAAATCCTAATCTCGATCTATGCCAACTCAAGAAGTACCATCGGAGACACCTGTAGAGCACCTTTATAATCACCCAATTATGTTGTGACGATTGGTAGCACACAAAGTGTTCCTCCCGTAATCGGGAGTTGCATAATCTCATAGTCATAGGAACATGTATAAGTTATGAAGAAAGCAATAGCAGTAAACTAAAACGATCAAGTGCTATGCTAATGGAATGGATCAAGTCAATCACATCATTCTCCTAATGATGTGATCCCATTTATCAAATGACAACTCATGTCTATGGTTAGGAAACTTAACCATCTTTAATCAACGAGCTAGTCAAGTAGAGGCATACTAGTGACACTCTGTTTGTCTATGGATTCACACATGCATTATGTTTCCGCTTAATACAATTCTAGCATGAATAATAAACATTTATCATGAAATAAGGAAATAAATAATAACTTTATTAGTGCCTCTAGGGCATATTTCCTTCAATCTCCCACTTGCACTAGAGTCAATAATCTAGATTACACAGTAATGATTCTAACACCCATGGAGCCTTGGTGCTGATCATGTTTTGCTCGTGAGAGAGGCTTAGTCAATGGGTATGCAACATTTAGATCCGTATGTATCTTGCAAATCTCTATGTCTCCCACCTGGACTTGATCGTGGATGGAATTGAAGCGTCTCTTGATGTGTTTGATTCTCTTGTGAAATCTGGATTCCTTTGCCAAGGCAATTGCACTAGTATTATCACAAAAGATTTTCATTGGACCCGATGCACTAGGTATGACACCTAGATCGGATATGAACTCCTTCATCTAGACTCCTTCATTTGTTGCTTCCGAAGCAGCTATGTGCTCCGCTTCACACGTAGATCCCGCCACGACGCTTTGTTTAGAACTGCTCCAACTGATAGCTCCACCGTTCAATATAAACACGTATCCGGTTTGTGATTTAGAATCGTCCAGTTCAGTGTCAAAGCTTGCATCGACGTAACCATTTACGACGAGCTCTTTGTCACCTCCATAAACGAGAAACATATCCTTAGTCCTTTTCAGGTATTTCAGGATGTTCTTGACCGCTGTCCAGTGATCCACTCCTGGATTACTTTGGTACCTCCCTACTAAACTAATAGCAAGGCACACATCAGGTCTGGTACACAGCATTGCATACATGATAGAGCCTATGGCTGAAGCATAGGGAACACTTTTCATTTTCTCTCTATCTTCTGCAGTGGTCGGGCATTGAGTCTTACTCAACTTCACACCTTGTAACACAGGTAAGAACCCTTTCTTTGCCTGATCCATTTTGAACTTCTTCAAAACTTTGTCAAGGTATGTGCTTGTGAATGTCCAATTAAGCGTCTTGATCTATCTCTATAGATCTTGATGCCCAATATATAAGCACCTTCACCGAGGTCTTTCGTTGAAAAACTCTTATTCAAGTATCCTTTTATTCTATCCAGAAATTCTATATCATTTCCAATCAATAATATGTCATCCACATATAATATTAGAAATGCTACAGAGCTCCCACTCACTTTCTTGTAAATACAGGCTTCTCCAAAAGTCTGTATAAAACCATATGCTTTCATCACACTATCAAAAAGTTTATTCCAACTCCGAGATGCTTGCACCAGTCCATAAATGGATCGCTGGAGCTTGCACACTTTGTTAGCACCCTTTGGATCGATATAACCTTCAGGTTGCATCATATACAACTCTTCTTCCAGTAATCCATTCAGGAATGCAGTCTTCACATCCATTTGCCAAATTTCATAATCATAAAATGCGGCAACTGCTAACATGATTCGGACAGACTTAAGCATCGCTACGGGTGAGAAGGTCTCATCGTAATCAACTCCTTGAACTTGTCGAAATCCTTTCGCAACAAGTTGAGCTTTGTAGACAGTAACATTACCATCAACATCAGTCTTCTTCTTGAAGATCCATTTATTCTTGATGGCTTGCCGATCATCGGGCAAGTCAACCAAAGTCCACACTTTGTTCTCATACATGGATCCGATCTCAGATTTCATGGCCTCAAGCCATTTTATGGAATCTGGCTTCATCATCGCTTCCTCATAGTTCGTAGGTTCGTCATGGTCAAGTAACATGACCTCCAGAACAGGATTACCGTACCACTCTGGTGCAGATCTTACTATAGTTGACCTACGAGGTTCGGTAGTAACTTGATCTGAAGTTTCATGATCATCATCATTAGATTCCTCACTAATTGGTGTATGTGCCACAGGAACCAGTTTCTGTGATAAACTACTCACCAATAAGGGAGCAGGTACAGTTACCTCATCAAGTTCTACTTTCCTCCCACTCACTTCTTTCAAGAGAAACTCCCTCTCTAGAAAGGATCCATTTTTAGCAACAAATGTCTTGCCTTCGGATCTGTGATAGAAGCTGTACCCAACAGTCTCCTTTGGGTATCCTATGAAGACACATTTCTCCGAATTGGGTTCGAGCTTATCAGGTTAAAGCTTTTTCACATAAGCATCGCAACCCCAAACTTTAAGAAAAAACAACTTTGGTTTCTTGCCAAACAACAGTTCATAAGGCGTCGTCTCAACGGATTTAGATGGTGCCCTATTTAACGTGAATGCAGCTATCTCTAAAGCATAACCCTAAAATGATTGCGGTAAATCAGTAAGAGACATCATAGATCGCACCATATCCGATAAAAAATACGATTCTGACGTTCGGACACACCATTACTGTTGTGGTGTTCGGTGGCGTGAGTTGCGAAACTATTCCGCATTGTTTCAAATGAAGACCAAACTCGTAACTCAAATATTCTCCTCCACGATCAGATCATAGAAACTTTATTTTCTTGTTACGATGATTTTCCACTTCACTCTGAAATTCTTCAAACTTTTCAAATGTTTCATAATTATGTTTCATTAAGTAGATATACCCATATCTACTCAAATCATCTGTGAAGGGGAGAAAATAACGATACCCGCCGCGAGCCTCAATATTCATTGGACCACATACATCAGTATGTATGATTTCTAATAAATATGTTGATCGCTCCATTGTTCCGGAGAACGACGTTTCAGTCATCTTGCCCATGAGGCATGGTTCGCAAGTACCAAATCATTCATAATAAAGTGATTCCAAGAGTCCATCAGAATGGAGTTTCTTCATGCGCTTTACACCAATATGACCTAAACGGCAGTGCCACAAATAAGTTGCACTATCATTATCAACTCTGCATCTTTTGGCTTCAACATTATGAATATGTGTATCACTACTATCGAGATTCATTAAAAATAGACCACTCTTCAAGGGTGCATGACCATAAAAGATATTACTCATATAAATAGAACAACCATTATTCTCTGATTTAAATGAATAACCATCTCACATCAAACAAGATCCAGATATAATGTTCATGCTCAATGCTGGCACCAAATAACAATTATTCAGGTCTAAAACTAATCCCGGAGGTAGATGTAGAGGTAGCGTGCCGACGGCGATCACATCGACTTTGGAACCATTTCCCGCGCGCATCATCACCTCGTCCTTAGCCAATCTTCGCTTAATCCGTAGTCCCTGTGTCGAGTTGCAAATATTAGCAACAGAACCAGTATCAAATACCCAGGTGCTACTGCGAGCTTTAGTGAGGTACACATCAATAACATGTATACCACATATACCTTTGTTCACCTTGCCATCCTTCTTATCCGCCAAATAGTTGGGGTAGTTCCGCTTCCAGTGACCAGTTCCTTTGCAGTAGAAGCACTTAGTCTCAGGCTTAGGTCCAGACTTGGGTTTCTTCTCTTGAGAGCAGCAACTTGTTTGCCGTTCTTCTTGAAGTTCCCCTTCTTCTTCCCGAGGGAGTCCTGGACTAAGGGGTCCTCGGGCGTCCGGTCTATTATCCATGGGCCGGACTGATGGGCTTTGAAGACATGAAGACCGAAGATTGAACCCGTGTCCGGAGTGGATGCCACATGGCGTGGAAGGCAAGCTAGGCGGCCGACTATGAAGATTCCCTCTTATGTAACCGACTCCATGTAACCCTAGATCTCTTCGGGGTCTATATAAACCGGAGAGTATAGTCCGGATAGGGACGGATTCATCACCATATTCACATAGGCTAGACTTCTAGGGTTTAGCCATTACGATCTCGTGGTAGATCAACTCTTGTAACACTCATATTCATCAAGATCAATCAAGCAGGAAGTAGGGCATTACCTTCATAGAGAGGGCCCGAACCTGGGTAAACATCGTGTCCCCCATCTCCTATTACCATCGATCCTAGACGCACAGTTCGGGACCCCCTACCCGAGATCTGCCGGTTTTGACACCGACATTGGTGCTTTCATTGAGAGTTCCACTATGCCGTCGCCAAGAGAGTTGATGGCTCGCCTTGTTGTCAAGGATAATATGATCTCCGGAGGAGCCCTGGCCCCAGGCCAGACCCTCCGGCTCGGCGGCTTCGTCATGACCGCCGGCTCGGCCCTTAAGCCGACGATGACCTCTCAAGTCATCGAAAAACGCCTCTGCGTTGATCCTGATTACTCCGCCCACATGGATCCAATGGAGTTATCATCGCTAAACGAACTCCTGGATCGCATGGCCGCCTTGGAATCGCTACATACTACGATCAGGTCGGGCTTAAACCCGACCAGAGAGAAATTAAAACTCCACCGATCACCCATCAGATAGCGGTAGTCGAGGAGCGGAGCAACTCTTCCACTATATTGAAGACGAACTATGTTTGGATAGCCGATCTCGAAGAGCCGGATATTTTCCTGTAGAAAAGCATGTCTCTTCCTCCGAACATAGAGTCGGATGACGAGCCTAAAAAATCAGTCGAGGTCCCGGAGCCCGAACTGTCTAGCCCGGTAGACCTCCAAACTCCGGATCCAAAATTGGGTCAGGGTTTTCAATTCCACCCACCCACCCAGACATAGATGCTCTCAGGAGCATCAAACAACAGTCTCAGGAAACGGTCCACCACTTCTGGGCCAGATTCCTCCTTGTTAAAAACAAGGTAAAACACTGCTGCGACGAAGACGCGATAGCAGCATTCTGCAACAACTGCGTGGACGAAGGTATCCTTAACACCATCAATCGCCGCCGCATACCAAAGTTCGCTGACCTAGCAACTATCATACAAAAGTACAGCACGATGGAAAGCACCTGGAAAACTCAGGAAACTTGCTGGGAATCATCCCAGCTCCCCCTACAAGCAAAAAGGAGACGCGCCCGTGGCACGCCTAGCCGAACAGTCAAAAAATATAAACCTATTACGTTGCACGGCACCGTTCTGGAGGGATGGCTCAATGTCCCATGCAAAATACACACGACGCCGGATATCGCAGCAACCCACAGCCTTAGAGCATGCCGGATACTTCGGCAGGTGGCCAAGGGCAGCGAGGACATCCTTATCAAGGACACCCCAGAACAACACCCCGCAACAATTGACGACAATAGAGTATTGGCAGTCTTCGAGACATTCGCTTCAAACAACAAGCGTAAAAGGGCCCTGCGCGATCTCGCCAAAGTTTGCCAGGTGGCTGCAATTGACCCCTGGAACGACACGGCCATAACCTTCAACGCTAGTGACGACCTAAATACAGAACAGTCCGAGCGACAGCTGCCCTAGTCCTCAGTCCCATCATGGACGGCTTTCGACTTACAAAAGTCCTCATGGACAGCGGCAGCGGACTAAACCTCATTTACGAGGACACGCTCCACAAGATGGACATAGACAGGAGCCGCATCAAGAAAAGCAGCACAATCTTTCGAGGTATCATTCCCAGCCGGGAAGCTCGGTGTGCAGGAAAAATTACACTTGATGTGGTGTTCGGCACGTCGGAGAATTATCAGTCTGAAGAAATAACTTTCCAGGTGGCCCCTTTCAACAGTGGGTACCACGCCCTGTTAGGGCGAGAGGCCTTCATGCGCTTTCAAGCCATACCTCATTATGGGTATATGAAGCTAAAAATGCCCGGGCCTAATGGAATAATCACCCTCGTCTGCGTCCGGACATAGCCCTCCGCGCCGATAATAAAACCGCATACTTGTCCCTCGAGGCATTGTCTGAGGCCCTTGCGGCCGAAGAACTAACCGCACTACGCTCCATCGTGGATAAGGACGATGTGATCCTGGACAAACGACCCAAATCCACTTCCTTCAAGCCAGCAGAAGAAATAGTCAAATTTCAGGTCCACCCAACAGACCCGAAGAAGACAACGTCTATCGTTGCGCAACTCAGCCCTGCAGTCGACGCCGCACTACGAGACTTCATGCGCGGAAAGTGGGATATATTCGCCTGGCATCCTTCTGATATGCCAGGCATCCCGCGCGAGTTGGCCGAACATAGCCTCAACATACTAAAGGGATATAAGCCGGTCAAGCAAACTCTGTGGTGCTTTTCCAAACCCAAACGACAAGCTATGGGGGAGGAGCTAGCCAAACTCATCGAGGCCGGATTCATCAAAGACATTAAAACATCCAGACTGGCTGGCAAACTTGGTAATGTTACCAAAGAAGGATAAATCCTGGCGCCTATGCGTCAATTTCAAAGACCTAAGGATCCCTTCCCTCTTCCCCGCCTTGATCAAATCATTAATGCAACCGCAGGTCACGACTCGCTCTGCTTCCTTGATGCATATTCCGGAATCAAAATGAAGGAGTCCGATCAAGCCGCAACAGCATTCATTACACCATACGGGCCGTTTTGCTTCAACACCATGCCTTTCGGGCTCAAGAACGCCGGCGCCACCTACCAGCGCATGATCCAAACATGCCTCGAGAAACAGATCGGCAAAACAGTGGAGGCCTACATGGACGACGTCGTCATCAAAACTACACACGTCGAAACACTAATAGATGACTTTCGTCTCACATTCAACAACCTCTGCACATACGACATCAAGCTTAACCCGGAAAAGTGTGTCTTCGGCGTCCCTGTCGGTAAACTATTGGGCTTCATCGTTTCCAATAGAGGAATTGAAGCAAATCCAGCTAAAATCCGAGCTCTGTCACAACTAGCTACACCAACCGAACTCAAGCAGGTCCAAAAACTCGCTGGGTGTGTGGCAGCTTTAAGCCGCTTTATCTCCAGGTTGGGAGAAAAGGCGTTGCCGCCCTATCGCCTTCTACGGTGCACCGATAATTTCGAGTGGACAGACGCGGCGACGGCCGGACTGGAAGAAATAAAAGCCCTTCTGGCAAGCAACCCAATCCTAGACGCACCAAACGCAGGCGAACCAATGCTCTTATACATATCAGCAACACACCAGGTGGTGAGCGCCGTACTCGTCGTCGAACGAGAACAGGACGGACACAAATTTCCGCTCTAGAAGCCGGTATACTACGTATTCACCGTCCTCACACCATGCAAATCCCGGTACCCTCATTATCAAAAAATAGCATATGCAGTCTTCATGGCATCTCGAAAATTGTGACACTACTTTCAGGAGTGCTCTATCACGGTGGCCTCCGAAGTGCCCCTCAATGATATAATTAACAACTGGGATGCAACAGGACGGATTGCCAAATGGGCCATTGAGCTCCTGCCATTCGACATCACGTACAAACCACGTCGAGCCATCAAATCCCGGTCTTGGCTGACTTAAATCACCGAATGGATGAAGCGAACTCCCTAAAAAGTGCGGTGCGTATTCAAGCCGGTGATGCATTTTGATGGCTCCAAGATGTTGGAAGGGCTAGGCGGCGGCGTCGTGCGTCCCCACGGATATATCGTCGATCGTACTCCAAATATTATACAGACTCCAACAACGCGGCGAATCGAGGCCTTGCTACATGGCCTCCGGATGGCGTATCAATGGGCATACAACGCCTGGAGGTGCGCGGGGACTCAAACCTCGCAATATCCCAAATTAATGGAGATTTTGATGCCAAAGATCCGAAGATGGCAGATTATCGCAATGCCATTTTGAAGATGTCGGCTCGGTTCGAGGGACTCGAATTTCATCACATCGCCCGCGAAAGTAACCAGGCGGCAGATGTCCTTGCTCGCATCGGTGCTAAGCGCGACCCCGTCCCACCTAACATCTTCCTCGAAAGGCTCTTTAAGCCATCCGTGGTATGGCAAGGGGGAGATAGCAACACAGATAACGAACACGCCGATATCATCGGAGGCTCAACCACCGAAGTAACGCCATCGGCCCACCTCATCATGCGAGTAATTGCCCCATGGACCGAACCATTCTTGGCCTACTTTAATAGGAAAGAGCTCCCAGAAGATCAGAACGAGGCTCGCCGCATAGTCCGGCGTTCGAAGGCCTATAAAGTTCACGAAGGAGAGCTCTACAAGAAAAGCACTACCGGAATCCTTCAAAGGCGTATCTCCCAGGAGGAGGGGCGGCAACTCTTGGCAGAAATTCACGCCGGTCTCGATGGGCACCACACCGCAGCCTGGGCACTTGTTAGAAGGCCTTCCATACAGGATTTTACTGGCCTACGACCCAAGCAGACGCACAGGACCTCGTCCAACGCTGTGTCGGATGCCAACTCTTCGCCAACCAAAGCCATATGCCCCCAACCGCTCTACAAACAATTCCCATTACATGGCCCTTTGCGGTCTGGGGCTTGGACATGGTCGGACCCCTTAAAGGGGGAAGCCATAAGAAAAAATATCTGTTGGTCATGGTGGATGACGGTGTCCTGGACTAGGGGGTACTCACCACGTCGTCTCCCGATCAGTTGGATTGGGCCGAGGATCCCCATGGCCGTATACTCATGGGCCAGTCCGGACAGTTGCCGCATACAAGGAAGATTCCACAAGACTTGGCGATCAAGACAAGGACTCCTCCCCCACCGGCGTATTCGGCTAGGACTCTTGTTATCCTAGGCCTCTGGTGCATTATATAAACCGAGGCCAGGCTAGTCGATAGACAATCTCATATACAACAATCGTACCATAGGCTAGCTTCTAGGGTTTAGCCTCCTTGATCTCGTGGTAGATCCACTCTTGTAAACATCCACAATATCAATATCAATCGAGCGGGGCGTGGGGTTTTACCTCCATCAAGAGGGCCGAACCGGCTAAAACATCGTGTCCCTCGTCTCCTGTTACCATCCGCCTAGGCGCTGATTCGGGACCCCCTACCGAGATCCGCGGTTTTAACACCGACATTGGTGCTTTCATTGAGAGTTCCGCTGTGTGTTCGGCAAAAGGTCGATGGCTCGCCTGCAGATCAACTGCGACTTCGGCATCTTCTTCACCAGCTCGACTGGTCACCTTGGTTCGACCAAGGACTGCGCCCTACCTCCGATCATCATGTTCGGATGCGGGCCTTCAACAACATCAGCTCCGATCTCTATCAAGATCATGGAGGAATTATCCAGGGAGCCCGGGGGCTCAACGTCAACATTGCCCTCGGGCGGCCGTACTGTTTTTCTGGACAGCGGACTTGTGTCCGCCGCCACCGCCTCCTGAAGCGTCGTTTTAACGATTGCTCCGGTGGAATTGTGCGGAATTGAGTCTACAACAACCCAGGAAAATTTCGTCGAGTTCCGATGGAGGAATCTCTAGCAATCTCCAATATACCGGAGCCGCATTGAATCTAGACGAGAATCTGGACGAGTTTAGGGCGTGGTGTCCAGCTTCTAGCTCGGACTTCCTTTGGAAGATCCAACCGATGATCGGCTGCGGAATTCCTATATCTACCACCCCTCCAAATTTCAGCTCGATCCGACCGTCCAAACTCCGGGAACCTTCCGATTAGTGCATCACTTTTCAGATCTGTTTTCTGCAGCAAACGAATCCGACCAGTTCGTCTTTTTATGAGCGGGATTTGGACATCCTTTTGAAGGAAGTTTTGTATGGGGTATAGTGTTTTGTTTCGAACACATCCCACTAACTTTAAGATCTTTTGAACATGATCTTCAACATCATGCTGGTGTCAAACCAGTCCGGCAATATTGCTCGGCGGCTGCCTACTGCGCTAGGCGCGTCGTCACTTTGTTGAGCCGAGCTCAACTTCTTGGATCATCATCTCGGCAAGCCGAACAAGAGTCGGCATCGCGAAGGATAAATCATCACCAACATCGCCGCCCAGCGGATTACGGAGCGGGCATACCGGCATCGCCGCACGGTCGCTTCATCAAGCGGCATCGACCACGTCACGACCTACATCGGCAGGGCCGCACTATTGCTTCTTCAAGCTGGTGTCCATCACGCCGACCTACTTCGACATCTCGGCTGGACAGGGGGCTTCGCCATCTCTTCATCAACCTACTCCGGACACTTCGGCGTCACTATCCGACCAGGCAATGGGTGCGCGGATCGAGTCCCAATTTTGGGAATCACCTTCCTTCGGATTGCTACAACGAATAAACCAGGTGCTATTAATCCTAGTATTTCCTTTTGCTTGTTTGGGTTAATTTTTTCCAAGGAATTATTACTCTGATTTGTACATCATATGAACACAGGTCTATCAAATGGTGGCCGCATTATCGGCGGTCGCATGATGGTTCGGTCGGTTTCCGTACATAGTCCGTGACGCCGCATCGAACTTCGGACCGACACAGTGAATTCAGGCCTTGCCATGCCTTTATTGCATTACGCCGATGACCTGCATCGACATTGACTTGGCGCCAGGCAATATTTCTTTTATTACTCACTTTGCATAAATTATTTATTATGCAACATTTTTTAATTCTTATTATTACTATTATCCCGGTATGCACTATTTTTGTGCACGGAAAAGCGATCAGCGGACTATATCCTTTAGCGTCACCTCGGTGGGCGGGGCTTTGTCAACATTAATTACCCCATGCAGGGACTTGGCATCACTCTGCCGTCCTGCATTGACCGTGCTATGTCACCACTTGGAGTGCCGAGCTCTTTGCTCCGCCACCTCGGGATCGGCTTGGGGATGGAACCTTGTCCGCATCAAGCTCGGACCGCGTCGTCAATACCGAACACATTAACCAGCTAAGTTGCCTTCATGCTCAAAGTTTTAAATTTTTAACTTGTGTTCGCTCGACCAAGCATTATACTTTTTGGAAAAAAGTTGCTTGTAAAATTTTCCTTCCATACTTTGTTTGCACATACTTGGCGCGCTACCGCGCTCATTATACACAGGGCTTCTTTAATAGAAGCTTATTAATCTGGCTTTATGCCCAACACATGTGTCACACTTCCGCATGTACCTTTTATTCACCACTATATGCATCGATATGACTTAAGTTTTGGCCAAGCTGGGTTGCTGGCTCTGTGCTTACCCCTCGTTCCCGATTGTTCGGCTAGGTGGTAAAGGAGCACCTCTGCGATTATTCTTGCCGGGTCAGCGGATGTGTACCTCGGTGGGTGAAGCAGCTAGCATTCTTAAGGGAATACTCGGTCGGTGAACAAAAGATGATTTCTTACCTATTCATTTACCTGCCCCAGATGTTTTCTACTCTTTTCGCATGATCCGGACATGCACTTTAGGGCATGCCTCCCGAGAAAGGAACCCCTAACGGAACTATTCTCCTGGAAGATGTTTCTTACTAACCATGTAATATAACATAACTAGTTGGGCACTTATGCGATAAAGCACTAATGACCCCTCGCTGGTCTCCACGCATGCCCGGTTTTTATAACGCGAGGTATTCGGACACACTCGGACTATTGGGTCCGGAGGTTGAAGCTAAAAGGTCCGCTTCGACAAGCGATCTACAATCCGGCTAGAAGGCATTCTACATGTCACCTTACATTATATAGTCAACTTTTACCCAAGTCACTTGGGGGCTCTTATGTTTATTTGCGCCGTTTCATACTAAGTGTTTTTCTTCTTAGTCGTTGCAAAGTTAAAGCACGGCAGAAGCACTTTTTTTTCTGAAGTATTTTCGGATTGGCACCGAACACTTGATCTTGTTCGGACGTCAAGTTTTTACTGACGTTTTTTGGTTTTCCCAGCTTTTGGCACTTTTAAACCATTTGTGTGTTTTCAGCACAAGTCTCGCAGTGCAACGCCGGACACCTTTAGAGATTCGGCAAAAACATTCTCGGATATTGCTATATATGCATCAGTTTCGAATTGTGTCTTCGGTCAATAGTTGGGTTGCCCGGCTCCCGCGCTTGCCTCCTACGTTCCGCTTTGTTCGGCTAGGTGTGCAAAGGGAGAACCACTGCGATTGTGCATCCAGCTCGCATGGTCAAGCACCTCAGTGGAGAAACCCGGCCGGCTGTCACAATAGGTGTAAACTGGTCAGCGATCCGATGACTATATTAAATAACGGGCCATTCATAACATTGGCGAAGTGTTTCGGCTTGACCTCGGCGTCGCGAGCACTACGGGGGCTATTAATCGCCTCCCAAACTAAATCCTTGATCTTTTGCTCTTACATTGGAGCTGAGGTTTCATGATCATGCTTAGCATGACAACCCAAAAAAAGGAACCGATAAGCGGGACTATTTTCTTTGGAAGACATTTCTTACATTCAACAGATAATATAACATATCTCTCTGCGTACCTTTGTTTATAAAATCGTATGGCCAGATTGCCTTGTTTGTCGTAAATCTTTGCCCTCATAAAGGCTTTATAAAGAAGGACAAGCACTCCTCGGCTATTGGCGAGGAGGTTAAGCCGATGGTCGGTCAACAAAGTTTTGTACAATGCGGATCCGAGCATTAATGACATAAAGTACTTGGATACATAGAGTCATTACACATAATTTGTAATTTTACTATGGATATCGATCCTTAATTGACCACCGTGCCCGTATTAAGGCTCGAGAACTCTTGGGCTTCGGGCTTATTATTTACAAATATTAAAGGGCACATCAATCCCCGATGCGGTGTTGCCACCCGACCAGATGTCTCGGGGCTCTTGCATTGCCTGTTCTATGCAGAAATGTTTTAGTGCAATCAGTTTCGAGGAGATTTTGATCCTCGGGTTGGTCGGCCGCACCCAACCTGAGTCTTGAGGACTGAGCACGCCGCTTTTGTGTCGAAGTATTCTGCGAGCTAGGACTTGATCCTCGGACCGATTTTGCAAATCAACTTTGAGTCTCGGCAGCTCGGGGATCAGCGGTCTTATGTCATCCTTCATGTGCATCTCGGGTTTTAGACCGATACCCACCTTGAGGGCTACTGGCTATGTATCTCGGAAGAGAATAAATTGCACCAATCAAAAATATTGACAAAAATCGGCCCACATTCGGGGTGGTGCACCACCTCGGAAGCAGCCCGGCATAAAGCTCGGGCGCTTGTGGCTGGCCCCATAGAGGGTATTTCCGGCATTAAGCTCGGCTAAAATCCTTCAAACTTCTTTAAGCAAGGTGATTTACGACACCTCGGACGCAGTCCGGCGTTGGAGCTCGGATACAGTCCGGTGTTGGAGCTGGATACATAGTCCGGCGTTGGAGCTCGGATACCGTCCGGCGTTGGAGCTCGGATACATAGTCCGGCGATAGAGCTGGGAAGCAGTCCGGCATTGGTGCTCGGCTGCAAAAGATACCTCGAATGCAGTCTGGCGTTAGAGCTCGGACGAAAGGGGACACTGCCTCCCGGGAATAACTTCAAACCCGAGGTGTGGCATAAAAATAGCAAGGCATTGATAAAGGCCGTAAACTTAAAGGGGGCTCCTCGGATACCCGACGTGTAAACTCGTCGAATGCATTTCGGCGATCCTCAAGATCGAAGATGAGAAGATTTGTTGAACCAGTTTTCAAGACCGACGACCGAAGATGAAGAACAGTTCGGAAGAATCGAGGCGTCCCCAACGAAGACCGGTTCGGGGGATCTTGACGGTGTCTGGACTGGGGGTACTCACCACGTCGTCTCCCGATCAGTTGGATTGGGCGAGGATCCCCATGGCCGTATACTCATGGGCGAGTCCGGACGGTTGCCGCATACAAGGAAGATTCCACAAGACTTGGCGATCAAGACAAGGACTCCTCCCCACCGGCGTGATTCGGCTAGGACTCTTGTTATCCTAGGCCTCGGTGCATTATATAAACCGAGGCCAGGCTAGTCGATAGACAATCTCATATACAACAATCATACCATAGGCTAGCTTCTAGGGTTTAGCCTCCTTGATCTCGTGGTAGATCCACTCTTGTAAACATCCACAATATCAATATCAATCGAAGCGGGGCGTGGGTTTTACCTCCATCAAGAGGGCCCGAACCTGGGTAAAACATCGTGTCCCTCGTCTCCTGTTACCATCCGCCTAGACGCATAGTTCGGGACCCCCTACCCGAGATCCGCCGGTTTTGACACCGGCAGTGGACAAATTCACCAAGTGGATAGAGCCTAGACCAGTTAAAACGGCCGAGTCCGGACCGCTGATTGCATTTATATCCAGACTAGTGCGGTTCGAATTTCACAGCTGATGAGGTGAAAACCTGGTGTGCTAATCTGGGCATTAAGCTCGATTACGCCTCTGTCTACCACCCACAAACAAATGGTCAAGTCGAGCGAGCTAATGGTCTTATTATGAGCGCCATCAAACCCAGACTAGTGCGGTCTTTGAAAGAATCAGACAAGCACTAGGTCGAGGCGCTCGACTCCGTACTCTGGAGGCTGCGGACCATGCCCAACCGTACTACCGGATACACACCTTTCTTCATGGTGTATGGTGCAGAGGCTGTATTGCCCTGTGATATTACACACGACTCACCTCGAATGCGTATGTACGAAGAGAAAGAGGCCGAGTTGGATCGGCAGGACAGCCTAGATGCCCTGGAGGAGGAGCGCGACGTCGCCAAAGCCCTTTCAGCATTTTATCAACAGCAGGCTCGAAGATATCAAAGCAAAGAAGTATGGGCCACGACTTACAACGTTGGCGAACTCGTTCTACGCTTGCCGGAGAAGAAAAAGGACAAACTCAAGCCCAAATGGGAGGGTCCCTTCGTAATTGACGAAGTTCTTATCGGAGGAGCATACTGTCTTCGTGACGCATCAGACAATCGCCTAGAGCCGAACCCATGGAATGCGGCCAGACTCCGAAGGTTCTATGCCTAGCGCCGAACCCTTTGTTAGTCTCCTTCTCCCTTACAGTTTCCATAACTCTTTCCCCCTTTTACACATTTTTTTGCTTTAAAGCTATCATTCGGCTTGACTGAATACTGCTGACGTACACATTTTTACAAACATACGCTCATTATACCTGGGGGCTTCTTTTAACAGAAGCTTGTTAATATTACTTGCCGAGCATTAAGCTCATCACACATACGCGTCTTCCCCGTATGTCTTTTCTTCACCATTATATGCATCGATACGACTTAAGTTTTGGCCAAGCTGGGTTGCCTGGCTCCTGTGCTTACCCTCGTTCTCGATTGCTCGGCTAGGTGGTAAAGGAGCACCTCTGCGATTATTCTGCCGGCTCATCCGAATGTGTACCTCGGACTGGGTGAAGCAAAGCTAAGCGTTCTTAAGGGAATATTCGATTGGTGGATGAAAATACCTTTTGCACTCACTCTATTGTGAACCCCGAAAGTTATACACCTTGTGATTTTCACATCACAATTCGACATGTCTACTAATGCATGCATACCGGGGAAAGGAACCCTTAGCGGAACTATTCTCCCTGGTAGATGTTTCTTACAATCTCAATGTAATATAACATAACTAGCGGATACAACTTGTCTGTTCAAGCAACTATGACCCCTACGCTTAGTTTTCCACGCGTACCCCAGCCTATTCGACCGTGATGGTATTCGGAAACACTCCGCACCTTCGGGGCCGGAGGTTGAAGCGAAAAGGTCTGCCATGACAAATGATATACAACTCAGCTAGAATTCCATACGGTGAGGAAAGTACATAGTCACTTGGACTTAAAACACTTCCTCCTCTATACCGTCCAACAGGCGATCTAACTTACAATCCTGTTGGGAATATTTGGCGGCCACCTCTACTTGGTCATACACTAAACTAACGGGAATTTCTTCCCCGTTTGGCCCTACCGGTCCGACCCGCGCCATGTGACTAGGATCAAGCTTGGTATACCGAGTCTTCACCATGTCCCAAGCCTCTCGCACACCCTCTCGACAGGCCGATATCTTCCATAGCCGGATACGCTGCCCTGCTCCTTTGAACCGCTCTACAAGCTCCTCCATACCTCCTGGAGGGGAGGCAGATGGCCATAGAGCCTTGGCAACACTCTGCATCGCCAGCCGCACCTGTTCGTGCACTTGCGACAGCTTTTGCAGCAGATCACTCGATGATACGGACACCTCCTCTTCAGGACGGCCTGTTAATATACCTGCGATCATAGCTATATCAGTTTCTCCTATCGTTGAACTACTCTCAACATAATTCAAATACATACTGAATATGCCGCCCCGCAGCTGCTTGTTCTCCTTCACGGAATCGGCTAGCTGGGCCCGCACATCTTTCAGCTCTTCGCCTAGCTGGGTCTTGCAATCCTGGAGCTGGTTTTTCTCAATAATGGCCTGCTTCAGCACAGGATCGCATGTAGCTTGTAGCCTTTTGGCTTCTTGCTCATTCTCTTGCGCGACTTCCAACGCCTCTTTGAGTCCCCCTGACCATTATGTCACGGTATAGGCAAGACTGTTAGTATTCGGGGCATATAAGTATATTTTCTCGTTGGAGGGGAATATTACCAGGTGACGCCTTCTTGGACTTTTCCAGTTCGGCGGTAGCAGCATTTAGCTGTGTCCGACATTGTTCCAGCTCTTGGGATAGTAGGCTGTTCTTCTCTGTAAGAACCTGGCCATAAAACGGTCCTTAAGTCAGTTGTACCAACTGCTTTCAGTCCCGCGGGCTACTGGCATATGGTTATCCTATTCGGACAAAGAAAATTTACCCGCACATCTGTTAAATACTGCTTCATGGCTCTACTAAGCCCGTTTCGAGCAGTTCGGATGTACACATCGGCCGAGCTGAAGGCATTGAATGCCTCTTCCGAAAACTTAGGGTCTCGTAAAACAGCCCTGCAGCGCTGATGATTCATGGCGCTCTCCACTTCCGAGTTGGTAACGGACATATTCTCCGAACCCTCGGCCGAAGGACAGTCCGGCACTGTTCCTATGTTGGCTCCCGCCTTTCCAACGGGGTCTAAATCCCGGATGCGGGGAGTACGGCTGGCTGGACGCTCGGATTGAGTCCGGTGAACCTTCTTCCTGGTGTCAAACAAGCGTACAAGTTACAGTTGGATGTGACTATTAAAGTATACCTTTAAATCCTTACCTCTTTCATGAGGGACCGGTCGTGACTTCACCGACCTTCCTTCTAGAAGCCTTGCTCGGCGCCGGAGCCGCTCTCTTTGGAGCCGCCCCTGGAGTAGCGTGACATGTCGAACGTCTCCCATGTGGAGCACCAGACAGTGTGATGGGTGAGGCAGTGCGAGGAAGCTCTTTCGAGAGAGGTTTTTTTCTCAACGACTAACGTGGGAAGCAGGAAGAAGACCAGGGTAATCGGCGATAATGGCCACTTCCGTGCCATCGTAGCTCGCCTGGTAAAACACCCCTTCCGCGAGTACCACGAATATATCCGGATCTTCTTCGAACCCGGGATCTAGCACCCGGTTGTAGTTCTCAGGCTGTGGGGCGGGGCAGTAAAACCCCTCGGTGATTCTTCGCCAATGCTGTTATAAGGGGATTAGAAATTTGTCAAAGGTAATCCGGGAAGCGAAATGAGTAAAGTAGAAGGATTGGGGCTTACCCAACTGGGAGGATTATACATAGAATATCCATGTCTGCGATTGATGCGAAGAAATTCCTCTTCCTCCCCTTTGAACAGCTCGGCGATATTTTGGCGAGGCGGGAGTGCCGGACCTTTTGACCAGGCGGAGGCGTCGTCCTCCCGTTGTAGTGCCACATTGAAGCCCTACGTATTGAAGCGGCTGAACCCCTCGCGTTCTGGTCGCCATTACCTCAACCAT
Organism: Aegilops longissima; assembly: GCA_021605205.1. Classification (NCBI taxonomy): domain Eukaryota; kingdom Viridiplantae; phylum Streptophyta; class Magnoliopsida; order Poales; family Poaceae; genus Aegilops; species Aegilops longissima. The sequence continues at coordinate 196,845,452 of CM038682.1, forward strand.
TGTTAATCCGGACTAGGCGAGCGTCTTTATCTCGCCCAAGAGTTGACGAACCTCCGCACTGTCATCCTCCTCAAGGCTCCGGGGGCGCCAACTGTGGCGTGTCTTTAGCAGAGCGCTTGCAAATTAAGGGAGACCCTTTCGAACTGGGTTGGGAAGCACAACATCCTCGATGTAGAACCACTCGGAACGCAATTCTTTGGATGCCTTCCTTGGTGTGCAGGACGGATATCCGGTATCGGTGATGCGCCACACTTCGGCTCCGCCCACTTCAAATATTGACCCCTCATGGTTACGCGGGACAAGACAAAACAATTTTCTCCACAATTCAAAATGGGCTTCGACACCCAGAAATAGCTCGCATAAAGCAACATAACCTGTGATGTGCAGGATAGAGGCGGGAGTGAAGTTATGCAGCTGAAGGCCATAATATTGCAGAAGCCCTCGGAGGAACGATGGACTGGAAATCTGATGCCTCTTATTAGATAGGGGATGAAGCACACTCGCTCCCCCCCCCCCCCTGGAAGGATTGGGGGAGTCCTCCGCCTGAGTCACACCATTGAAGGAAGCCAGCCCTGCTCGAAACAGGGACCAGATCTGCGGGAGGAAGAAATCCCTACGTTTGCAACTTTGTTAACTGACTATGAGACACAGAGCACTTCTCACACTCGCTTTTCTTTGGGCTGGAACGGGAGGAGGAGCCGGGAATGCTAGCCATGTTGGAATGGTTTCTCCTAGCAGTCTCCGGGGATCTTCTCGGTGTGGTGTCACATGGATATGAGATCTAGTATCTTTAATAGGTGTGCTCCCTTGCATGGACGGGGTGTTATTTGCAAAAATACCCTGACTTTCCGCATTCGCTCGACACGTGGAAGACGAAGTTATTAGCGCACAGAAGCCGAGGGGAACAATATTGAGTCAATAGCCGAATACATTACTTAGCGAAGGGAACCTGCCTTGCAATGTCGAAGACAATCCGAATGCCGAACACCTCGTCATTGAAGCCTGGTTAAAGGGAGCTCTTGAGGAGTCTGGACTAAGGGTCCTCGGGCGTCGATGCATTATCCATGGGCCGGACTGATGGGCTGTGAAGACATGAAGACCGAAGATTGAACCCATGTCTGGAGTGGATGCCACATGGCGCGGAAGGCAAGCTAGGCGACCGACTATGAAGATTCCCTCTTATGTAACCCACTCCATGTAACCCTAGATCTCTCCGGGGTCTATATAAACCGGAGAGTATAGTCCGGATAGGGAAGGATTCATCACCATATTCACATAGGCTAGACTTCTAGGGTTTAGCCATTACGATCTCGTGGTAGATCAACTCTTGTAACACTCATATTCATCAAGATCAATCAAGCAGTAAGTAGGGTATTACCTCCATAGAGAGGGCCCGAACCTGGGTAAACATCGTTTCCCCCGTCTCCTGTTACCATCGATCCTAGACGCACAGTTCGGGACCCCCTACCCGAGATCTGTCGGTTTTGACACCGACACTTCCCTTTACCCTTTTTCTTGAAACTGGTGGTCTTGTTGACCATCAACACTTGATGCTCCTTTTTGATTTCTACCTCCACAGCTTTTAGCATCGCGAAGAGCTCGGGAATTGTCTTATCCATCCCTTGCATGTTATAGTTCATCACAAAGCTCTTGTAGCTTGGTGGCAGTGATTGAAGAATTCTGTCAATAACACTATCATCTGGAAGATTAACTCCCAGTTGAATCAAGTGATTGTTATACCCAGACATTTTGAGTATATGTTCACTGACAGAACTATTCTCCATCATCTTACAGCTGTAGAACTTATTGGAGACCTCATATCTCTCAATCCGGGCATTTGCTTGAAATATTAACTTCAACTCCTGGAACATCTCATATGCTCCATGACGTTCAAAACGTCGTTGAAGTGCCAGTTCTAAGTCGTAAAGCATGGCACACTGAACTATCGAGTAGTCATCAGCTTTGCTTTGCCAGACGTTCATAACATCTGGTTCAGCTCCTACATCAGGTTTGGCACCTAGCGGTGCTTCCAGGACGTAATTCTTCTGTGCAGCAATGAGGATAATCCTCAAGTTACGGACCCAGTCCGTGTAATTGCTACCATCATCTTTCAACTTTGCTTTCTCAAGGAACGCATTAGAATTCAACGGAACAACCACACGAGCCATCTATCTACAAAAACATAGACAAGCAAAATACTATCAGGTACTAAGTTCATGATAAATTAAATTTCAATTAATCATATTTAAGAACTCCCACTTAGATAGACATCCCTCTAATCATCTAAGTGATCACATGATCCAAATCAACTAAACCATGTCCGATCATCATGTGAAATGGAGTAGTTTTCAATGGTGAACATCACTATGTTGATCATATCTACTATATGATTCACGCTCGACCTTCCGGTCTTAGTGTTCCGAGGCCATATCTGCATATGCTAGGCTCGTCAAGTTTAACCCGAGTATTTCTGCGTGTGCAAAACTGGCTTGCACCTGTTGTATGTGAACGTAGAGCTTATCACAGCCGATCATCACGTGGTGTCTCAGCACGACGAACTTTGGCAACGGTGCATACTCAGAGAGAACACTTGTACCTTGAAATTTAGTGAGAGGTCATCTTATAATGCTACCATCAATCAAAGCAAAATAAGATGCATAAAGGATAAACATCACATGCAATCAATATAAGTGATATGATATGGCCATCATCATCTTGTGCCTTTGATCTTAATCTCCAAAGCACTGTCATGATCACCATCCTCACTGGCGTGACACCTTGATCTCCATCGTAGCATCGTTGTCGTCTCGCCAACTATTGCTTCTACGACTATCACTACCGCTTAGTGATAAAGTAAAGCCATTACAAGGCGATTGCATTGCATACAATAAAGTGACAACCATATGCCTCCTGCCAATTGTCGATAACTCTGTTACAGAACATGATCATCTCATACAATAAAATATAGCATCATGCCTTGACCATATCAAACATGCCTGTCACAGCCCTAGAGCTTGCCTGTAACTAGTGGCATTGCATCCATGCATCATGTTTAATTTTCATGAAAATTTGAAATGGGGATGACCAAGCCCTAGCACCAAAAACAATTCAAATAGGTTCAACTAAGAAATATTTTCAATGAACCAAATGGCCTTCAAAATGTTCACCATTTTTGGAAAAATCTTGAAACAAGATAACGAGAGATGTTGCACATTTTCCATGACATTTGGATCTTTGAATTAATTCATATAGTATTTGCATTTGGGCATTTAAATACTATAAAATATTTTAAATGCTCAAATAATCATAAACTGAAATGTTTGTTGTTGGAAATATTCCAAGCAGTGACATTGACCAGTTTCATGGTTTTGGAAATGCCCAGCATTTTATTAAAGCCAAACATAATTACAGAAAATAGAAAATGGAAATAAAAGAGAGAGAGAGAATACCTTACAGGCTTACTGCGCAGCCCACCTGCCCACCCTCTCTCCCCCCCCTCCTCCTCGGCCCCAGTGGTGGCCCAGCCCACCACCGCCTCGCCGCTCGTCGTCTTCCTCTGCCAGTAGGCAGAGGCGAGGCGTGGCGCTTGCTCGACGCCCCCGACGCCACCTCCTGCTTCCCGGCCCTCCTCCTCGACACCCGTAGACGCCACGCCCCCCCCCCCCAGGCCCTCACTCTCTCCCCGAGCTCCTCTCCCTCCTCTGTCTCGTTCCCTCTCGCACCCGCCGCCACCGACGTGCACTACAACGGCCACGGCCATCCCCGAGCCGCCCCGAGCCATCCTCAAGCTCCGCCACCTCGTTCCCTACCTCCTCACCGAGCCACGTGACCGGAAGGGCCCCGAAGCGCCGCCCCGGTGCCCTTCTCCTCCTCGGCCGCCAGAGATCCGCCTCGCCGCCCCGCACGCTCCGGTGCTCCCCCGAGCTCGCCGTCCACCCCACGACGATCACCGTGAGCTTCTGCCTATCCTCCCCCTCTCCGTTCGCTCTGCCGCGCACCGTAGCGACCTCACCGCACTCACCTGGACGCGCCGCCGCCCGCACCCGTCGCCGGTGATGCTCCGGTGACCATTTGGTCCCGGGCATGCGCCCAACACGCTCCCCGCGTCGCGTAGAGCCTCCATGGCACCTCGCCGCGCTCGTTCGAGCATCGCAGCCCCATCCCCACCTGCACCCGAACTCCGGCCACCGCCGCGAGCTTGCCTCCGGCGAGCTCGGGCCACCTCAGCCCCTGCCGTTTGCGCAGATGGATGCGGGCGAGTCCCAGCTCCACGTAGATCCTCTCGTCCGCCATTTTGGTCACCGGAGATGCAAACCCGACGCCTCCGCCGTGGCCTGTAGTCGCCGGCGATTAGCCGCCGACGTGGCCACCTCGTTAGGCCTAATCACCCGCTAATTAACCCCCCTAACCCACTAACATGTGGGCCCCGAGCCTAATTAGGTTAGTTTTATTTTCTCTCTTTAGATTAGTACTAACCCGTCGACCCCATGTGTCAGACTTTGACTTAGTCAAGTCAACGTTGACTGGTCCCACTTGTCATCCACCTAAACCAGCCAGAGACACTGACCAGTGGGTCCCATGGATCAGGTTTGACCCGGACCATGTTCCGTTGACCACTGACGTCACACTGACGTCAGGCTGACGCGGTAATTGATTTTCTGGATTTATATAATTCAGGAAATTTTAGAAAATACTCCAAACTTCTAAAAATCATATAAATTCAACCGTAACTCGGATTGAAATAAGTTATATATGAAAAATGATCAGAAAAATATGAAGAATCTGTTTATGCCATGATCATGCATGTTTGAACAAGTTAACCTCACTGAATAGGATGAATCATGATTAGGGTAATTTATGAACTAGCATCTGGAGTTGGAGTCTAACCTTGTTTGAATTCCACTTCAATTAACCTGGCTAGATATTGCATTAGGTGTATTCAGTACCTTAACATGACATGTCATTCATGTGAATGTGCATTGCATTGATTGTGTTCTTTCTCAGTTGCCGGTAATTGTCCCCTCCGGTAAGCGACGTTCCGACGATTGTTCGATGACACCGATGAAGAACTATATTATCTTCAGAAGTGCCAGGCAAGCAAAACCTCCTTGTTCATTCCGATATAATCCCACTCTCTCGCTCCTGCTCTATTTTACTGCATTAGGACAACAACGACTCATGTGTTACTTGCTGCGGTAGCTGAACCCCTTATCCTCTGCATGACTGTCATTCCACAAGAATTAGATGAAACCCACTAGCATGAGTAGGAGTTGTTTGAGCCATGTTGTGCCTACTCATTCATGCTTGCTTGTCATGCACTGCCATCGCTTAGAGTTGAGTCAGGTCTGGTTCATCGAGAATGAATTGGAATGGTTGTGTGAACATGTCCTCCTGTGTGTGAGCTAAGTGTGTGAACACGATTTGGTAAAGGTAGCGGTGAGAGGCCATGTAGGAGTACATGGTGGGTTGTCTCATTGCAGCCGTCCTCGTGAACTGAGTTACGTGTTTGTGATCCATGAAACAGTTACTACCACGCATTGGGATCCTTAATTGACCCTCTCGGCTTCTTAACCACCCTTGTTCTCTGTCCGGGAGTTGCAACTAGTTTACGGTGTTTGTAGCATCTTTGGGGCACGCATAGCGCTGACCTTAGGGGTGGGTTGTGTTGCGGTAGGCACCGTGGCCCTGTACCGATTCGCCCGTTTGGTGTCTCGGGAACCCTGCACACATCGTTCGGGGCTGTATAGGAAACCTCGGCGGACTCCTGCGGATGGAACCGAATAGGCGATAAACCTGGACTAGGGACTTGAGTGTTTAGGTAGGCGTGGCCGACACCCACGTTGGGCTTCCGCTTGAAGGTTGCCGAGTACATGTCGTGTAAACGGCGGTAAGTGGTGAAAGTGTGTGAAGAAGTACACCCTGCAGGGTTTAATATGATCTATTGAATAGCCGTGTCCATGCGGAAAGGACTTCGGGTTGCCTATATCAGTTCATAGACAAGTGAAAGTGGATACTCTAAAATGCGCAAGATAAGCGTGAGTGCTATGGATGGCGTTCTCGTGGGAAGACGGGATCGGGTCCATAGTGGTGTATTGATATGGTGAATATGTGGACTCGTGTGCGCCACCTCAAAAGAGTTACTTGCAGTCGTAGTTCAGGATAGCCACCGAGTCAAAGCTGGCTTGCTGCAGTCAAACTCCACCACCCCCTTTTGATAATGATGCATATGTAGTTAGGTCTGATGTAAGTCTTGCTGAGTACAATTGTACTCACGTTTGCTTATTTTATGTTTTGCAGAGAGACGTCAGTCTCGCTAGTAGTTCCACGTGGGCTTCGACGTTTAGCTTGTTACCTCAGCTACGATCTTGTGCCCTCGGCGGGATCGATAGATAGTCGGGCTTCTCAGCCTTTTTCATTTATAGTTATGCGTACTCGGACATGTTTAGCTTCGCTTGTGTTTTGACTTGTATGCTCTGAGTGTTGGGTCGTGAGACCCATGTTTGTAATATCTCGCTCCTCGGAGCCTAATGAATAAATATTTGAGTCGTAGAGTTATGTTGTGATGCCATGTTGTATCTACGCATATTGAGCATAATGTGTGTATGTTTGAAATGCTTGGTATGTGTGGGATCCGACAAACTAGTTGTTTATCCTCGGCAGCCTCTCATATGGGGAAATGTAGTCTCGTGCTTCTGGGCGATAGTAGTCCGCTACAGCCCGGTTCACCGGAGTCCTGCTAGCCCAGCACTACTGCTTGGACACTTGACTGGCCGGCATGTGTTTCACTTCGTTCCTATGTCCGTCCCTCGGAAATGTCAGCGGTGTTATTCGAGTCTGCCTAGCCTGCTACAGCCGGGATACCGAGTCCTGTTAGCCAGTGCTACAGCCCGAATATATCGTTGATGACCGACATGCTCGATGTGATTCATGTATGCTGTCCCCATAGGTTAGCGCCGCTTTGGGTTCACGACTAGCCATGTCGGCCGGGTTCTTTGTCATATGGATGCTAGCGACACTATCATATCGTGAGCCAAAAGGAGCAAACGGTCCGGGCCTTGGTAAGGCGACACCGTGGGAATACCGTCGTGAGGCCGCAAAGTGATATGATGTGTTACATGCTAGATCGGTGTGACTTAGGATCGGGGTCTGACAGCGTTGGTATCGAGCTGATCTGCTGTAGGATTACCAAGCCAAACTGGTCGAAGTTGAGTCTAGAAATGCTTTAGTTATGTAAGGGAATTGATTGTGGAAGGGAACGTAAGGCTCTTTTTACTCCTTATACCTCATGGCCTTCTAATCTGAGTCATCCTCTTCTCTTCTACGGGGTTAAGAACTAGGCTTCTCATCTATCTATCAGGATGACGTGTTACTAATCCATAGACTTTTAAGATTGTTGATTTTAAGCCCCAGTTCAGTTCCTACTATTTCTATATGATAACCGTTGATCTCAGAATCTTGTTATGATGTTGTTGAGTGGTTATGCCACCATTTTTGCAGGATGTCTCAAATCATCTTGAGCATTTATACCCGTTATGCTGTCCGAGTCATCCCAGGTCTCTAAATAGTCTGATGCATTTGCAAATCCTTCCCTTCCGTTCCCGATGTCCTTTTTGGGCCAGATTAAGCACACCAACCAGTCAGTCGAGGTACTCCATTGCCTCGACATATATGTTGGAGTTATTATTATGACCCTAGGTGTTTAGTAAGTCACCTAGCAATCTAGCAATGCTTTGTATCCCTAGTGTGATGATTCTGGCCATCATTTTCGAGAGCATCCCGTGATGCCATTTAGTAGTAGGTATTCTACTCCTGGGTTTCTGAACCCGAGATTCACCCTACTTCATGTTGTTAGTATTTGTTAGTGCCTTTAGGATATTAGTAACCTTTGCGATAGTCCTCGAAGTCCGTGGTATTCTCCTTCTTCCAAATACCATGAACTATTTATGGCAGAAGTTTTTTTTTGAACCAAAAGATCACAATCAGAGTACTCTTGAAGAGTACTCCATTCATATTGTGACTCTGCCAGTCCTACCTTCACTGCATGGGTTATCCGGAAGAAATGTTGAGCTTTGCTCGATATACTAATCCATGCCTCCACAACTCGAAAAGTTATATGTTCCTTGAGTTGTTCCTTTTAAATTGTTTTCTGGCCCTCGTCTATCGATTGATAGTCAGGAGTAGTTATGCATTCGTGTTCAACGATGCCACTACTCTTGTGGCCCGTCAAGCCATTCTAATCCGGAATGACTAGGAGAAACAAACTCCAGTACCTCATCCATTTCTAGGATTGGGTCAAAGCAGTTGTATTCCGCAGATCAAAATGCCAATTTAGCTTTTGCTCTGTTCTACCTTGAAGTATTGCCCTCTTATGTCGAGAATGTCATGGGAATTGCACAACCTCTTAGGAATTCTTGACGCAGTGATTCTTCTCGCTATCATTATTCATTCCTCGGTTCCGTGTTGTTGTAACCGGAATGCCGACAAGCGAATTGTGATGTGTGAAATCAATACTCCTAGCAACTGTGTTGCTTGGTAGTTAATGGACACTATCCTTATTCTTAGCGTGTTGGTTATTAAATCATCATTCTAAGATAGATCGTGCTACCTAGTCCTTAGTTCTGGTGCACCCCTCGATCTATGAGTTAGGATCTTGTCAAGTCCTCACTCATTTGATCATATCGTCTTGCCCTCAAAAGCAAGATTGTTCTCGAGCATAGTAACATACCGGTGGTTCGTGACTTTCCAAATATCTTCTTGGAAGTGTTACCGGGTTGTCTCTTGACTGTTATGTTGAGCTCGTGATCAAGTCGGTCTCTTGTGAACCACCCTTTCTCCAAGAATCTGTGTTGGGTACCCCTGAACTAGTTGGTTAAGCTAGACAACAACTCGGAGAGTTGGAAGATAAAAGCTTGTCCAACTTAGTTCGTTCCAAAGGGATATTCTTGTGTAGTGTGTGTTGAAGAAAGATGATATCTTCATCGATTGGTCCCTGTGATCAGTTGCTGGACCTATTGTCTTATCAACCCTTTGATTTGAGCGTGGGCTATCATCAAGTCAAATCAGTACCAACGATGCTCGTAATGTTGTCTTACTCGTGGTTGATCCCTCGAGCATACCCCATTACATCTTTTGGTCCGACCAATGCTATCACCGTGTTCACATGATGGTGGAAGTCCAGTGATATGGAAATTTCGATGAGTTGTTGTTGAGCCCATCAGCAGCATTTTGTCTCCCCCATGAGTCATGTTGAGCATCAACCTAGTATTGGAAACTTGTGTAAGCATTTCTTCGTGTTTCGTTCATGAAGCATATGTTTGGATGAAAGTAGTGACTTCCTCTAATCCATGTGCATCTGATGCAAGTTGCCGCCATGAATTTGAGAAAGGTTTGTTTTGCTTCCTCTGGAATCATCCCAATTCAGTCATGCATACGTGCGAAGTATTCTGTGGTTCGGAGACTTGCAACCTTCGCTCTACATGTGTCCCTAGCACACCAAGCCACTGATTGAATTTTTCAAGGAAAAGGAGTTGTTGTGCTAATCCTAGGTCATGCACAAGACTTCGTTACCCTAGATGGTGGTTCCCCACCTGAACTCGGTAGTGTTTTGTTGTGAGACTACCATGTGGTCATGCTTGTCTGGGACAACGTGTCCACATGTGTTTAGCAGAACCAGCTCATGTTTTGGAGCTTGCTACCTTAGTTCACTTCCCAAGAATCTCGCAACGTCATCTCGTCGGTTTTGTGTTGCAACCTTACCTTTTCAGACGTGCTGAGTCTGAAGTATCCTATCACCAATCGGATCTGAATCTCAGGCAGATATGATGGTTGGAACATTCGAACAGTTGCATTTCGTTCCCAGCTTGCACCGTCCTTGTGCCATTTCACTATGGGCTGCCTTCTTAGTAATTCTTGTCTAGGATCATCCTCAAAAGTGGACTTACCATGGGTCCCATCCATTTCCGGTGATAAGAAAAAATCATCCATTGCGTTGTCTTCAACAAGGTAGTCCACATCATCCATTCTAGTCTGGGTATGCCATTCCTTGCACTCCACCAAAACGATCTTTGTGAATTGCCTTAGGCTGGTATAAAGAGTTCCAATGATCTCCGAATCAAAAGTAATCCTTTTTGCCACTTAAGGAAATAGTTCTTTGCGTCACCTTTCCTAAGGTGTTCCGATATGGGATCATGGCAATCATCTCCTTGTTACTTTGAGCCATGCACCATTTTACTTAAGCGTGGAATGGTTGCCTACCAATTTGAACCTTCGTCATCCATTTCTTCTCCATCATTCCTAAATCTGTGTTTGGTTTTTCAACTCAAAAGTTGTTCTTACGTCTCCCTATGAACTGATCTTGAATTGCTCGATCTTCAAGAAGATTAGATCCTGTAGGGTTTCCCCCTCTTTCTGTTGCCGTGTCGAGTGAAGATCTCGAAAGCAAAGACGTCAAGACCAAAATGATGGAATGAATCAACATTTTCGAGAAGGGCAAATGGATCATGAAGATTGTGATAGTTTTGTGACTTCCCTTTTCCTCTTACCTCATGTCTTGAATCTCGGGGCGAGATTCTTGTTTAGTGGGGGTGAGTTGTCACAGCCCTAGAGCTTGCCTGTAACTAGTGGCATTGCATCCATGCATCATGTTTAATTTTCATGAAAATTTGAAATGGGGATGACCAAGCCCTAGCACCAAAAACAATTCAAATAGGTTCAACTAAGAAATATTTTCAATGAACCAAATGGCCTTCAAAAATGTTCACCATTTTTGGAAAAATCTTGAAACAAGAAACAGAGATGTTGCACATTTTCCATGACATTTGGATCTTTGAATTAATTCATATGGTATTTGCATTTGGGCATTTAAATACTATAAAATATTTTAAATGCTCAAATAATCATAAACTGAAATGTTTGTTGTTGGAAATATTCCAAGCAGTGACATTGACCAGTTTCATGATTTTTGGAAATGCCCAGCATTTTATTAAAGCCAAACATAATTACAGAAAATAGAAAATGGAAATAAAAGAGAGAGAGAATACCTTACAGGCTTACTGCGCAGCCCACAGCCGCCCCTTCTCTCCCCCCCTCCTCCTCGACGGCCCACCGGTGGCCCAGCCCACCACCGCCTCGCCATCGTCGTCTTCCTCTGCCAAGAGGCAGAGGCGAGGCGTGGCGCTTGCCCGACGCCCCGACGCCACCTCCCGCTTCCCAGCCCTCCTCCTCGACGCCTTGGAGACGCCACGCCCCCAGGCCCTCACTCTCCCCCGAGCTCCTCTTCCTCCTCTGTCTCGTTCCTCTCGCACCCGCCCGCCCGACGCGTGCACTACCCCGCCACGGCCATCCCCGAGCCGCCCGAGCCATCCTCAAGCTCCGCCACCTCGTTCCCTACCTCCTCACCGAAACCACGTGACGGAAGGGCCCAGCGCCGCCCGGTGCCCTTCTCCTCCTCGGCCGCCGGAGATCCGCCTCGCCGCCCCGCACGCTCCGGTGCTCCCCCGAGCTCGCCGTCCACCCCACGACAATCACTGTGAGCTTCTGCCTATCCTCCCCCTCTCCGTTCGCTCTGCCGCGCACCGTAGCGACCTCACCGCACTCACCCGGACGCGCCGCCGCCCGCACTCGTCGCCGGTGATGCTCCGGTGACCATTTGGTCCCGGGCATGCGCCCAACGCGCTCCCCGCGTCGCGTAGAGCCTCCATGGCACCTCGCCGCGCTCGTTCGAGCATCGCAGCCCCATCCCCACCTGCACCCGAACTCCGGCCACCGCCGCGAGCTTGCCTCCGGCGAGCTCGGGCCACCTCAGCCCCTGCCGTTTGCGCAGATGGATGCGGGCGAGTCCCAGCTCCACGTAGATGCTCTCGTCTGCCATTTTGGTCGCCGGAGATGCAAACCCGACCCCTCCGCCGTGGCCTGTAGTCGCCGGCGATTAGCCGCCGACGTGGCCACCTCGTTAGGCCTAATCACCCGCTAATTAACCCCCCTGACCCACTAACATGTGGGCCCCGAGCCTAATTAGGTTAGTTTTATTTTCTCTGTTTAGATTAGTACTAACCCGTGGACCCCACGTGTCAGACTTTGACTTAGTCAAGTCAACGTTGACTGGTCCCACTTGTCATCCACCTAAACCAGCCAGAGACACTGACCAGTGGGTCCCATGGATCAGGTTTGACCCGGACCATGTTCCGTTGACCACTGACGTCACACTGACGTCAGGCTGACGCAGTAATTGATTTTCTGGATTTATTATAATTCAGGAAATTTCAGAAAATACTCCAAACTTCTAAAAATCATATAAATTCAACCGTAACTCGGATTGAAATAAGTTATATATGAAAAATGATCAGAAAAATATGAAGAATCTGTTTATGCCATGATCATGCATGTTTGAACAAGTTAACCTCACTGAATAGGATGAATCATGATTAGGGTAATTTATGAACTAGCATTTGGAGTTGGAGTCTAACCTTGTTTGAATTCCACTTCAATTAACCTGGCTAGATATTGCATTAGGTGTATTCAGTACCTTAACATGACATGTCATTCATGTGAATGTGCATTGCATTGATTGTGTTCTTTCTCAGTTGCCGGTAATTGTCCCCTCCCGGTAGACGACGTTCCGACGATTGTTCGATGACACCGATGAAGAACTATATTATCTTCAGAAGTGCCAGGCAAGCAAAACCTCCTTGTTCATTCCGATATAATCCCACTCTCTCGCTCCTGCTCTATTTTACTGCATTAGGACAACAACGACTCATGTGTTACTTGTTGCGGTAGCTGAACCCCTTTATCCTCTGCATGACCTGTCATTCCACAGTAATTAGATGAAACCCACTAGCATGAGTAGGAGTTGTTTGAGCCATGTTGTGCCTACTCATTCATGCTTGCTTGTCATGCCTGCTACTGCTTAGAGTTGAGTCAGGTCTGGTTCATCGAGAATGAATTGGAATGGTTGTGTGAACATGTCCTCCTGTGTGTGAGCTAAGTGTGTGAACACGATTTGGTAAAGGTAGCGGTGAGAGGCCATGTAGGAGTACATGGTGGGTTGTCTCATTGCAGCCGTCCTCAGGAACTGAGTTCTGTGTTTGTGATCCATGAAACAGTTACTACCACGCATTGGGATCCTTAATTGACCCTCTCGGCTTCTTAACCACCCTTGTTCTCTGTCCAGGAGTTGCAACTAGTTTCTGGTGTTTGTAGCATGTTGGGGGCCGCACGCAACGCTGACCTTAGGGGTGGGTTGTGTTGCGGTAGGCACCGTGGCCCGGTGTACCGATTCGCCCGTTTGGTGTCTCGGGAACCCTGCACACATCGTTCGGGGCTGTATGGGAAACCTCGGCCGGACTCCCTGCGGATGGAACCCGAATAGGCGATAAACCTGGACTAGGGACTTGAGTGTTTAGGTAGGCCGTGGCCGACACCCACGTTGGGCTTCCGCTTGAAGGTTGCCGAGTACATGTCGTAAACGGCGGTAAGTGGTGAAAGTGTGTGAAGAAGTACACCCTGCAGGGTTTTATATGATCTATTCGAATAGCCGTGTCCGCGGAAAAGGACTTCTGGGTTGCCTATATCAGTTCATAGACAAGTGAAAGTGGATACTCTAAAATGCGCAAGATAAGCGTGAGTGCTATGGATGGCGTTCTCGTGGGAAGACGGGATCGGGTCCATAGTGGTGTATTGATATGGTGAATATGTGGACTCGTGCGCCACCTCAAAAGAGTTACTTGCGATGTAGTTCGGGATAGCCACCGAGTCAAAGCTGGCTTGCTGCGGTCAAACTCCACCACCCCTTTTGATAATGATGCATATGTAGTTAGGTCGATGTAAGTCTTGCTGAGTACAATTGTACTCACGTTTGCTTATTTTATGTTTTGCAGAGAGACGTCAGTCTCGCTAGTAGTTCCACATGGGCTTCGACGTTTTAGCTTGTTACCTCAGCTACGATCTTGTGCCCTCGGCAGGATCTGATAGATAGTCAGGCTTCTCAGCCTTTTTCATTTATAGTTATGCGTACTCGGACATGTTTAGCTTCGCTTGTGTTTTGACTTGTATGCTCGAGTGTTGGGTCATGAGACCGTTGTTTGTAATATCTCGCTCCTCGGAGCCTAATGAATAAATATTTGAGTCGTAGAGTTATGTTGTGATGCCATGTTGTATCTACGCATATTGAGCATAATGTGTGTATGTTTGAAATGCTTGGTATGTGTGGGATCCGACAAACTAGTTGTTTATCCTCGGCAGCCTCTCATATGGGGAAATGTAGTCTCGTGCTTACGGCGATAGTAGTCCGCTACAGCCCGGTTCACGGAGTCCTGCTAGCCCAAAGACTACTGCTTGGACACTTGACTGGCGGCATGTGTTTCACTTCGTTCCTATGTCTGTCCTTGGGAAATGTCACGCGGTGTTATTCGAGTCCTGCCTAGCCTGCTACAGCCGGGATACCGGAGTCCTGTAGCCAGTGCTACAGCCCGAATATATACGTTGATGACCGACATGCTCGATGTGATTCATGTATGCCTGTCCCCATAGGTTAGCGCCGCTTTGGGTTCAAGACTAGCCATGTCGGCCCGGGTTCTTTGTCATATGGATGCTAGCGACACTATCATATACGTGAGCCAAAAGGCGCAAACGGTCCCGGGCCTTGGTAAGGCGACACCCGTGGGAATACCGTGTGTGAGGCCGCAAAGTGATATGATGTGTTACATGCTAGATCGGTGTGACTTAGGATCGGGGTCCTGACAATGCCCTGCAAAAACAAGTTAGACGTCCTCTACTTTGTTGTTGCAAGTTTTACTTGGCTGCTACGGGCTGAGCAAGAACCGTTCTTATCTATGCATCAAAACCTCAATGATATTTCGTCAAGTTAGTGTTGTTTTAACCTTCAACAAGGACCAGGCGTAGTCACACTCGGTTCAACTAAAGTAGGAGAAACTGACACCCACCGGCCACCTGTGTGCGAAGCATGTTGGTAGAACCAGTCTCGCGTAAGCGTACGCGTAATGTCGGTCTAGGCCGCTTCATCCAACAATACCGTCGAACCAAAGTAGGAGATGCTGGTAAGCAGTATGACTTGTATCGCCCACAACTCACTTGTGTTCTGATAACCCGCAAGTATACGAGATAGTTGTAGCCTCTTTCGATAAGTAAGAGTGTCGAACCCAACGAGGAGCTAAAGGTATAACAAAAACTCTCTCAAGTCCTATCGGCCACTGATACGACTCTACGCACGCTTGACGTTTGCTTTACCTAGAACAAGTATGAAACTAGAAGTACTTTGTAGGTGTGATAGGATAGGTTTGAAAGAAAGTAAAGAACGCGTAAATAAAAGCTAGGGGTTGTTTAGATAAAGATACAATAAAGTAAATATAGTGAGTGTGGAAAAGTGGTGGTAGGAGTTGTGAAATTGCCCCTAAGAAATTGACTATGTTACTAGACCGGTAATCACTATCGCAATTCTATTTGAGGGAGAGGCATAAGCTAACATATCATCCCTTACTTGGAATTCTATGCACTTATGATTGGGACTCTAGCAAGCATCCGCAACTACTAAAGATTCATTAAGGTAAAACCCAACCATAGCATTAAAGCATCAAGTCCCCTTTTATCCCATATGCAAACAACCTAATTACTCGGGTTTGTGTTTCAGTCACTCATGCAACCCACCATAAGCAAATCATAAACATATTGCAAACCCTACAGCGGGAATCCCTCACGCTTGCACGACACGGAGGGCACAATAGGACAGCACCAATAATAAAACATGCAACTCAAACCAATCATAGCAATTCATCAATCACCGATAGGACAACGAAAATCTACTCAGACATCATAGGATGGCAACACATCATTGGAAAATAATATGAAGCATAAAGCACCATGTTCAAGTAGAGGGTACAGCGGGTTGCGGGAGAGTGGACCGCTGAATATAGAAGGGGGAAGGTGATGGAGATGTTGGTGAAGATGACGGCGGTGTTGGTTAAGATCGTGGTGATGATGATGGCCCCCGGCAGCGCTCCGGCGCCACCGGAAGCAAGGGGGAGAGAGGGCCCCTTCTTCTTCTTCTTCCTTGACCTCCTCCCTAGATGGGAGAAGGGTTTCCCCTCTAGTCCTTGGCTCCCATGGCTTGGGAGGGGCGAGAGCCCCTCCGAGATTGGATCTATCTCTCTGTTTCTGCGTTCTGTAATTCTGCCCTAGCACCGTTTCCTTTATATCTGGAGATCCGTAACTCCGATTGGATTGAAACCTTTGCCCAGATTTTTCTCGTAAAATTAGCTTTCTTGCGGCAAAAGAAGAGCGCCAACCACCATACGGGTGGCCCACGAGAGCCCGGGCCGCGCCCAGGGGGGAGGGCGCGCCCCCCTGTCTCGTGGCCACCCCGGACACCGTTTCGCGTTGATTCTTCCTCTAGAAAATCATAAATATTCCAAAATAATTCTCCGTCCGTTTTATCCCGTTTGGACTCCATTTGATATTGGGTTTCGCAAAACAAAAACATGCAATGCAGACAGGCGGCGCACTGGGCACTGGATCAATATGTTAGTCCCAAAAAATAGTATAAAAAGTTGCCAAAAGTATATAAAAGTTGAATAATATTGGCATGGAACAATCAAAAATTATAGATACGAAGGAGACGTATCAGCATCCCCAAGCTTAATTCCTGCTCGTCCTCGAGTAGGTAAATGATAAAAAAGATAATTTTTGATGTGGAATGCTACCTAGCATAATCTTGATCATATGTCTAATCATGGCATGAATATTAAGACACGAGTGATTCAAAGAAATAGTCTATCATTTGACATAAAAACAATAATACTTCAAGCATACCAACCAAGCAATTATGTCTTATCGAAATAACATGGCAAAGAAAGTTATCCCTACAAAATCATATAGTCTGGCTATGCTCCATCTTCACCACACAAAATATTCAAATCATGCACAACCCCGATGACAAGCCAAACAATTGTTTCATACTTTTGACGTTCTAAAACCTTTTCAACTTTCACGCAATACATGAGCATGAGCCATGGACATAGCACTATAGGTGGAATAGAATATGATGGTGGAGGTTGTATGGAGAAGACAAAAAGAGAGAAAGTCTCACATCAATGCGGCTAATCAACGGGCTATGGAGATGCCCATCAATTGATGTCAATGTGACGAGTAGGGATTACCATGCAACGGATGCACTAGAGCTATAAGTGTATGAAAGCTCAAACTAAAAACTAAGTGGGTGTGCATCCAACTTGCTTGCTCATGAAGACCTCGGGCATTTGAGGAAGCCCATCATCGGAATATACAAGCCAAGTTCTATAATGAAAATTCCCACTAGTATATGAAAGTGAAAGCATAGGAGGCTCTCTCTATGAAGAACATGGTGCTACTTTGAAGCACAAGTGTGGTAAAAGGATAGTAACATTGCCCCTTCTCTCTTTTTCTCTCATTTTTTCTTTTTTTTTTGGGCCTTCTTGGCCTTTCTCTTTTTTATTTTATTTTTTTTTATTTTTTTTCGTCCGGAGTCTCATCCCGACTTGTGGGGGAATCATAGTCTCCATCATCCTTTCCTCACTGGGGCAATGCTCTAATAATGATGATCATCACACTTTTATTTACTTACAACTCAATATTACAACTCAATATCTAGAACAAAGATATGACTCTATATGAATGCTCAAGTCATGTATATGATGATGATAGAAGTTGCATGGCAATATATCTCGGAATGGCTATGGAAATGCTATGATAGGTAGGTATGGTGGCTGTTTTGAAGAAGATATAAGGGGGCTTATGTGTGACAGAGCATATCGTATCACGGGGTTTGGATGCACCGGCGAAGTTTGCACCAACTCTCGAGGTGAGAAAGGGCAATGCACGGTACCGAAGAGGCTAGCAATGATGGAAGGGTGAGAGTGCGTATAATCCATGGACTCAACATTAGTCATAAAGAACTCACATACTTATTGCCAAAATCTACAAGCCATTGAAAACACAGTACTACGCGCATGCTCCTAGGGGGATAGATTGGTAGGGAAAGACCATCGCTCGTCCACGACCGCCACTCATAAGGAAGATAATCAATAAATAAAATTGTGCTCCAACTTCATCACAAAGCGGTTCACCATACGTGCATGCTACGGGAATCACAAGCCTCAACACAAGTGTCTCTACAATCCACAACCACCCACTAGCATTCTAATATCACCACCTTTATATCGCAAAACTATTGCAAGGAATCAAACATATCATATTCAGCGATCTACAAGTTTATGTAGGATTTTATGACTAACCATGTGAATGACCAATTCCTGTCATCTCTCTAAATAGATATAAGTGAAGCAAGAGAGTTTAATTCTTTCTACAAAAGATATGCCCATGCTCTAACAAATATAAGTGAAGCAAAAGAGCATTCGACAAATGGCGGTTGTCTATATGAAGAGAAACAGGCAATCCAAACTTCAAATGATATAAGTGAAGCACATGAAGCATTCTATAAAGCCATACTCAAAGATTTAAGTGAAGTGCAATGAGCATTCTATAAATCAACCAAGGACTATCTCATACCAGCATGGTGCAAAAAATAAAAGTTAAAACTAAATGCAAAAGACGCTCCAAGACTTGCACATAATGCACAAACGAACCGAATACGAAAAAATACCAATACTTGTTGAAGAAAGAGGGGATGCCTTCCTGGGCATCCCCAAGCTTAGATTCTTGAGTCTCCTTGAATATTTACATGGGGTGCCTCGGGCATTCCCAAGCTTGAGCTCTTGCTTCTCTTCCTTTTCCTCATATCGAGACATCCTCGCTTAGACACTTCATCCACACAAAACTTCAACAGAAAACTCGGTAAGATCTGTTAGTATAATAAAGTAAATAACCACTCTAAGTACTGTTGCAAACCAATTCATATATTTTTTTTGCATTGTGTCTACTGTAGTATAGGTTTTTCATGGCTTAATCCACTGATATAAATTGATAGATTCATCAAAACAAGCAAACTATGCATCAAAAACAGAATCTGTCAAAAACAGAACAGTCTGTAGAAAACTGAACATCCACCATACTTATGGTACCCCAAAAATTCTACCAAAATTAGGAAAAATAAAAAATTTGTATATAAATACAGTGCAAAAGGAATCAGAACCATTTGACGTTCCAGTACAAAATTAAAAATCGCTCACTACAGCCAAAGGTTCTGTCCTGCACCGCACAAACCAACAAGCATTGTAAACATCCTAAAGGCAAACCTTGGCACATTATTTTTATAATACAATGGAATTGTACAAGGGGATAATTATTTTTGATGAAAAGTTTCTGTAATCAAGATTCACAAAGTTTCCGTGAGCATGAACAAAGTTCAAGGAGCTCTCCCACTTCAACAATGCTTGTCTCTCTCACTTTCACTTTCCTTTTTTGAAAAGTTTTTAGGTTCCCCTCTTTATTTTTTTTGTTTTTAAACTATATAAAAGCACTCAACAGAAATAAATGACTCTCTGAAACTCCCGGGTTGTCTC
This sequence comes from Aegilops longissima, assembly GCA_021605205.1. Classification (NCBI taxonomy): domain Eukaryota; kingdom Viridiplantae; phylum Streptophyta; class Magnoliopsida; order Poales; family Poaceae; genus Aegilops; species Aegilops longissima. The sequence continues at coordinate 196,864,963 of CM038682.1, forward strand.
CCAGGCATCGCTTTCTTTAAAGCCATTAAGCTAGGCATTTAGTGCTCAAGTAATGAATCCACCCGGATCTCAAGGTATATCAAAGCCAATTTTAATTAACAATGATTTGTAATTTAGTAGTGAGCACAAAGTAACATATATCATGCAACAACGAAGTCTAACTCTCTTCCTATTCATCGGCATGTCATAAAAGAACAATTCATGCACACATAGTAAAGGCCAATGCATAGTATAAGCAGTTTCTTGCAATTTCATAGTGTTGGAAACATAGAGAGGTGGAGATTTAGTTCCTCTCTCATAATAATTGCAAGTAGGAGCAGCAAGCACATGCATATTATATTCATCAAAATCATCATGTGCAATGGTAAAAGGAAACCCATCAATATAATCCTTAATAAGCACAAACTTCTCCGATAAAGTGTAGTAGGGAGAATTCAAAAAATAATAGGACTATCATGCGTGGGTGCAATAGCAACAATTTCATGTTTAATATAAGGAACTATAGCAAGTTCATCTCCATAAGCATAATTCATATTGGCATCTTGGCCACAAGCATAACAAGCATCATCAAAAAGGGATATTTCAACCAAATTCAAGGGATCATAGCAATCATCCTTCGGTAAGCACGAAGGGAAATTAAACAATGTATGAGTTGGAGGGTTACTCTCATTAGAAGGTGGGCATGGGTAGGTATTCCGCTCTTCCTCCTTTTGTTCTTCGCTCTCCTCATCATCTTTTTCATCCAATGAGCTCACAGTTTCATCAATTTCTTCTTCCATAGCTTCCTGCAAAATATTAATCTCTTCTTGGACAATGGAGAATTTCTCAATATATGGTTTAACATTGGAATTAGAAGCATAATTATCATAACAATATTCAAGTATGGCAAAACTTTCAGATTTGTAAAGAGTAGCATCATACTTTTCAATCAAAGAAGCAATTTCAAAAGCACCCTTAAAAGCAACCAATTCTTCAATTTGTTGAAAATCATAGTAATTATAAACACCCTTAGCATACGAAGATACAATTCCATTATCAATAAACTCACATTGGTAGGGAAGGTGTTTCTTAGGGTTTTCAGAACAACAAGTAACAACATATATTTCACATAAATTCCAAGCATAGCATTGCAAACGTTGAATTTGATCCCATAATAGTTTCCCTTTTTCAGATATACGGTGTCGCACATAACAAGCATGCTCATCTAAAGATTTGCCCTCAACTAAGCTAGTTGGGGTTTCAGCACGAGCACATAGGGATCAAAGATGATCCAAGTAAAAAGCTTCAGTAGTGTGATAGATTTTGAGTGGTTCTTCAACCATTGGAGCAGTAGGTACAACTAATTTTTTTGGTATTCTGCGTTTGCTACCCATAGCTAAAGATAGAAAATAACTAAGAAAAGCAAATAAAAATTACTTAGTGATAAAGCAAACAAGCACACACGAGAATATTCACCCCGGCAACGGCGCCAGAAAAAGATCTTGATAACCCGCAAGTATACGGGATAGTTGTAGCCTCTTTCGATAAGTAAGAGTGTCGAACCCAACGAGGAGCTAAAGGTAGAACAAATACTCTCTCAAGTCCTATCGGCCACTGATACGACTCTACACACGCTTGACGTTCGCTTTATCTAGAACAAGTATGAAACTAGAAGTACTTTGTAGGTGTGATAGGATACGTTTGCAAGAAAGTAAAGAATGTGTAAATAAAAGCTAGGGGCTGTTTAGATAAAGATGCAATAAAGTAAATATAGTGAGTGTGAAAAAGTGGTGGTAGGAGTTGTGAAATTGCCCCTGAGCAATTGACTATGTTACTAGACCGATAATCTCTATCGCAATTCTATTTGAGGGAGAGGCATAAGCTAACATATCATCCCTTACTTGGAATTCTATGCACTTATGATTGGAACTCTAGAAAGCATCCGAAACTACTAAAGATTCATTAAGGTAAAACCCAACCATAGCATTAAAGCATCAATCCCCTTTTATCCCATATGCAAACAACCTACTTACTCGGGTTTGTGTTTCAGTCACTCACGCAACCCACCATAAGCGAATCATAAACATATTGCAAACCCTACAGCGGGAATCCCTCACGCTATGCCGACACGGAGGGGACAATAGGACAGCACCAATAATAAAACATGCAACTCAAACCAATCATAGCAATTCATCAATCACCGATAGGACAACGAAAATCTACTCAGACATCATAGGATGGCAACACATCATTGGAAAATAATATGAAGCATAAAGCACCATGTTCAAGTAGAGGGTACAACGGGTTGCGGGAGAGTGGACCGCTGAATATAGAAGGGGGAAGGTGATGGAGATGTTGGTGAAGATGACGGCGGTGTTGGTGAAGATCGCGGTGGTGATGATGGCCCCCGGCAACGCTGCGGCGCCACCGGAAGCAAGGGGGAGAGAGGCCCCCTTCTTCTTCTTCTTCTTCCTTGAGCTCCTCCCTAGATGGGAGAAGGGTTTCCCCTCTGGTCCTTGGCTCCCATGGCTTGGGAGGGGCGAGAGCCCCTCCGAGATTGGATCTATCTCTCTGTTTCTGCGTTCTGTAATTCTGCCCTGGCACCGTTTCCTTTATATTTGGAGATCCATAACTCCGATTGGATCGAAACCATTGCCCAGATTTTTCTCGTAAAATTAGCTTTCTTGCAGCAAAAGAAGAGTGTCAACCGCCTTGCGGGTGGCCCACGAGAGCCCAGGCCGCGCCCAGGGGGGAGGGCGCGCCCCGCTGTCTCGTGGCCACCCCGGACACCGTTTCGCGTTGATTCTTCCTCCAGAAAATCACAAATATTCCAAAATAATTCTCCGTCCGTTTTTATCCCGTTTGGACTCTGTTTGATATTGGGTTTCTACGAAACAAAAACATGCAATGACAGAACTGCACTGGCAGCCGGATCAATATGTTAGTCCCAAAAAAATAGTATAAAAAGTTGCCAAAAGTATATAAAAGTTGAATAATATTGGCATGGAACAATAAAAAATTATAGATACGACGGAGACATATCATGTTCTACTCGTGCATATAAAATCTACACATAAACCTGGCTCGAATGCCACTGTTGGGGAACGCAGTAATTTCAAAAAAAATCCTACGCACACGCAAGATCATGGTGATGCATAGCAACGAGAGGGGAGAGTGTGACCATGTACCCTTGTAGACCGAAAGCGGAAGCGTTATGAAAACGTGGTTGATGTAGTTGTACGTCTTCCCGATCGACCGATCCTCAGTACCGGACGTACGACACCTCCGTGTTAAGCACATGCTCAGCTCGGTGATGTCCCGCGAACTCACGATCCAGTAGAGCTTCGAGGGAGAGCTTCGTCCGCATGACGGCGTGATGATGGTGTTGATAAAGTTACCGACGCAGGGCTTCGCCTAAGCACCGCTACGATATGACCGAGGTGGATTATGGTGGAGGGGGCACCGCACATGGCTAAGAGAGATCAATGATCAACTTGCGTGTCTATGGGGTGCCCCCTGGCCACGTATATAAAGGAGCGGAGGAGGGGAGAGGGTCGGCCCCTATGGCGCGCACTGGAGGAGTCCTACTCCCACCGGGAGTAGGATTCCCCCCCCCCCTTCCCTAGTTGGACTAGGAGAGAAGGAAGGGGGAGAGAGGGAGGAAGGAAAGGGGGCGCGCCGCCCCCCCCCCCCTCCTAGTCCAATTCGGACCAGAGGGGGAGGGCGCGCGGCCTGCCCTGGCCTCCTCTCTCTCTCCACTATGGCCCATTAAGGCCCATACAATTACCATTCAAGACTCCTCGTCATGTCCGTGATCATATCCGAGACTTCGAACTACCTTCGGTACATCAAAACACATAAACTCATAATACCGATCGTCACAGAACTTTAAGCATGAGGACCCTACGGGTTCGAGAACTATGTAGACATGACCGAGACACGTCTCTGGTCAATAACCAATAGCGGAACCTGGATGCTCATATTGGTTCCTACATAATCTACGAAGATCTTCATCGGTCAAGCCGCATAACAACATACGTTGTTCTCTTGGTCATCGGTATGTTACTTGCCCGAGATTCGATCATCGGTATCTCAATACCTAGCTCAATCTCATTACCGGCAAGTCTCTTTACTCGTTCTGTAATGCATCATCCCGCAACTAACTTATTAGTTGCATTGCTTGCAAGGCTTATAGTGATGTGCATTACCGAGAGGGCCAAGAGATACCTCTCCGACAATCGGAGTGACAAATCCTGATCTCGATCTATGCCAACTCAAGAAGTACCATCCGAGACACCTGTAGAGCACCTTTATAATCACCCAGTTACGTTGTGATGTTTGGTAGCACACAAAGTGTTCCTCCGGTAATCGGGAGTTGCATAATCTCATAGTCATAGGAACATGTATAAGTTATGAAGAAAGCAATATCAGTAAACTAAAACGATCAAGTATTAAGCTAACGGAACGGGTCAAGTCAATCACATCATTCTCCTAATTATGTGATCCCGTTTATCAAATGACAACTCATGTCTATGGTTAGGAAACTTAACCATCTTTGATCAACGAGCTAGTCAAGTAGAGGCATACTAGTGACACTCTGTTTGTCTATGTATTCACACATGCATTATGTTTCCGGCTAATAAAATTCTGGCATGAATAATAAACATTTATCATGAAGTAAGGAAATAAATAATAACTTTATTATTGCCTCTAGGGCATATTTCCTTCAGTATGTTTTGGTGATCAACTTGCGTGCTCAGTGACCTTGTGAACTTATGCATAGGGGTTGGCACACGTTTTTGTCTTGACTCTCCGGTAGAAACTTTGGGGCACTCTTTGAAGTTCTATGTGTTGGTTGAATAGATGAATCTGAGATTGTCTGATGCATATCGTATAATCATACCCACGGATACTTGAGGTGATATTGGAGTATCTAGGTGACATTAGGGTTTTGTATGATTTGTGTCTTAAGGTACTATTCTAGTACGAACTCTATGATAGATCGAATGGAAAGAATAGCTTCATGTTATTTTACTACGAACTCTTGAATAGATCGATCAGAAAGAACAACTTTGAGGTGGTTTCGTACCCTACAATAATCTCTTCGTTTGTTCTCTGCTATTAGTGACTTTGGACTGACTTTTTGTTGCATGTTGAGGGATATTTATATGATCCAATTATGTTATTATTGTTGAGAGAACTTGCACTAGTGAAAGTATGAACCCTAGGCCTTGTTTCAACGCATTGCAATACCGTTTGTGCTCACTTTTATCATTAGTTACCTTGCTGTTTTTATATTTTCAGATTATAAAAACCTATATCTACCATCCATATTGCACTTGTATCACCATCTCTTCGCCGAACTAGTGCACCTATACAATTTACCATTGTATTGGGTGTGTTGGGGACACAAGAGACTCTTTGTTATTTGGTTGCAGGGTTGCTTGAGAGAGACCATCTTCATCCTACACCTCCCACGGATTGATAAACCTTAGGTCATCCACTTGAGGGAAATTTGCTACTGTCCTACAAACCTCTGCACTTGGAGGCCCAACAACGTCTACAAGAAGAAGGTTGCGTAGTAGACATCAGTGGACTCCGCTCCTCACTCACGAGAAAATGGCTGGTCATCGGGATGCCCAGTCCCATGCTCAAACCAAATCAAAATAATTGCAAACAAAACTCTCCCAGGACTGTTGTTAGTTGGAGGCACCCGTTGTTTCGGGCAAGCCATGGATTGATGCTTGTTGGTGGTGGGGGAGTATAAACTTTACCATTCTGCTTGGGAACCGCCTATAATGTGTGTAGCATGGAAGATATCGAGATCTCTTGGTTGTTATGTTGACAATGAAAGTATACCACTCAAAATATTATTTGTCTCTATTTCAAAAATCAAGCTCTGGCACCTCTACAAATCCCTCCTTCCCTCTGCGAAGGGCCTATCTCTTTACTTTTATGTTGATTCATCATCCTCTTATTTAAAAGCACCAGTTGGAGAGAACCGCTGTCATTGCATCCATTAGTATTAATTTATATTGAGTATGACTATGATTGGATCTCTTTTACCATGAATTACAATGTCTAGTCAGTCCTTGATCTTCGAAGGTGCTCTGCATTTATGTTTTGCGATCTCAGAAAGGGCTAGTGAGATACCATCTTGTTATATCATATTATGATTCCTTTGAGAAAGTGTTGTCATCCGAGATTTATTATTATTGCTCGCCAGTTGATTATGCCATTGATATGAGTAAACATGAGACCTAAGTGTTCTTGTGAATATGGTTAGTTCATAATCTTTGCTGAAAAATTGAATGTTGGCTTTACATATTTGCAACAACAAGAGCAAACAGAGTTTGTAAAAAAATTTCTTTATCACTTTCAGTTTGTCAACTGAATGACTGAATTGCTTGAGGACAAGCAAAGGTTTAAGCTTAGGGGAGTTGATACGTCTCCATCGTATCTACTTTTCCAAACACTTTTGCCCTTGTTTTGGACTCTAACTTGCATGATTTGAATGGAACTAACCCGGACTGACGTTGTTTTCAGCAGAATTGCCATGGTATTATTTTTGTGCAAAAATAAAAGTTCTCAGAATGAGCTGAAACTTCACGGAGAATATTTTTGGAATATATAAAAAATACTGGCGAAAGAATCAAGACCAGGGGGGCCACACCCTGTCCATGAGGGTGGGGGCGTGCCTACCCCCCTGGGCGCGCCCCCTGCCTCGTGGGCCCCCTGGTGCTCCACGGACGTCAACTCCAACTCTATATATTCACGTTCGGGGAGAAAAAAACCAGAGAGCAGGATTCATCGCGTTTTATGATACGGAGCCCCCGCCAAGCCCTAAACTCTCTCGGGAGGGCTGATCTGGAGTCCGTTCGGTGCTCCAGAGAGGGGAATCCATCGTCGTCGTCATCATCAACCTTCCTCCATCACCAATTTCATGATGTTCACCGCCGTGCGTGAGTAATTCCATCGTAGGCTTGCTGGACGGTGATGGGTTGTGTAACGCCCTTGATGCGGCTATATCTCCCACGTGTCGAAGCACGACTTAGAGGCATAACCGCATTGAAAGCAATGTCGCAAGTGAGGTAATCTTCACACAACCCATGTAATACATAAGGGAAAGAGATACATAGTTGGCTTACAGTCGCCACTTCACACAATACATAAATAAACATCCATCATCCAGATTACACTCGAGGTCCGACTACGGAACCAAAATAAAAGAAGACTACCCCAAATGCTACACAGATCCCCGATCGACCCAACTGGGCTCCACTACTGATCATCAGCAAAAGACACATAGTAACGACCACGTTCCTCGTCGAACTCCCACTTGAGCTCGGTTGCATCACCTGCACTGGCATCGTCGGCACCTGCAACTGTTTTGGTAGAATCTGTGAGTCATGGGGACTCAGCAATCTCACACACGCGAGATCAAGACTATTTAAGCTTATAGGAAGGACAGAGTTGTGAGGTGGAGCTGCTGCAAGCGACTAGCATATATGGTGGCTACATTCGCAAAAGAGAGCGAGAAGAGAAGCAAGGCACGGTCGTGAAGCTAGTAGCGATCAAGAAGTGATCCTGAACTACTTACGTCAAACATAACTCCAACACCGTGTTCACTTCCCGGACTCCGCCGAGAAGAGACCATCATGGTTACACACGCGGTTGATGTGTTTTAATCAAGGTCAACTTCGGGTTTTCTACAACCGGACATTAACAAATTCCCATCTGCCTCATAACCGCGGGCATGGCTTTCGAAAGATAATACCCTGCAAGGGTGTCCCAACTTAGCCCATTATAAGCTCTCACGGTCAACGAAGGATATTCCTTCTACCGGGAAGACCCGATCAGTCTCGGAATCCCGGACTACAAGACATTTCGACAGCAATAAAACAAGACCAGCAAAGCCGCCCGAATGTGCCAACAAATCCCGATAGGAGCTGCACATATCTCGCTCGTGGCACACGGATGAGCAGTACGTCGGCAACCGAGGATACCCCAAGTTGCCTCGTATGCACCGCAAGTGGCTCTAGTTTGGACCAACGCCGAGGGAGCATTGGCGAGGGGTTAAATAAAGATGACCCTCGGGCTCGCGAAAACCGGGGAAAAAAGGCTTAGGTGGCAAATGGTAAAACCAAAGTTGGGCCTTGCTGGAGGAGTCTTATTCAAACCGAACTGTAAAGGGGGTCCCATAAATCACCCAACCGTGTAAGGAACGCGAAATCAAGGAACATAACACCGGTATGAAGAAAACTAGGACAGCAAGAGTGGAACAAAACACCAGGCATAAGGCCGAGTCTTCCACCCTTTACCAAGTATATAGATGCATTAATTATAGCAGATATATTGTGATATCCCCAACAAGTAAACATGTTCCAACAAGGAACTACATATCCATGTTCCAACAAGGAACAAACTTCATCTTCACCTGCAACTAGCAACGCTATAAGAGGGGCTGAACAAAGCGGTAACATAGCCAATCAACGGTTTGCTAGGAAAGGATGGTTAGGGGCTCGACATGGCAATATGGGTGGCATGATAAGCAAGTGATAGGCATCGTAGCATAGGCATAGCAAAAGAGCGAGCTGTTGGGGAACGTAGCAGAAATTCAAAATTTTCCTACGTGTCACCAAGATCTATCTATGGAGAAACTAGCAACGAGGGAAGGAGAGTGCATCTACATACCCTTGTAGATCGCTAAGCGGAAGCGTTCATGAGAACGGGGTTGAAGGAGTCGACTGCCGTGATCCAAATCACCGGAGATCCTAGTGCCGAACGGACGGCACCTCCGCGCTCAACACACGTACAGCCGGTGACGCCTCCCACGCCTTGATCCAGCAAGGAGAGAGGAGAGGTTGAGGAAGACTCCATCCAGCAGCAGCACAACGGCGTGGTGGTGGTGGAGGAGCGTGGCACCGAGCAGGGCTTCGCCAAGCACCACGGGAGAGGAGGAGGAGGAGAGGCAGGGCTGCACCAAGAGGGAGAAGTTCTCATGTGTATGGCAGCCCAAAACCTCAAGTATATATAGGGGGGAAGGGGGGCTGCGCCCCCTTTAGGGTTTCCCACCCCAAGGGGTGCGGCCAGCCCTAGATGGGACTTGGGGGGGGCGGCCAAGAGGGGGAGAGAGGGGAGGCGCACTGGGTGGGCCTTAGGCCCATCTGCCCTAGGGTTTGCCCCTCCCACTCTCCCTTGCGCTTGGGCCCCTTGTGGGGCGCACCAGCCCACCCGGGCTGGTTCCTCCCACACTTGGCCCATGCAGCCCTTCGGGTTAGTGGCCCCACTTGGTGGACCCCGGACCCTCCCGATGGTCCGATGCGACGTTACGGAAAAACCCAAACTTTTCCGGTGAACAAAACAGGACTTCCCATATATAAATCTTTACCTCCGGACCATTCCGAACTCCTCGTGACGTCCAGGATCTCATCCGGACTCAACAACATTCGTTAACCACATACAAACTTCCTTTATAACCCTAGCGTCATCGAACCTTAAGTGTGTAGACCCTACGGGTTCGGGAGACATGTAGACATGACCGAGACGTTCTCCGGTCAATAACCAACAACGGGATCTAGATACCCATGTTGGCTCCCACATGTTCCACGATGATCTCATCGGATGAACCACGATGTCAAGGACTCAATCGATCCCGTATACAATTCCCTTTGTCTAACGGTATTGTACTTGCCCGAGATTCGATCGTTGGTATCCCGATACCTTGTTCAATCTCGTTTCCGGCAAGTCTCTTTACTCGTTCCGTAACACATCATCCCGTGATCAACCCCTTGGTCACATTGTGCACATTATGATGATGTCCTACCGAGTGGGCCCAGAGATACCTCTCCGCTTACACGGAGTGACAAATCCTATCTCGATTCGTGCCAACCAAATGACACTTTCGAGATACCAGTAGTGCACCTTTATAGTCACCCGATTACGCCAGGACGCTTGGTACACCCAAAGCATTCCTATAGTATCCGGAGTTGCACAATCTCATGGTCTAAGGAAATGATACTTGACATTAGAAAAGCTTCAGCATACGAACTACGATCTTTGTGCTAGGCTTAGGATTGGGTCTTGTCCATCACATCATTCTCCTAATGATGTGATCCGTTATCAATGACATCCAATGTCCATGGTCGTGAAACCGTAACCATCTATTGATTAACGAGCTAGTCAACTAGAGGCTTACTAGGGACATGGTGTTGTCTATGTACCCACACATGTATCTGAGTTTCCTATCAATACAATTATAGCATGGATAATAAACGATTATCATAAACAAGGAAATATAATAATAACTAATTTATTATTGCCTCTAGGGCATATTTCCAACACGAGCACTTGCACTAGAGTCAATAATCTAGTTCACATCGTCATGTGATTAACACTGATAGGTCACATCGCCATGTGACCAACATCCAAAGAGTTTACTAGTGTCTGTAAACTAGTTCACATCATCATGTGATTAAGACTCAATGAGTTCTGAGGTTTGATCATGTTTTTCTTGTGAGAGAGGTTTTAGTCAACGGGTCTGAACCTTTCAGATCCGTGTGTGCTTTGCAAATTTCTATGTCATATTGTAAATGCTGCTTCCACGCTCCACTTGAAGCTTATTCCAAATGGTTGCTCCACTATACGTATCCGGTTTGCTACTCAGAGTCACTCGGATAGGTGTTAAAGCTTGCATCGACGTAACCCTTTACGCCGAACTCTTTATCACCTCCATAATCGAGAAACATGTCCTTATTCCTCTAAGGATAATTTTGACCGCTATCTGGTGATCCACTCCTTGATCACCTTTGTACTCTCTTGCCGATATGTAGCAAGGCACACATCAAAAGGTACACAGCCTAGCATACCGTAGAGCCTACGTCTATAGCATAGGGACGACCTTCGTCCTTTCTCTCTTTCTGCCGTGGTCGAGCTTTAAGTCTTAACTTCATACCTTACAACTCAGCAAAGAACTCCTTCTTTGATGATCCATCTTGAACACCTTCAAGATCATGTCAAGGTATATGCTCATTTGAAAGTATTATTAAGCATTTTTATCTATCCTTATAGATCTCGATGCTCAATGTTCAAGTAGCTTAATCCAGGTTTTCTATTGAAAACATCTTTCAAATAACCCTATATGCTTTCCAGAAATTCTACATCATTTCGATCATCAATATGTCAACAACATATACTCATCGAAATTTATAGTGCTCCCACTCACTTCTTTGGAAATACAAGTTTCTCATAAACTGTATAAACCCAAAATCTTTGATCATCTCATCAAAGCGCACATTCCAACTCCGAGATACTTACTCCAGTCCTTAGAAGGATCATTGGAGCCAAGATAACTTTTAGCATCCTTAGGATCGACAAAAACTTTCTGATTGTATCACATACAACCTTTCCTTACGAAGACTGGTAAGGAAACTCGTTTTGACATCCATCTGCCAGATTTCATAAATGCAGCTTATGCTAACATGATTCCGACGGACTTAAGCATCGCTACGGATGAGAAAATCTCATCGTAGTCAACTCCTTGAACTTGTGAAAAACTCTTCGCCACAAGTCGAGCTTCATAGACGGTGACATTACCGTCCACGTCCGTCTTCTTCTTAAAGATCCATTTTTCTCAATGGCTTGCCGATCATCGGGTAAGTCCACCAAAGTCCATGCTTTGTTCTGATACATGGATCCTATCTCGGATTTCATGGCTTTTAACCATTTGTCGGAATGTGAGCCCACCATCGCTTCCCCATAGCTCGTAGGTTCATTGTTGTCTAGCAACATGACCTTCAAGACAGGATCATCGTACCACTCTAAAGCAGTCCGCATCCTTGTCACCCTACGAGGTACGGTAGTGACTTGATCCAAAACTTCATGATCACTATCATAAGCTTCGACTTCAATTGGTGTAGGTGCCACAGGAACAACTTCCTGTGCCCTGCTACACACTTGTTGAAGTGACGGTTCAATAACCTCATCAAGTCTCCACCATCCTCCCACTCAACTTTCCGAGACAAACTTTTCCTCGAGAAAGGACCCGATTCAAGAAACAATCCCTATTGCTTTCGGATCTGAATTAGGAGGTATACCCAACCGTTTTGGGTGTCCTATGAAGATGCATTTTATCCGCTTTGGGTTCGAGCTTATCAACCTGAAACTTTTTCACATAAGCGTCGCAGCCCCAAACCTTTAAGAAATGACAGCTTAGGTTTCTCTAAACCATAGTTCATACGGTGTCATCTCAACGGAATTACGTGGTGCCCTATTAAAGTGAGTGCGGTTGTCTCTAATGCCTAACCCATGAACGATAGTGGTAATTCGATAAGAGACATCATGGTACGCACCATATCCAATAGGGTGCAACTATGATGTTCGGACACACCATCACACTATGGTGTTACAGGCGGTATTAGTTGTGAAACAATTTCCACGGTGTCTTAATTGCGTGCCAAAGCTCGTAACTCAGATACTCATCTCTATGATCATATCATAGACATTTTATCCTCTTGTCACGATGATCTTCAACTTCACTTTGAAATTACTTGAACCATTCAATAATTCAGACTTGTGTTTCATCAAGTAAATATACTCAACATCTACTCGAATCATCTGTGAAATCAGAACATAACGATATTCACTGCATGCCTCAGCACTCATTGGACTGCACACATCAAAATGTGTTACTTCCAACAGGTTGCTACCTTGTTCCATCTTACTGAAACCGAGGCTTTTCAGTCATCCTGCCCATGTGGTTTGATTTTCATATCTCAAGTGATTCAAAATCAAGTGAGTCCAAACGATCCATCTACATGGAGTTTCTTCATGCGTATACACCAATAAACATGGTTTGCATGTCTCAAACTTTTCAAAAACGAGTGAGTCCAAAGATTCATCAACATGGAGCTTCTTCATGCGTTTTATACCAATATGACTTACATGGCAGTGCCACAAGTACGTGGTACTATCATTACTATCTTATATCTTTTGGCATGAAAATGTGTATCACTACGATCGAGATTCAATAAACCATTTATTTAGGTGCAAGACCATCGAAGGTATTATTCAAATAAATAGAGTAACCATTATTCTCCTTAAATGAATAACCGTATTGCGATAGACATAATCCAATCATGTCTATGCTCAACGCAAACACCAAATGATAATTATTCTGGTTTAATACTAATCTTGATGGTAGAGGGAGCGTGCGATGTTTGATCACATCAAAATTGGAAACACTTCCAACACATATCGTCAGCTCTCCTTTAGCTAGTCTCCATTTATTCCGTAGCCTTTTATTTCGAGTTACTAACACTTAGCATGGCCAAAGTGCAAAATATATCAGCGTCACAAACTTAGTGAAAATACTGAACATGGCAGAATCAGCATCAGGAAGCAATGTTCAGAGCAAGCAAACAGCATGCTACAGGAACTTATAATAGCAAAACAAGGCATGGCATGAATCTACTCAAAGCATAGAACAAAAGTCCCTTACTGACCATGAGCCAAAAGGGATCAGAAACATAATAACACCCATGTCAATATAGCAAGTTTCATAATGATTCAAAGAATGTGGCATGACAAAAACAGATAACAAGTAGGCATGTTTAAGAGCTCGATGCACTCACTACAGAGAATTTCATGATAAACTAAGCATACATCCATCAAGAAGCCATGTCATAGAAGCTACATATGGCAAGAATAACATCATAGCATACACGGATCAAGTACAACAACCTTGGCAAAATTGAATAACATGTAAACAATCTGCCAGGAAACATTTTATAGCAAAAGTAGAGCTTGATTGACTCAAGCTATGGCACTCCATAATTGCGAACAAGGGCATGAATGGATAGAGCATAATCATATGTTCAAAACATCCTTACTGAAGTATCTCAAAATAAGCATGGATCTCTCAGAGCATCAAGTTAACATGGCATAAAAATATCAAGAAAAAGGGGCTGAAATCAGCAACATCATGAAGCCTAGTTTGCATGCTTGTGCTACTCACCACAGAGATCACAAAAATACATGGCATACACCCCTGTAAAGATGGCATGGCATATTACAAAACACATGTAGGACTCAAGTTCATAGGGTGCACACATCAATCATGGCAAAAATGACAAAAGTGCATGTTCTGATAAGAATCTGAAACTAACATCACATAGCCCTCTTCCAACAGCATTTCGGGCATCAAGATGAGATCAAATGAAAATGATGCAACGAGATGAAATGATCTACTCTTCGAGACGAACAATTTGGTATGCTACACGCCCGAAACGAAGCCACAGGTGCAAAGTTATGGCATCATGAAAATGCAACAATATACTGACAGAATAAAAACTTGGAGGAAATCGGGGCTCGGGGGAAGTCAACCCTTCGTGATTTGGATCTCAGATCCGATCGAGGCCGAGGTGGCCGGCGGCGGCTCGCCGGATTTGGAGGATGGAGAGGCCGGCGCGGGCCGGGCCGGAGGCGGTGGTGGTGGCCGCGCCCCGGACGCTGGGAGGCGGCGAGGCGGCGACGGTGGCCGGCGCGATCAAGGCGGCGGGTGGGCGGCGGCGGGCGGCGGCCGGAGGCGGCGAGGCGGCGCCGGACACCAGCCGAGGCGCTGGGCGCGGGCGCGGCGGGAGCTGCGGCGTGGCGGCGGGCCGGAGGGTTTCCCAGGCCCTCGGGCCGGCGGCGGCGCGATGTGGGCGCGCCACGTGGCGCGCTTCGTTGGCGGGCGGCGGCGGGCGGACGTGTCCGCCCGAATCGGACACGCCCGGCGGCGAGAGAGGAGCGGGCTAGGGTTAGGGTAGGAATGATCCGGAATTGGAAATGGGGGTGTTTTATAGGTAGAAGGAGCTAGGAAGCTCCAAATGAGGTGTAGTTTTCGCCCACACGATCGTGATCCGACGACGGAGAGCATGGAAGTGACTTAGATGGGTTATTGGGCTGTTTTGAAGGGGTGTTTGGCTGCAACTTAAAAGAGGCCTTCGCGGATATGCGGATAACCGTTGGAGTCCCAAACGAGCTCCAAATGACCCGAAACTTGACAGGTGGTCTACCGGTGGTGTACCAAGGCCACTTGGCAAACCTCGGTCCATTCCGAGAAATTTTAGTACCCGCTCACGGAAAAACGTAAAAGGGGACACCGGGGGACATAGGAGTGCCGGATTGCAAAACGGACAACGGGGAAAATGCTCGGAAGCATGAGACGAACACGTATGCAAATGAGATGCACATGATGACATGATATGAAATGCATGACATGGACAAAATGCAAAACGGAAGACAAAACCCAACCACGGAGGGAATATCATATCACAATGCCGAAAATGGCAAGAGTTGGAGTTACAAATATGGAAAGTTACATCCGGGGTGTTACAACACTCCACCACTACAAGAGGATCTCGTCCCGAGATCTAGGACTGAAAGAACTCCGGATATTCGGAACGGAGGTGATCCTCGCGCTCCCAGGTGGCTTCTCGGTCGGAAAGGTGTGACCACTTCACTTTCAGGAATTTTATTGACTTGTTGCGAGTCTTGCGCTCGGTTTCTTCAAGAATAGCAACGGGGTGCTCATGATAAGAGAGATCTTCTTGGAGGTCAATTTCTTCGAAGTTGATAGTGCGCTCAGGAGTATTGAAGCACTTGCGAAGCTGTGACACGTGAAACACATCGCACGTTCGCGAAGTTGGACGAAGCTCGTTGATAGGCGAGATCGCCTCTTTGCCAATGATTTTGAAATGACCCACGATCTAGGGGCAAACTTCCCTTTGATACCGGGCGGCGAGTGCCTTTCATTGAGAGACGCGAGGTAGACATGGTCTCCGATTTCAAAAGCCACATCATGGTGCTTGTCATCATAATAGCTCTTCCGCGCGATTGCGCGGCTTTGAGATTCTCACGAATGACTTTGCACATTTCTTCGCTTCGTGATCAAGTCGCTGCCAAGAAGTTGGCGCTCACCTGTCTCGGACCAATTGAGAGGAGTACGGCACTTTCTGCCATAGAGAAATTCGAATGGGGCCTTGCCCGAACTCTCTTGGAAGCTGTTGTTGTAGGAGAACTCGGCATATGGAAGACAATCTTCCCATTTCATACCGAAGGAAATGACACAAGCCCTGAGCATATCTTCAAGGATTTGATTGACTCGCTCGACTTGGCCACTTGTTTGAGGATGGAAAGCTGTCCTGAAACGAATGTTGGTGCCCATGGCCTTCTGAAAAGAATCCCAAAACTTGGAGGTCAAGATGTTGCCACGGTCTGAAGAGATCACTTATGGAATGCCGTGCAAGGAGACAATCCTGGAGGTGTATAGTTCTGCCAACTGAGCTGTTGTGATAGATTCTTTGGTAGGAAGAAAATGAGCCACTTTAGTAAGCTTGTCAATGACAACGAAGATAGCATCATTTCCACGCTTGGACTTTGGAAATCCAGTCACGAAGTCCATTTCAATATGATCAAACTTCCATTCTGGAATAGCAAGAGGTTGGAGGAGACCAGCTGGTCGTTGGTGTTCTGCTTTCACTCTTCTGCAGACATCACACTCATTCACGAATTGAGCAATTTCTCGCTTCATTCGAGTCCACCAATATGACTGCTTGAGGTCATGGTACATCTTCGCACTTCCGGATGAATGGATAGAAGGGAGTTGTGTGCCTCGCTCATAATGACTTTACGAGATCACCCTTTGGAACCACAATCCGTCCTCAAGAAAAGAGTATCTTTGTCGCCAATGCGGAAGCACTTGTACTTGAAATGCCCTTGTTGATACCACGCTTGACCTTTTTCACCATGGTATCCAGGAGTTGAGCCTCACGAATCTGATCTTCCAAAGTAGGAGAGACTATGAGGTTGGCAAGAAAGCCTTGAGGAACAACTTGAAGATTCAGCTTGCGGAAAGCTTCACAAAGGTCCGGTTGGAAGGGCTTGAGGATTAAACTGCTGCAATAAGCCTTCCTGCTCAAAGCATCTGCAATCACATTGGCCTTGCCCGAAGTATACTCAATACTTGGGTTGTACTCTTGAATCATTTCGACCCATCGAGTTTGCACGAGGTTGAGGTTGGGTTGAGTGAAGATATACTTGAGACTCTTGTGATCGGTGAATATGTCCACTTTCCTTCCCAACAAGAGATGTCTCCAAGTTATCAATGCATGGACAACTGCCGCCAACTCAAGATCGTGAGTGGGTAGTTCTTTTCGTTGGGCTTCAACTGACGAGAGGTATAGGCCACAACTCTCTTCTCTTGCATTAACACAGCACCGAGACCTTGAAGAGAAGCATCACGAAAAACTTCGAATGGCCTAGATTCATCAGAGGAGTCAAGACAGAGCTGTGACGAGTTTCTCTTTGAGAGTGTTGAAAGCAACGCCACACTCGGAGACCGTATATACTTCACATGCTTCGGAGGAGGTTGGAAAGAGGCTTTGCAATCTTAGAGAAGTTCTCAATGAATCTTCGCAATAGCTTGCAAGACCAAGAAAATCTAAGTCGCTTGACATTCCGAGGAGGTTCCCAATTCACAACTGCAGACACCTTCTGGATTAACAGCGATGCCCTTGGCGGAGATGATATGACCAAGGTAAAGAACTTCATCAAGCCAAAATTCACATTTGGAAAACTTCGCATAGAATTGATGCTCTCTGAGCTTCTCTAGCACCAATCGCAAATGTTTGGCATGATCCTTCTTATTCTTGGAGAAGACCAAAATATCATCAAGATAGACCAAGACGAATTCATTGGTGTAGGGGTTGAAGATGAAGTTCATCATTCGAGAGAATGTTGGAGGAGCATTGACAAGGCCGAAAGACATGACAGTATATTCATAAGAACCAAAGCTTGTTCTGAATGCTGTCTTGGGAATATCTTGTTCACGAATGCGAATTTGATGATAACCCATACGAAGGTCAAGCTTGGAGAACACTTTAGCACCTTTGAGTTGCTCGAATAGCTCATTGATGTTGGGAAGTGGATACTTGTTCTTGATAGTCTTCTTATTCAATGGACGGTAATCGACGCAAAGTCGGTCCGTGCCATCCTTCTTCTGGACAAAAAGAACACCACAACCCCAAGGAGATGAACTCGGTCTGATCAAACCCAGACGCTCTTGTTCATCGAGCTGCTTCTTTAATTCCTTCAGCTCATTAGGTCCAAGCTTGTATGGACGCTTGCAAACGGGTTCAGTGCCAGGCTCAAGATCGATAACGAATTCAACTGGCCGGTGAGGAGGCATTCCTGGAAGCTCTTCTGGAAAGACATCTTGATACTCACAAATGACTGGAATCTGAGAGATAGCATCCAATTCGCCCTTCCCATTGAGAGAAAACAACCGAATGGTTTCATCACGAGCGGCATAGATGATCACATCATTAGAAGAGTGTGTCAATTGAATTTCCCTGGCAGCACAATAAAGCTGAGCTTTGTGCTGAGAAAGCCAGTCCATCCCGAGAATAAGATCAATATCCGAGTCACCAAGGACAATTGGTTTAGCCAGAAATCTATAGTCGCCCATCTTGATACCGACATTCGGAACCAAAACTCGAGAAGTCATTTGCTTACCCGGGGACACAATCTTCAACGGAATAGGAATATTTTCCGTCACAAACTCATGCTTGGCAACAAAAGGTCTCGAAATGAAAGAAAGCGATGCACCAGTATCAAATAAGACTTTTGCAGGAATATCATTAACTGAGAGATTACCCATTATCACATCAGTAGATTCCTCCGCTTGAGTTGCATTCATCATATTCACCTTGGCATGCTTTGGATTATGCTTGACCACTGCATTGCTGGAAGATCTCACAGGAGGAGGAGGCGGAAGGCGCCTTTGGTTGAAGCATTTGTTCGCGTAGTGACCTTTCTGCTGACATTTGTTGCAAGTCACCTCTGAGAGCGGACGGTGATAAGGAGCATTTGACCTTGGAGCTTGAGAATTTGACTTGTTCTCGATAGCTTGGGTTGGGTGGGTGGGAAGATCCACGACCACCGAGTTCTTCTCGCGATAAGGCTATCGGACGGAGGAGGTGGAAGGTAGAACTTCGCTGCTTAGCTGCCACTTGAGAGGAAGAAGAAGACTGAACTGCATTCCTGATTCTCTTCTTAGAAGCCTCACATTTGAGCTGGGCAGCTTCTTGCTTCAAAGCCATGTTGTAGAATTCATCATACTTTTCGGCTCAAAAGCACGAGAGCTAATTGCAGATCTTCTCCGAGACCACCTCTGAATTGATAGATCATACTCTTCTCATCGTGGACGCCTTGCTTAGCGAAGCGAGCGAGTTCTGAACTAGATATTGTATTGGTACACGTACATGTTGCCTTGCTTGAGATTGCGGAACTCCTCACGCTTGCTCTCAACAACACTTTTCGAATGTGGTGAGCTCAAGTCTCGGCGAACTCATCCTGTAATGACACGACCTCCTCTGGAATCTTTGTATTGCTGGTACCACTCAGCAGCTTGGTCCTTGAGTTGAAACGGCAAACTTGACAAAGTCCTCAGGTCCGACATTGCTACATTCAAAATGTTTGCAGATGTCCACAAGCCAATCGTCGGCGTCGTGGCCTCGGCTACGAAGTTGAAAGACTTCGCTGATTAGCGAGGAACCGATCGAGGGTAGCAAAGTGCGGCTGGTTGTTGCCTTGGCCTTGATTTCCTTGATTGCCTTGCCCTTGGGTACGCTCTTGCAAGAGTTGCAAAATCATCTCGAGCATTGGCATTGGTGGCTGCCATGATAGCTTGCCATGCCTCCGGAGGCGGAGGTGGAGGTGGAGGTTCGATCGACTCCCATCATTGCGCTCGGATTCGACGCTGCGTTGGAGCCATCCTCAAGAGGGTGACATCCGTTAGCACTTGATAGACAGATAGACAAATTGAATCAACGGATAGAAATTGCAACATATAGTCTTCACAATAAACATTCAACAAGGATGAACGAATGAATTCCAAAAGCTAACATCACACGCCCATTAAGGTGAGAAGCCACTTGATTAAGGGTTGATGAAAATAACAAGGTACGATCGAACAAATAAGTGGTAAGGATTACCCAATCGCAAACCAAATATCTCAAGGGAAGAAATGCTAAGAGCTACTTGAATCCCACCTATAAACTCCCAAACTTTCTGGTTATGCAATCTGTGTTGGGGATACAAAGGACACAAAATATATCACCCAAACTAACAATACCTAGATCCAAATTGTATCCATCCGTCAACACATAACCAAGAAACCTTCGAAATCGTGGTACCTCGACCTTCAAAAGCATCCGTTATACGAGTCATGGCAATACTCCCGAGCTCGCCCAAAGATCGGGTTATGGGGTTATCTCACCAACAACTGTACAAAAGAGTTTTCGATGTCGGCAAAACTCGTATTCCAGAATCGCAACGATAAAATTGTGACGACAACACCTCGGAGCTCAACTCCCGGACACCGCCACAACCCCTAAATGTCGAGGCACCAAGAACAATGTTCTCGCCACAAAACCATCGAACGATTCCAAGATACCCGCGTGATCCTAAAAATTTTTTAGTGAAATTTGAGGAGAGGAGAGTCAAAACTTCTACGCCAAGAGACCTCACCAGAGCGATTTAAGGACCGGGAGTAAAAATAATCCTACTCTCCGATATATATAATCCTAAGACTCAAAACATTTTTGTTCTAGACTCAACAACGCCAAAGAAAACAATCAAGAAGGGCTCCTAAGTCGGGATGGCTCGATTACTAACTTGTGACGCCTCGATGCGGCTATATCTCCCACGTGTCGAAGCACGACTTAGAGGAATAAACGCATTGAAAGCAATGTCGCAAGTGAGGTAATCTTCACACAACCCATGTAATACATAAGGGAAAGAGATACATAGTTGGCTTACAATGCCACTTCACACAATACATAAATAAACATCCATCATCCAGATTACACTCAAGGTCCGACTACGGAACCAAAATAAAAGAAGACTACCCCAAATGCTACACATCCCCGATCGACCCAACTGGGCTCCACTATCGATCATCGAAAAGACACATAGTAACGACCACGCCTCGTCGAACTCCCACTTGAGCTCGGTTGCGCCACCTGACCGCATCGCCGGCACTGCAACTGTTTTGGTAGAATCTGTGAGTCACGGGACTCAGCAATCTCACACCATGA
This sequence comes from Aegilops longissima, assembly GCA_021605205.1. Classification (NCBI taxonomy): domain Eukaryota; kingdom Viridiplantae; phylum Streptophyta; class Magnoliopsida; order Poales; family Poaceae; genus Aegilops; species Aegilops longissima. The sequence continues at coordinate 196,886,082 of CM038682.1, forward strand.
GATCAAGACTATTTAAGCTTATAGGAAGGACAGAGTTGTGAGGTGGAGCTGCTGCAAGCGACTAGCATATATGGTGGCTACATTCGCAAAAGAGAGCGAGAAGAGAAGCAAGGCACGGTCGTGAAGCTAGTAGCGATCAAGAAGTGATCCTGAACTACTTACGGCAAACATAACTCCAACACCGTGTTCACTTCCCGGACTCACCGAGAAGAGACCATCACGGTTACACACGCGTTGATGTGTTTTAATCAAGGTCAACTTCGGTTTTCTACAACCGACATTAACAAATTCCCATCTGCCTCATAACCGCGGCACGGCTTTCAAAGATAATACCTGCGCAGGTGTCCCAACTTAGCCCATTATAAGCTCTCACGGTCAACGAAGGATATTCCTTCTACCGAAGACCCGATCAGTCTCGAATCCCGGACTACAAGACATTTCGACAAAGAATAAAACAAGACCAGAAAGCCGCCCGAATGTGCCGACAAATCCCGATAGGAGCTGCACATATCTCGCTCTCGTGGCACACCGGATGAGCAGTACGACGGCAACCGAGGATACCCCAAGTTGCCTCGTATGCACCGCAAGTGGTTTAGTTTGGACCAACGCCGAGGAGCATTGGCCCGGGGTTAAATAAAGATGACCCTCGGGCTCGCGAAACCCGGGGAAAAAGGCTTAGGTGGCAAATGGTAAAACCAAAGTTGGGCCTTGCCGGAGGAGTCTTATTCAAAGCGAACTGTCAAGGGGTCCCATAAATCACCCAACCGTAAGGAACGCTAAATCAAGGAACATAACACCGTATGACGGAAACTAGGGCGGCAAGAGTGGAAGAAAACACCAGCATAAGGCCGAGTCTTCCACCCTTTACCAAGTATATAGATGCATTAATTATAGCAGATATATTGTGATATCCCCAACAAGTAAACATGTTCCAACAAGGAACAACATCTCCATGTTCCAACAAGGAACAAACTTCATCTTCACCTGCAACTAGCAACGCTATAAGAGGGGCTGAGCAAGCGGTAACATAGCCAATCAACGGTTTGCTAGGAAAGGATGGTTAGGGGCTCGACATGGCAATATGGGTGGCATGATAAGCAAGTGATAGGAATCGTAGCATAGGAAAAGAGCGAGAATCTAGCAAGCAAAGATAGAAGTGATTTCGAGGGTATGGTCATCTTGCCTGCAAGGTTCTCAGAGTTGTCGAAAGCTTGATCCTCGTAAGCGTTCTCAACAGGTTCCTCGTTCACGTACTCGTCTCCCGGCTCTACCCAAAGCAAGAACACAAACAAAGGAACCACAATAAATCACGGTGCAATGCACAAGCAACATGATGCAAAACATGGCATGATATGCGAGATGTGATATGCAATGCATATGCGTGCTCCAGAAGGAAAATGATGATCAAGGCATCAACTTGGCAAACCAAGTATGCCGCTGGAAAGGTGAGATGATTTCGGTTGAAATCGATATAAAGATCACCGGAATCGGATGCACGGTTTGCAAATGACAAGCAAAACAAAAATGACACAAATCTGCCATTAACAGCATGATGCCACTTAGCAAGCAACAAGAAATTAAGCTACTGCACCCAAACGTATCAACAAAGCATATGGCAGTGATCTAATCAAGATGCTTGACAAAAGATGAACACTGAGCTACGGCTACATCACATCATAACAGGTCCAAACAAGAATGGCAAAAGTGCAAAATATATCAGCTTCACAAACTTAGTGAAAATACTGAACATGGCAGAATCAGCATCAGGAAGCAATGTTCAGAGCAAGCAAACAGCATGCTACAGGAACTTATAATAGCAAAACAAGGCATGGCATGAATCTACTCAAAGCATAGAACAAAAGTCTCTTACTGACCATGAGCCAAAAGGGATCAGAAAACATAATAACACCCATGTCAATATAGCAAGTTCCGTTAACAGATTCAGCAACAGGGCATGACAAAAACAGATAACAAGTAGGCATGTTTAAGAGCTCAATGCACTCACTACAGAGAATTTCATGATAAACTAAGCATACATCCATCAAGAAGCCATGTCATAGAAGCTACATATGGCAAGAATAACATCATAGCATACACGGATCAAGTACAACAACCTTGGCAAAATTGAATAACATGTAAACAATCTGCCAGGAAACATTTTATAGCAAAAGTAGAGCTTGATTGACTCAAGCTATGGCACTCCATAATTGCAAACAAGGGCATGGATGGATAGAGCATAACCATATGTTCAAAACATCCTTACTGAAGTATCTCAAAATAAGCATGGATCTCTCTGTAGCATCAAGTTAACATGGCATAAAAATATCAGCAAAACAGAGGCTGAAATCAGCAACATCATGAAGCCTTGTTTGCATGCTTGTGCTAGTCACCACAGAGATCACAAAAATACATGGCATACACCCCTGTAAAAATGGCATGGCATATTACAAAACACATGTAGGACTCAAGTTCATAGGGTGCACACATCAATCATGGCAAAAATGACAAAAGTGCATGTTCTGATAAGAATCTGAAACTAACATCACATAGCCCTCTTCCAACAGCATTTCGGGCATCAATATGAGCTCAAATGAAAATGATGCAATGAGATGAAATGATCTACTCTTTGAGACGAACAATTTGGTATGCTACACGCCCGAAACGAAGCCATGGGTGCAAAGTTATGGCATGATGAAAATGCAACAATATACTGACAGAATAAAAACTTAGAGGAAATCGGGGCTCGGGGGAAAGTCAACCTTCGTGATTTGGATCTCAGATCCGATCGAGGCCGAGGTGGACGGCGGCTCGCCGGATTTGAGGGCGGAGAGGCAGCGCGGGCCGGGCCGAGGCGGCGGGTGGCTTGCAAGGCCCCGACGCTGAGGAGGCGGCGAGGCGGCGACGGGGCGAGGCGGCCGGAGGCGGCGAGGCGGGCGGCGGACGCCATGAGGCGCTGGGACGCTGGGCGCGGCTGGGGCGGCGGGGCGGGCGCGCTGGTCGGGAGGGTTTCAGCAGGTTCTCAAGGGCCGGCGACGGCGGCGATGTGGGCGCGCCACGTGGCGCGCCTTGGCTGGTCGGGCGGCGGCGGGCGGACGTGTCCGTCCCGAATCGGACACGTCCGGCGGCGGGGAGAGGAGCGGGGCTAGGGTTAGGGGTAGGAATGATCCGGGAATTGGAAATGGGGGGTGTTTTTATAGGTAGAAGGAGCTAGGAAGCTCCAAATGAGGTGTAGTTTTCGCCCACACGATCGTGATCCGACGACGGAGAGCATGGAAGTGACTTAGATGGGTTATTGGGCTGTTTTGAAGGGGTGTTCGGCTGCAACTTAAAAGAGGCCTTCGCGGATATGCGGATAACCGTTGGAGTCCCAAACGAGCTCCAAATGACCCGAAACTTGACAGGTGGTCTACCGGTGGTGTACCAAGGCCACTTGGCAAACCTCGGTCCATTCCAAGAAAGTTTAGTACCCGCTCACGGAAAAACGTAAAAGGGGACGCCGGGGGACATAGGAGTGCCGGATTGCAAAACGGACAACGGGGAAAATGCTCGGAAGCATGAGACGAACACGTATGCAAATGAGATGCACATGATGACATGATATGAAATGCATGACATGGACAAAATGCAAAACGAAAGACAAAAACCCAACCACGGAGGGAATATCATATCACAATGCCGAAAATGGCAAGAGTTGGAGTTACAAATATGGAAAGTTACATCCGGGGTGTTACAGGTTGGATGAGATTTATCATGTAATCGAGTTAGTTTAGTTAGGGTTTGATCCCTAGTATCCACTATGTTCTGAGATTGATGTTGCTATGACTTTGCTATGCTTAATGCTTGTCAGTAGGGCCCGAGTGCCATGAATTCATATCGGAACCAATTATGTTTTCATGAATATATGTGAGTTCTTGATCCTATCTTGCAAGACAATAGTCACCTATTATGTGTTATGATCCGGTAACCCCGAAGTGACAATAATCGGGACCACTTCCGGTGATAACCGTAGTTTGAGGAGTTCATGTATTCACTAAGTGTTAATGCTTTGATCCGGTACTCTATTAAAAGGAGGCCTTAATATCCCTTAGTTTCCAATAAGACCCCGCTGCCACGGGAGGGTAGGACAAAAGATGACATGCAAGTTCTTTTCTATAAGCACGTATGACTATATTCGAAATACATGCCTACTTATATTGACGAATTGGAGCTAGTTTTGTGTCACCCTATGTTATAACTATTGCATGAGGAATCGCATCCGACATAATTACCCATCACTGATCCAATTCCTACGAGCTTTTCACATATTGATCTCGGCTTAGTTACTTTACCGTTGCCACTGTTACAATTACTACAAAACTGCTACTGTTACTTTTGCCATTGTTACCGTTACTTCCATACTACTTCACTACTAAGCACTTTGCTGCAGATATTAAGTTTTCCAGGTGTGGTTGAATTGACAACTCAACTGCTAATACTTGAGAATATTCTTTGGCTCCCCTTGTGTTGAATCAATAAACTTGGGTTGAATACTCTACCCTCAAAAACTGTTGCGATCCACTATACTTGTGGGTTATCACTGATCATCGGGCAAGTCAACCAAAGTCCACACCTTGTTCTCATACATGGATCCCATCTCATATTTCATGGCCTCAAGCCATTTCGCGGAATCTGGGCTCATCATCGCTTCATCATAGATCGTAGGTTCGTCATGGTCAAGTAACATGACCTCCAGAACAGGATTACCGTACCGCTCTAGTGCGGATCTCACTCTGGTTGACCTACGAGGTTCCGTAGTAACTTGATCAGAAGTTTTATGATCATTATCATTAGCTTCCTCACTAATTGGTGTAGGAATCATAGGAACCGATTTTTGTGATGAACTACTTTCCAATAAGGGAGCAGGTACGGTTACCTCATCAAGTTCTACTTTCCTCCCACTCACTTCTTTCGAGAGAAACTCCGTCTCTAGAAAGGATCCATTCTTAGCAACGAATATCTTGCCTTCGGATCTGTGATAGAGGGTGTACCCAACAGTCTCCTTTGGGTATCATATGAAGACACATTTCTCCGATTTGGGTTCGAGCTTATCAGGTTGAAGCTTTTTCACATAAGCATCGCAGCCCCAAGCTTTAAGAAAGATAACTTTGGTTTCTTGTCAAACCACAGTTCGTATGGTGTCATCTCAATGGATTTAGATGGTGCCCTATTTAACGTGAATGCAGCCGTCTCTAAAGCATAACCCCAAAACGATAGCGGTAAATCAGTAAGAGACATCATAGATCGCACCATATCTAATAAAGTGCGATTATGATGTTCGAACACACCATTACGCTGTGGTGTTCCGGGTGGCGTGAGCTACGAAACTATTCCGCGTTGTTTCAAATGAAGACCAAACTCATAACTCAAATATTCTCCTCCACGATCAGATCGTAGAAATTTTATTTTCTTGTTACGATGATTTTCCACTTCACTCTGAAATTCTTTGAACTTTTCAAACGTTTCAGATTTATGTTTCACCAAGTAGATATACCCATATTTGCTCAAATCATCTGTGAAGGTCAGAAAATATCGATACCCGCCGCGAGCCTAAACACTCATCGGACCGCATACATTAGTATGTATTATTTCCAACAAGTCTGTTTCTCGCTCCACTGTTCCATAGGACGGAGTTTTAGTCATATTGTCCATGAGGCATGGTTCGCAAGCATCAAGTGATTCCAAAAGCCCATCAGCATGGAGTTTCTTCATGCGCTTTACACCAATATGACGCAAACAGCAGTGCCACAAATAAGTTGCACTATCATTAATAAACTTATATCTTTTGGCTTCAATACTATGAGTATGTGTGTCACTACTATCAAGATTCAACAAAAATAGACCACTCATCAAGGGTTCATGACCATAAAAGATATTACTCATATAAATAGAACAACCATTATTCTCTGATTTAAATGAACAACCATCTCGCATCAAACAAGATCCAGATATAATGTTCATGCTTAACGCTGGCACCAAATAACAATTATTCAGGTCTAAAACTAATCCCGAAGGTAGATGTAGTGGTAGCGTGCCGACGGCGATCACATCGACTTTGGAACCATTTCCCACGCGCATCGTTACCTCGTCCTTAGATAATCTTCGCTTAATCCGTAGTCCCTGTTTCCAACTCAAGAAGTACCATCGGAGGCACCTGTAGAGCACATTTATAATCACCCAATTACGTTGTGACGTTTGGTAGCACACAAAGTGTTCCTCCCGTAATCGGGAGTTGCATAATCTCATAGTCATAGGAACATGTATAAGTTATGAAGAAAGCAATAGCAGTAAACTAAAACGATCAAGTGCTATGCTAATGGAATGGGTCAAGTCAATCACATCATTCTCCTAATGATGTGATCCCATTTATCAAATGACAACTCATGACTATGGCTAGGAAACTTAACCATCTTTGATTAACGAGCTAGTCAAGTAGAGGCATACTAGTGACACTCTGTTTGTCTATGTATTCACACATGTACTAAGTTTCCGGTTAATACAAATCTAACATGAATAATAAACATTTATTATGATATAAGGAAATATAAATAACAACTTTATTATTGCCTCTAGGGCATATTTCCTTCAATCAACGTCGCCCGTCCTTGCCTTCGCGCCGCCGCCGGCGAGCATCGGACCTCCGACCAGGTTGCCTCGCTGTCATCCCTTCCTTCAGTTTTTTCCGTCTATCCGACTCTTGCCGTGGGAGCGCCGTGCGTCACCATCATCGCGGGTCCTCAGCCGCCGGACCTCGCCGAGCGGAGCCCCTGCCGCTCCCGGATGTCCCTGCCTTTTGCCCGCTCGCCATCCTCGCCAGATCCGACGAGATCCGTCTGGAATCCTCGTTGGCGTCGCCCTCCCAACCGCACGAGTCTCCGCTCGCCACGGGATCTAGTTAGACAGTTGGAAACTCTATTTTCTGAAACAAAGCATGAATTGCAGAAACATGGACACAGAGAGGTTAATCTCGATCGTCTGATCAAGAATCGATTTGATGGACACGAAGGCAGCGGACACTCGCACGCAATCAGCTGGCTGAAGATAAGCTTTTCCCGGCGTGCTACGTGTCGCGAGCCGTCGGATTTACCGCATCACACAGCCGAACATGCCTCCATTGTGCAACACAGGTCTTGTTGCGGAATTATTTCTACAACACAGGTCTTGTTGTGGAATTATTTTTGCAACGCATGTCTTGTTGCGGACTTATTTCTGCAACATAGGTCATGTTGCGGATTTTTTTTGCAACATCAATTTTTTTGTATTTTTTTGCAACTGAGGTTTTGTTTAAAAAAAATGCAACTGAGGTCTTGTTGCAGAAAAATTTCGCAAGAGAAGTTTTGTTGTAAAATGTAGACACGTCATAGTGTATTGCAACAAAATCCGCGGGTTGATGGTAAGTGTTTCCCATGTATATTAGGCTAGGTCTGTACGATATTCTGTCATTCTTCGTTACAATGCACGGTCATATTTTGCTAGTTTATAACTAAATCAATTTTACTAAAGCACTTGATCACACATGTTCCCCTGAGGGAAAAAAAAGATCAAACATGCCCCTAAAAACAATAAATAACAGGTAGCCAAAACTAAGAGCACATGCCAACGTAAAAAAAGACTGCGAAACAGCTGAAATTTTTTCCGGAAAATTGGAGTTATGACGTGTTCCACGGAGCGATCTAGATGGACACGTATACGTATTGCCGAAGGCTATGTCGGCGAGGCGTATAGCCATCTGAAAGCGGCCAACCTAGATCGATCGCCGGCATCTCAACCGAGATCGAGAGCGAGTCCGGCCACTCCAGCCACCGCAGCGCACGATGGAGATCCACCACGCCGCCAACAAGGGGGGCGCGGACTGCATCAGCAAGCTCGACGACCGCGTGCTCGGCCACGTCCTCTCCTTCCTCCCGTCCGACGAGGCCGCACGCGCCGCCGCGCTCTCCACCCGGTGGCGCGACGCCTTCGCCGGCGTCCACACCCTCTCGCTGGAGGAGCGCCGGAGGGGCCCCCCATCCCCACCAACGAATACGACAACCGCCGCAGCCCCAGCCCCGGGTACCGCTGGCCCAGGGAGCTTGACGACCCGCCGTCGCGCTTCGGCGCCACCATCACCGCCGCCATCGTCGCCCGTCACCGCCGCCGGCCGGACACCGATGCGCCGCCGCTGCGCGCGCTCCGCGTCGCCTTGGACGCCTACAGGTGCAGTGACTCTGTTGCCGTTGACCAATGGGTCTCCTACGCGCTGAAGCAGGCCGGCCCCGCCGCCCGCGCTCGATCTCTACCTCCGCCTCAAGCGCCTGCCCACCGACTGCTGCCGCGCCTACCCAACTAGCCCGTATGTCCCAGCTGGCCGTGGTGGAGCTAGGGTTGCCAGTACCCAGGAACAGAAGGAGGATCACACCGTTGACGGCGACGAGAAAGATGGTGATTTCCCCGCCGGTGACGACGACGACGACGACATCGTCTCATCCGTGGACAAGTATTCTCCGTGGGTACCCCTGCCAGCTAGATTACAGCGTTCCGGGGGGTCTCTTCTCCTGCACCGCTCTGCGATCGCTCCGCATCGGGCCCTGCAGGCTCTCCCCGCCGTCGTCCATCAGCCTGCCGTCCCTGGAGGAGCTGCTCCTCAGCCGCGTCTCCGACGGCGAGGGGGTGCAGAGGCTCGTCTTCGCATGCCCACGCCTCGTCGACCTCACGCTCGAGGCCTGCGACACGGTGACGGCGCTCTCCATCTTCGACGTGAGCCTCCGCAGGCTCGCTCTTCGCTGCTGCCACAACCTGGCTGGCGTCACCGTTGACGGGTCGGAGCCTGCGTTTTGGATTTCGGTTTTTGATTTTTCTCGGCCCAGAACGAGATGGCCGAAATTCGGCCATTTCAAAAATTTCGGAAAAATCTCGGACGAAATTGTATAACCAAAATTTGAATTTGGACAAAATTTGATGAAAATTTAAATGAATTTGACCAAAAAATTGAAATTAAGCGAAAGTAGTGCAACATAATTATCAGGAATAGAAAATAAAGTGTTTGGCACCGGGGATTAAAACTCAGCATAAAAGGAATAGCAATCCAACATAACAGTCGCAGATTAGTTCAAAACCTGACATTCCACACAAACATCTTTCAGAAAAAAGACATGCAGACTGCCGTGGAGTACCATACCGCAGTCTTCAAGAACCAAAGGGAAAGGAAAAAGATTGGTAATCGCATCGACCATCGAACGAATCTGAGAGGCTGCAGGCCATACAGTTGGGGAGGAGTTGTCGACAGCTTTAGCAGCACCGGCAGAGATCAACGGCAGGATGGCGGAGGCGCGGACGATGCAGGACCGGGAGGCGTGAGCTAGGAGGCCGATGGCGACAGGTGGGGGACGCGCGTCTGCTGCTGTGCCCTGTGGGCAGAGGCGCCGCCGCACAGCACGGGAGGAGCAAATAAGATGGGTTAGGGTTTGGGCGTTCGTTTCGGCTGATGCAGAGCGTAATGGATATCCTCCAGAAGCTGGGTTGGGCCAAAAGTATTCAAACTGGGCCAAAAAATTCGGCCGACAGAGGCTTTTACCGGGCCCAAGCGAGATGGCCGAATTTCGGCCGAAAATTGATTTTCTCGGCCGAAAATCAAAACCCAGCGGAGCTCAGCGTCTTCGAGATCACGTTCCTGACCTCATTCGGCGCCAAGGGCTGGTTCCTCGCCATGCCATCGCTCGCGTCGTGCACCGTTGACATGTGCGGCGGGGAGATCTCGTCGGAGGAGGAGCTCGACAGGCTCACGGCGTTCCTCCACCACTTTGCGTCCGCTAAGCGTCTGCGCCTCAGGTCCGCTCGCCTTGGCCCCGGAGTCGGCAGGAGCGCCCGCACGAAGCTCCCGACTTTCACGAAGCTCCGCCACCTCGAGCTGCGTGGGCACCTGCCGCACGACGATGACGGCGCCACCATCATCGGCACGACGGGCAGGATCCTCCGCCACGCCCCGAACCTGGAAGTGCTCTCGCTCGTCTTCGAGATGGGGACAACGGCTGCCGACGATGATGGGGCGGTCCGACGCGGCCGCTACCGCCACTGGAAGGAGGTGGAGCTCCTCGACGCGCACATTCTCAACTACAACCGGTATAATGTCCTCTTCGCGCCGAGTGTCGTGATTCCTTGCTTGGCGAACCGGCTGAGAGAGATCAACCTGGTGCATTACCAGGGCGGCAGGGTGCAGAGGACACTGGCCAAGTTCTTGCTCTGCAACGCGCCGGCCATTGACAAGCTGTGGTGCCAGTTCGCCGAGGGTCCGCTGTGGATGCAGACAGAATTGATGCGGGAGATGAAAGGATGGGTGCTGAACAAGAGAGCCAACACCGTGTTTCTATGATGTGTATGCGATCTACAACAAGCGTTTAGGAGCGGTTAAATCCCGATTCTAAATTTTCATTAGCCCATCTATTAGTAGTACAATATACAATAATACCGTACTATATATTTTTTGACATACGCATTAAATTTACACGACCATACATGTTAGTAAGTACTCCCTCCCGTCTAGATACATCCGTTTGATACATATCATTTTCATATGTCTAGGCTATCCGTAAACCCTCATATCCAGACCATATATATATGGCGAGGATACGAGGTGCCACGTAAGACACGGCCCACCTAGGATCATATTTTATATTTCTTTATTCTTTCTTTCTCTTCATCTCAATTAATCACATGCATGTGATCGTACATATAAGAAAGAAAATGGAGAGCATGGATGCATGCACGGACAAATATGGACTCAAAACGGTCATGTCCAGACACTGACCGGATGCGCTGTGGACGTTTGAAGGGATAATATGCCAAGTCCCGTTGTAGATGCCCTCATACATATAATCGGATAGAGGAAGAGGAGCTGGCTGCAGAGAAGAGTCGGGGCAAGGGGAAGGGTCAATAATGGCTATGTGGTTGCTGGCTTGCCGCGATGCTAAGCAACAAGGATGTTGACGGGCTTCTAGAAGGTTTTTGGCAGCGTTTGATCATGAGGATGGGATGAGATAGGCGCAAGGCCGCCATGGGATGGTTTGGGACATTAACAACGCTTGAAGAGCTCCGCTTCGCTGCGAGGGAGCCGAGGTGGGAGGTGCAGCACAACTGCAAGGGATGGCGATACCGTCATGGGGTCGGGACACGATAATGGGGACGGGCGAGAGGAGGAACATAGGAGACAACCTCGAGTCAAAACAGTGGTCACCGACCAGGGGTAACTGACATTGCGTGGTGACCACCCAAACTTCATGCCAACGGCCTAGGGTGTTCTGGCTACAGGAAGAGCTACAAAACTTGATAAGGTATGCTTCACTCATAAAAAAAAAAGGAGAAGCACAACAATGTGTTTGATATTTGGCAAGTTATCAAGGTCATTTTCCTTTACATTCTTCTTCCTAGGCAAAATATTTTGGGATAATGCACCATGTGTCAAATTCTGAGATTAAAGGGATCAATAATAGACAATACTCACAAGGTGCTATTCCAGAAAATGGAAGAGGTGCTCTGCTAAAAAAAATGAACTATACAACCTCAAGTCTTTGTGGATCTGGGCAATATATTACTAGGAGAAGGTCCATGAAAAATATGGGATTAGAAGGGTTGAGTTTTCGTAATATTTTTAATCCTTTAGTTTTAGAATATAAGGTGTATTAGATTTTTGAAAAGTCAAACCTCTTTAAGTTTGATCAAATTTACAGAAAAATATATCAATATCCATATTATAAAATCAGTATCATTAGATTCATCATGAAATGAAATTTTATATTTTATTTATTTAGTATTGTGGATTTCGATATTTTTGGCTTTGACTTGGTAAAAGTTAAAGAAGTTTGACTTTCCAAAAGACTAATACAACTTATATTTTGGAATCGAAGGAATATTTGGTTTGGTAACTTGGGAGATGATGAAGTGTGTTTTCGTTTATGTATAATTTCGTGTTTTGATGGGCTTTTCACGGTGTGACTCTGTGTTATCTGCTAGTCAACCCATATTTATGTGGGGACAGTTTCTGGTGGCTGCATGTACTATATCGATGCTACAGTATCACATGTTGCCGCTTCCTTTTTCTATGCGATGAGAGGGTGCCCGAGATTGCTATGTGTTTTATAGGCCGGTTGCTATTGTTGGGAAACGTAGTAATTTCAAAAATTTTCCTACGATCACGCAAGACCATGGTGATGGCATAGCAACGAGAGGGAGAGTGTCCGCCCACGCACTCGTGAGACCGAAAGCGAAGCGCTTATATTAACGCTGTTGATGTAGTCGACGCCTTCACGATCCGACCGATCCAAGCACCGCACTCGCACCTCCGAGTTCTTGGCACACGCTCAGCTCGATGACGATCCCCGAGCTCCGATCCAGCAAAGCGTCGGGAAGGAGTTCCACAAGACGACGGCGTGGACGATCTTGATGTTCTACCGTCGCAGGGCTTCGCCTAAGCACCGCTACAATATGACCGAGGTGGAATATGGTGGAGGGGGGGCACCGCACACGGCTAAGGAACGATCCGTAGATCAACTTGTGTGTTCTAGGGTGCCCCCCCCCCCGTATATAAAGGAGCAAGGGGAGGGCGGCCAGCCCTTGGGGCGCACCAGGAGGGGGGAGTCCTCCTCCTAGTAGAGTAGGACTCCCTTTCCTAGTCCTACTAGGAAGAGGGAAGGGAAGGAAAGAGAGGAGAGGAGAGGGAAGGGGGCTGCGCCCCTCCTAGTCCAATTCGGACTCCCCATGGAGGGGGGCGCACCACCTCTGGTGCAGCCCTCTCTCTCCCTCTTGGCCCAATAAGGCCCATAACTTCCCGGGGTTCCGTAACCCTCCGGCACTCCGTTTTCTCCGAAACTTCCGGAACCTTTCCGTGTCCGAATATAACCATCCAATATATCAATCTTTATGTCTCGACCATTTCGAGACTCCTCGTCATGTCCGTGATCACATCCGGGACTCCGAACTCCTTCGTACATCAAAATACATAAACTCATAATAACCGCTATTGAAACCTTAAGCGTGCATGGACCCTACGGTTCGAGAACTATGTAGACATGACCTAGAACTATTCTCGGTCAATAACCAATAGCGGAACCTGGATGCTCATATTGGTTCCTACATATTCTACGAAGATCTTTATCGGTCAAACCGCATAACAACATACGTTGTTCCCTTTGTCATCGGTATGTTACTTTCCGAGATTCGATCGTCGGTATCCAATACCTAGTTTAATCTCGCTACGGAAAGTCTCTTTACTCGCTCCGTAATACATCATCTCACAACTAACTCTTTAGTTGCAATGCTTGCAAGGCTTTATGTGATGTGTATTACCGAGAAGGCCTAGAGATACCTCTCCGACAATCGGAGTGACAAAACCTAATCTCAAATACGCCAACCCAACAAGTACCTTTGGAGACACCTGTAGTACTCCTTTATAATCACCCATTTACGCTGTGACGCTTTGGTAGTACCAAAGTGTTCCTCCGTAAACGGGAGTTGCATAATCTCATAGTTACAGGAACATGTATGGGTCATGAAGAAAGCATTAACATACTAAACGATCAAGTGTTAAGCTAACGGAATGGGTCATGTCAATCAGATCATTCAACTAATGATGTGTCCTTGTTAATCAAACAACAACTCCTTGTTCATGGTTAGGAAACATAACCATCTTTGATTAACAAGCTAGTCAAGTAGAGGCATACTAGTGACATACTGTTTGTCTATATATTCACACATGTATTATGTTTCCGGTTAATACAATTCTAGCATGAATAATAAACATTTATCATGATATAAGGAAATAAATAATAACTTTATTATTGCCTCTAGGGCATATTTCCTTCAGCTATCGGTTGATTTGAAAAGTTGTTGACCCGGTCAAAATGCGAACCAAATCCAAAATTGAGCAATTGAATGGAATGGGAGAGCCCCCAAATTAGGAAGCACAGTGAATCAGAACAATTGAATAAGTGAGCTTCTTGAGAAATTGTTTTACCTAGTCAAAATCGGGTGACCCAATTCCAAATGAGACCTCAATTGAGTGTGAGGCCTTCAAAATTAGGGATCATAGTGTTATTAATAAATTTATCATGGCAATAGAATGGTAGTTGTTCGTATTGGGCATCAAAAGTGCATTTCTGACATGTGATACCGACATGCAATATCAGGCTTTTTGCTACTCACAGTTCATGGAAGCCTCTAGTTTTTTATTGGGTCAAGGCGCCAAGCTTAATGTTTATGGATCCATCTTGGATGGTGTTGGAGGGATATGTATGATCTTAAAGGATGCTTTTGGGGCATAATTTTGTTCGTGTAGGAACCTCTTCTCATGCAATGATGTGACCGAGTCTGAAATTCTGGCAATCAGAGAGGGTCCTTTGTTGGTTTTGCAATGGAGTGACCTCCCTACTGATGTGGAGTATGACTGCTTGGAGGCGGTTAATATGGTGAAAAGCTGAGAGCTCAACAGACCGCAGTACACCTTTCTTATTAGGGAGATCAAGGAGAGCATCTCTAAACATAGTTCTTGTATTACTCATATTTGTTGTACTTAGAATTCCTCTAGTCATCCATTGGCACATTTGGGTAGGTCTCAAGTCCGAACTATTGTATGGCTTGGGTTGGGTCCGGTGGTCGTTCTGAACATAGTCAAACGTGATTGTAGCCCTTGATTGAGTAATACAAGAATTATTTCACGAATAAGGACATTTCTACAAATTAGAAAATAATATTGTCCTAACTCAAAATGAAATTAATAAATTTACTTGGTGGGCAAAGATTGTTCCCACAGTTGCATGAATTTTTTTATGTAGGCAAAATCTCTCTAGATTTATAAGTCACGACGGTCATAACAAGAATATTGTGCGTGTGTGCGTGCGTGTGATGACATCCACATATTGCTAATTTGCAAGCTAAAATAACTTGCAAAACGATCTAATATTATGAGATGGAGGCGGTAGTCAATAATTAATGTGAAATATATTTTGCAAATTTTATGGATGCTAAAAATTATAATTACTAAGAACATTTATTATAATCATATGAAAATGTAAACTATTTTGGCTAAATTAGGTGCTAAACATATTGTTTGACCTAATACATGGTAATCAAATAACTAATGTCAAATCACCGTTTGAACATCAACTTTAACACACCGGGGCATTTCAGACTTTCATCGCCAGCAATCTATAGGCTCACCAACCTTGCCAAACAGAATATTGATCTTCTCAGCTTCTACCAACTTCAACTGCTTCTTTGCTTCCACAAGCTTCATCTAATTTTCATTCAGCCACAACCCAACCAAACGGCCTAAAATGTACACACGCACACGCACACGCACACGCACACGCACACGCACACGCACATATATAATTTATCTACTAAAATTAATAGAAGTATTTAGTGATCGTGTTTTGGACAAGGCTTGGCACCAAAAACAAACTGTTGCTATTCTGAGCTTCATATTTGCACCCTGATTTTTTGAATACCAAATCTTGCGTTTGCAAGTACAAGTTGCTGATAAAATACAATTATTGCCAATATGGAGCTGAACTTGTTCAGGTGTCTTATAAGCATTATTACTGATGAGAAGTACTGCCCATTGTTTTAATTTTTCTCTTCGTATATAACAAGCTAAAACCCAAAGATTACGCAAGAATAACCCTCTCTTCCATGAAAAAAAAATGCAGCTAGCTCAAACCCAAAGATTGCACAAGAACACCTTACAGCAACGTATCATCATATGCATGATTTCGCCTCTCAAGGGGCAAGACTACGAAGCTCGTCCTCCTGTCATTGGCCGAGTTAGCAAGCCATCTTTCAATATTGCAGTTTATGTGATGGCGCATCTTCCCATTACCACCGTCAATTTGCATTTCTTCAAGAACCATGGCATTTTGGGCAAAGAATTTGATCAACTTTACTCCAAAGTTATTATGGGTCTTCTCTAGCCTGAATTGCAAGCCTACGCGTTTTAAGCTAGACTGCAAGCAGGGAAAAACATGCCCGCTTAACGTAGGGAGGTCGGATAAATGATCGTATGTATCACCATCGTCATCATCTTGTCCCACTGGCTCTGATCCGCGGTTCTCGAAAGCATGGATCGACTTGTCGAGATCGTGCTGACATTTCCTCTCCATGGGGCACGTCCCGGGGTGACAATGTGCGTCGTAATTGCTCCAAACGGTGGAAAGGTTGATCCGGAGGTGACGGAGCACGGGAAAACACAAGAGCAGGTTGGCGATCGCCATGGCTGCGGTCTTTCCCTTGCGACCGTGCATTCCTTCTATATCGAGGCACTCGAGGTTACGAAAGGAGCGGAGGAGCTTGGTCTTGCTTGCCGCGGTGACCACGGCGATGTGGTCAAGCGAGCTCACCCTCAGCTTCAGCTCCTTGGCATTGCTGAAGTTTCGAGCGAATCGCCAGAAGGTGACGAGGTCGCGGCGTGTATCCTCGTCGCTTCTACTGATACATTCACGGATAATGTGTG
>CM038682.1:196902842-196929124 GCA_021605205.1 Aegilops longissima
GGCCTGCCCGTGCCAAGTCCGTCGCATGCGAAGTGAGAGAGACCTGCCGGAGAACTCCCTTGTAGGTGAAGCGCCGCAGCCTCGGTGCATCGATCTCCACAGCGGCGGTGCTGGACCAGAATGGTCCCTTGGTCAAGTCACATCTATCCAGCACCAGCGCGGTGGCTGCGGGGCAGTGGATGCGGATGACGATCAGGTCTGTCGCGTTTGTTGCTGGTGAAGCAGTTTTTTCCAGGGACACCCATTTAGAAGGTTACCTGAAAATCAGATTGGTTTGACATCTTATAATAACACACCTCCTAATCCAATTCCACTAGCATCACATTTCAGTTGCAGAGGCTCAGCCGCAGCGACTCCAGCCGCGGGAACGTGACGCCGGCCGACGGCTCGAGGCCGCCGCAGCTGGTGAGGTCCACCACGCGGAGCGTCTCCGACGGCAGAGAGAGGAAGCTGAGCGGCTCGAAGTCTGTGTTGAGCCTCGTCCCCTGGAGGCGGGTCAAACGCATGAGGTGGCCGGAGCCGGAGTCTCCGCTGCTGATCCGCAGCTCCTCAACGTGGCGCGCCGCCGGGAGGGAGAGTAAGTCGGCGAGCACGTCGATGCGGCCACGGTTATTGTCCTGGTACAGGAACCTCCTGTTGCGGGCGGCCTCGACGACGCAGAAGCTGAGCCTTGTGACGGGGCTGCCGGCGGCGGCGGTGGCTTCAAGGGCCAACCTGGCTCCGGAGACGAAGGCATCGCGCCGGGAGAAGAAGCTGATGTCGTCCTCGCTCCTGACTTTGCAGCTGCTCTCGGGAACGGGAACGCGGGCCTCGAGGTTCACGGCGCCCGAGGAGCACCAGAGCCCGCGCCAACGCTTCGAGAGCGCGCTCGTGGACGCGGCCTCATTGACGGGGGCGAAGTGGAGGATGCGCCGGAGGAGGTCGTCGGGGAGAAGGGAGAGGTGATCGCCGCCCCACATCGTCGACGCCTGTGCGAGCTGCGAACCTGAGATCCGAAACGAACTCGATGCGATGGGAATTTTGTAACCTGCGGCAGATCACGGGGAACGCATATATATCATTTCTTTTTGAGGTGATGCGTTATATCAACTTTGACTCCAGAGTCGGTGCACTGAATTGGGTTGGGCTGGGCTGTGCCTTAATTGGGCTTTATTAATTCCTGACTTTGCTTTTGTATCTTTCCTTCTGTCCCACGTCCCGCGCTTCCCTCTCACGTTATTTTTTTGGTAAAACTTTGAAAACCGGACAGAGCGGCCGACGCCCTCGGCCCTCGCCAATCAATGGCATCAATCACGTATCAATTCAATCGTGCATCAATCACGCATTGAACAGGAGGAGCTCGCCCTCGCCGGCCGGCCGTCCGCCATCGAAGCCATCTCCTTCCCCGCACAGAATCATAACCGCCGCATCGTGCTTTTGGCTCCCGTAGCAGCCGTCGCCCGGATCGCGCCGTCCTCCTTCGCGCGGCCACCGCGGCCTCTTCTGCCGGATCGCGCCGTCTCCCGCTGTCGCCGTCTTCCACCATACTGAAGCGGCCGCCGCCACCTCGCCCCGTCCCATCTTCCAGCACCCGGCCGGATCAGTGCATGCAGACGTACTGAGCTCGATCTGCTGGTGAAGCTAGATGCTGTACGTAGTTTCCAAACGTCGGTGTTGCTGACGTTTGATTATTCCAATCCTGCCGCAATGGATTCTGCCAATCTTCTAAACTCTATTATTGCTTCACTTCTCTGCATGCCACAGGTACTAACAATTGTAATCTAGCTGCATTTCGTCACAAATTCAATGGCAGATCGCAGGCTGGGGCTGCCCAATCTGGCTCGTCAACTGGTGGGGATCTTACTGGAGGTCCAGAGGCCTAGCAGCTCGGTCCCTCACCGACAGAAGCTGGCTTACACGGCCGTTTCCCTCCTCATCTACCTTGTCGGCAGACAACTGCCAGTGTATGGGTATGGAGTCCGTTCTCCATCGGCTGCTGATCCTCAGTACTGGGTTGACATGCCCGACAGCAACTCCATCATGTCTGCCGGGATCATGCCCCTCGTTCTGTCCGAGATGTTGCTTCATTTCCTGCTGCGGTGTAAGGTTCTTAGGTTGAACAATCATGAGGACCGGATGCTCCTGTGAGTACTACTAATATAAGCCTTTGCTTCATTCAGTTCAGTCACAAATTCAAAAGCTGACAATTTGTGTAAGGATAATACAGTAGACTGACTTTAGTCTTTAAAGTTCAATTTTGGGGGTCTTGTTGATGCTTTTGTGACCAGATGGAGTATTCAGTTATATCTTTCTCGCATGCGGATTGATGTTCTGTTCACCATTTATTTATTTTTCTCCTTTTCTCCATATATAAGTCTAATAATTATATCAATTATTTCTCAGGAATCAGGTGCAGAAGTTTCTTGGGATAATTTTTGCCGCTTATTTCTCAATCTGCATGGTGCTAATTTCAACTATCTTGGGCAAAGTGAGCTTAGGGCAGTCAATTCTGATCGTGCTTCAGCATTTCTTTGGAAGTGTCATCGTCATTTATTTTGATGATCTCCTTAAAAAGGGATATGGGTTTCTTTCGAGTATCCCCTTGTTCGGTGCCACCGACATTTGGTAAGACCGAAATCCTAAAACTACGCTCCATTCCTTTTCTGTAGGGCATTATGAAGTAAGAAGTCGAAGTTTGATTGGCACTTCGTAAAATTTTATGCATGTTGAATGGACAAAAAGTTTAATCAATATATGCATTTTACACGGTGCTTTTAATGGGTTACTGATTTGGTGGCAGTAAAAAATATAGTGCAGTAGAAATTAACAGTTAAATGTATAAAAACTCCTGTAAATTAAACTTAGTGCTAAACAATGAGCAGATGCAATTCTTAATTAGGAAGAAAGAAGCTTCACTATTCTATTTCGCTTTCTGTATCAAGCCCATCAACATAAATGCATTGTTTGGCAGTCTTTTGAAATACTAAAATTTCAGAAAATACAACCTTCGAATATGCATATGTTTCATTGTTTGGATTAGCAATTTACATTAACACAAAATCGAGTCCATATCACAATTTATTGATTAGAATGGCGTAATGATCTAATAATATACGGGTAAGATAAACAAAGTTCACTTGTTGATCACCCAAGTCAAGGTTAGTTGAACATTTGATGGTTTTGATTGAAGGGACAAAAAGGTGTTTAAATGAAAGTTTGACTGATTGACTCCAGCACAATAACAGCTAGTCAGCTATGTTTAATTTTCCTTGTTGAAGGTTCTACAAATGTTAGCACTGAATGCACCGGCGGACTATATGCTTTTGCTCTAAAATTGATTCAACTGGAAAACAATGCTTCATGGTAGTGGTTTAAACCTTAGGCATTGTGATTTAAACCTTGACGGGTGGAGTCATACTGTCACGACTCCATCGCTCCAGCAAGATCTGGTCTTAATACACAATTAAGTCAGTTAGCCTAAGCAATAATACATACATGTGCTGTAGTTATGCTCAAAAAAAGTATTAACTCTATTTATCGGATTATATGTTTCATTTGTACAGTGCAAGTATTTTCGGGAAAGCTTTTAGCCCCGGAGAAGGAGCTGTGACTTCCTCCATTATTAGTGGAAACTACAAATATTCTTCGATGCATAAAGTGTTGGGCAGTCTAGACCTCCCGGACATGGCTACTATGCTCACCACGTGCGCCTTCTTTCTACTCGTCCTCAGCCTGCAAGGCTTCCATGTCATGTTGCCAGTGAGATCCAGTGAGGAGGCTAGCATGCAAATGAACTATGCCATCAAGCTTTCCTACTTCTCCTTTGCACCCCTACTCTTCCATGATGCATTGGCCATATTCCTATACTTCATCTCAGAGGTACCAGCCACATCACTATAGAATACTCTCAGTTGCCAAAACTATTAATATGTGGTTTTTGCATATGACTGCATGAAGCACATGCACATGGAATATTTGCCATGGATCAGCTCTATTTGCTTCCAAAATATATTTTTAATAAAGTGATTTTTTTACTAAACCTTGTGGCGTCAATATATTATTCTCGCTCTGGTTTTCAATTGATGACATTGGGACAACACTTTCAGTTCATTTTTTATCTAAAAATGTATCCTGACGCCATACTTAAAAATCAGAGGGAGCACTGAATTTGAGAAATGCCAAAAAGGAAAGTATATATACTATTTATTATATATACTATAACATTAATTATGGTGCTATTTCATACCGAGTAAATTTGGTGAAAATGCCAAACGGAAGTAATATGCTTTATGTCCTTTTGGAATACTATTGTGCAGTTGCTACGCGTGAAATTTGGTGAAAACAACAAGGTGGTCAATTTGCTGGGCAAGTGGAAGAAATCACAATGTTTTGGGCAAGCAGTTCCAGTCATTGGCTTAGCCTACGACATGACCACACCACCAACGTTAGTATGCACCCATATTCACTTTTTACTAAAAGAAAGCATTGTGGGTGATGAGCTCGTAAAATAGTCGGAACCAGTAGACTATATCCATTGATACTTTTGAATTGAAAGTTTTACTGACATGTAAAATGAGATTAATATTTCCTCCTGGAATTGAAGCAGCTTGGCTGACGTAGGAAGACACCCATTGCACACACTGGTTTGTGCGCTGTGGCAGCTTCTGGGGTGTGGCCTTGTGTCATTGTCCTTTTTCAGTGTTTGTTCACATTCAGAGTTGTACGTTGGCAGGTTGCTTGGGGTAAGTGAGTTGAATCTAAAATTATCAGGAGACTGGAGAGCAGTAATCTTACTTTCTTGTCTTCCTACAGGGGCGACGAAATGCAACAACTGCCCAGCCGGACTCTGTTCCTCTGCTGCTATGGAGGTGCTATGTTGGTAAGGCAGCGTTTCTTGTGGGACTCTGCATTGGTGCACTTAGGCTTCTGGCAGGCCTTGCCGGCGTGGTCGGCTCCGGCACCGGGATCATGCTCGCCGTCACTGTCTTGTACTCCTGCTTCGAAGAGACCAGCCTTGGAGGAAGGCCGGCTGGTGCCTTCGGTTTCTGAAAGTTTCAGTCTGGAGTTGGTTGGAGTTAATGTTGTTAGTGTTATAAGTTATACTAAAACGTTATTGGCGGTCCTTCTCATCATCATCACAGATAAGACAAGGATATAAGGTGTACATTCATAAATTCAAAATAATATAGATCAATAGTACCGCTCGCGTCGCTCCCTGGGGGGCGGCTCGGGCGACCTAGCCGCCGCCGCCTTCCCCTTTCCTCCTCGCTCCGCCCGCCACCGTCGGAGGAGGCCGACGGCAAAGCCCACTCGGCGGACGGCGGTGGCGGCGCACTGTCGCGCGCCGCAAGTCTTCGCCCGGACGAAGGCTCGATCCGCGGCGGCTGCGTCTGCCAGCGCGGGCAAGCGAGGCGGCGCCCCGGTTCGGGCGGCGGCGCTGTTTCCTCCTCTCCTCGCCGGGAGAGTGGGGCGGCGTTGAGGCTGGCCATCTTCGATCTGTGCGGCGATCTGGTGACGTCGGCGGCGTGCTCGTGGTTCGCCGTGAGGACGGCGAGCCGTGGCGTGCAGATCTGGAGGTTTTGCCCTCTCCTTCCATGCATCCTTCCCGTTCCCGGTCGGTTTGGATCTTGCCGGATCCACTTCCGTGTGTTCGGTGGAGCAGATCGGTGTCCGGGAAACCTTGGCTGCCTTAGGCTGACCGGCAGCGGCGACGCCGATTTTTGGCGCCGCTTTCCTCCTTGGGGCGTTCTTGAGGGCACCATCTCTCCTCTCCAACCCATGTCCGGTGAAAGCCCAAGATCCGGCGCGGATCGGCGTCGGCGGCGCCTTTGGCACCGTAACCTTGCTTTGAGGCGACGCCAAGGACATTGGGATCGGATGGAAGGGTCTGCAGTGAGGGTGGGGTGTGCTGCCTCCTTCGGTGGAGCGGTGTTTCGTTCTACATATTCTTGGCGACGGCTCTTGGCGGCATGGAGCAGCGGAGGCTTGGCGCCGATGTGTGGTGACGGACACGCGCAGGAGGTCGACGCTGTCTCAAGCGTCGTGGTGGCGTCGGCGGCAATGAGACCGGCAAGGCCGTTATAACAAGACAGCTCAAGATGGATATGTGGTAGGTGGTTGTGGCGGCCTCATACCCGTGGGCAGCCTGGTTGAGGAGCACGCCAGACTGGTGGGTGCCCATACCGGCAAAGCGCCCGTGTTGGGACCTCGTGTCTTAGATGTTAGGTCCGGCTGCGAGGTCTGTTTGGTATTAGGTCCACCATTAGCGCCCTTCATCGCTTAGATAGGAGTAGCGACAGAGGTTGCGAAGATGGTGGCTTTGGTCTTACTGTTGTACGACTTTGTAAGGTTTTGTGCTAATAATTAATAAAGTGGCCGTATGCATCGACCAGATGCAGAGGCCGGGGGTATTCCTCCTTTTCGAAGAAAAAAAAATATGATGTCATACTCTGATGCCAAACTAACCACGCGGAGCCAATCTTATCTTAGGTACTGATGTCATACTCTGATGTCAAACTAAATTTCCTTTCTGTTATGCTCGCCAATCCATATGATGTAGTCTGCTTTGGATAATTTCAGCCTGGCATTGTCATCCAATGCCTGCCCTACGGTGCTTCTTGGGAGTTTCAATAGTGATTGGATTTGGAAGAAATGTCAAGATATTTAGCTCTCCCGCAAACTATGCTTCTTGTGATGTTAGGCTATTTCAATTTCAGTTCTTTCTTGTTGGAGCACTTAAACTTGCACTAGTCCCAGATGGGCGCCTGGTCGCCTGTTTGTTTGGCCACGCCTTTGCATCTGAAGATTTAATTTGACTGGTTCGGCCATGTTATGCATCTGCAACTTTGGTGGTTTGGACATGGTAGTGTCAAAAACACTCTTATATTATGGGACTGAGGTCTGAGGGAGTAGCTTCCAATTTTATAAGAGGTGTACCCAACGTGACTACTACTCCAGAACTGTCCACTTGACCGTTCCATGTTGGTCGGCGTATCTGCCATATACTCCCTTCGTTCTTAATTATTTGTCTTTTTAGAGTTCAAACGGACTACCACATACGGATGTATATAGACATATTTTAGAGTGTAGATTCACTCATTTTGCTCCGTATATAGTCACTTGTTGAAATATCTAAAAAGACAAATATTTAAGAACGGAGGGAGTATATATGTACAGCAACCTCTCTTGGTGACTTACTGGACTGAACAGAATCGCTAAGAGCATCTCCAGCCGTTGGCCCCCCAGGGGGCGCCTAAAATCGCCGTCTGGGGTGACCCGGCGCAAAAAGTGGGTCTGAGGGCGAGTTGGCCCCCAGCCGCCGCCCCCAGGGCCGGTCCCAGGCATGAAAAAAAAAATTAGTCAAACCTGGGCTGAAACACGCCACTTTTCGGCAAACATGAGCTTTTATATTTGCAAATTTGGGCTAAAACACGCCATTACATATAAAAACTAGTCAAAAAAACTTGCTGAAGGCCGAGAAGTCGCCGTCGTCGCCGTCATCGTCGGCCTTCTCCTCCTTGACTCGGGCGCCCCTGCTGGACCCCTTCCCGGCTGGTGGCGGCGGCGGCGGCGCGTCGTTGTCGTCGTCGCTGTCGTCGATGATGACGACGCCGCCTTCGTCGCGGCCTCGGCGGCGCTGCGCGAAGCGCTCTAGGGCGGCGCGCTGGCGCTCCCTAGCCATCTTCAGGGAGTCTTGGCGTGCCCATTTAAGGGCCGCGTCGTCGTCGAGCTCGACTCGACCTCGCCGTGCTCCGCCTTCACCGGCTCCAGCAGCCCCGGCTCCGTCTTCACCGGAGCCAGCCCCGGCTCCGTCTTCACCGGTGCGAGATCCGGCTCCATCTTCGGCTTGATCTCTGCCGTGGGCTCGGCCTTGACGCCGTGGGCTCGGCCTTGACGCCGAGCAGCGATGGAGTGCCGGAGGAATGGAAGGAAGAACGCGACGAGGAAGAGGAGGAGGAGGAGCCGAACCTCCTCGGCGCCCATTGCCCGTCGCGTCGGCGGTGCGTCGGGGCGGCCGTCCTCGCCGGGGGGTACGCCAACGATGGGTTGTTGCCGCCCTTGAGGTGCGCCAGCACGCCGTCGAGGGTGCATCCGGGGACGCCCCACCAGAGGTGGCGCCCCTCGCTGTTCTTGGTGCCGCCGATCACCGGCGCCCCGTTGGTGGACGCCAGCCGTTGCTGCTGGCGGCGCTCGAAGTACGCCGCCCACGCCACGTTGTTGTCGGCGGGTACTGGGGAAGGGAGCGCTCGGCGTTGGTGAGGGAGGTGTGCGCGATCTCGACCTCGTCGGCGAAGCACGATGGCTTGGTGACGGCGTCGGGCAACGGGGGAATGGGCACGATGGCTTGAAGCACGACGGGCCGGGATGTTCGCCTGGAACAGGAGCCAGGACTCCTGTTCGCGGAGCGAACGGCGGCCGAAGCCGTTGGCCGCGGCCTCATCTCTGGGGAAATGCCCGGCCATCGGGGAGAGGGAGTGGCTGGGGAGAAGAGATCGGCGGGAGAGGGAGGGCTGGGGTGGCACTCCAACGCTGGCGAGCAAGACCATATATAGCCGAGGGAGGGGAGGCGTCGGCGCGCGTCGGCGCGCCGCCCCGTGACGCGCCGCCCGTGAGAGGAATCAATGGAAAAGCTGACCGGCGGCAGCCTTGCCATTGATTCCCCGCGGGAAACCGAGGCGTCGGGAAGACGAGGGGGCTGGTGTCGCTGACGAGGCTGCCACGCGGCGCTTTCGCGCCAAAAACGATTCGCCCGGCGCCCCCGAGCGCCCCCCAGCGCGCCGGGTTCGGGTTGGGTCCGCCGGCGCCAATTTCGGCCCGAGCCGGCGAAAAATGGACCCCTGGAGGCGCGACTGGGCCATTTTTGGCGCCGGCAGCCGAGAAGTCGCCTGGGGGGCCTTGTTGGGGACGCGGCTGGAGATGCTCTAACCTGTTGTTGCTACTGGTAGGAAAAGTTGATGTTCTCTATTTGTTATTGATTTAAGAGAAAATATGGTTTCTGTTGCTCTGATGTGGTAGTATTTCTAACAAACAGTGATAAAATCATTACCTTGCACATTGGCTTCCAACAATCAACATTGTATCTGTCATCACCGTATTGGGTGTCCAAGGTTTGGTATGCAAATGATCATTCTTGGACTATGCTTCTATATCTTGATCTGTTCTTTTTTTGGTATGGTTTGTTGATTGCTTTTGCCACATACGTTTTTATATGCAGTGTTTTGAGAAATGAGAAATTCTCTCGACAAAGGAGTTTGTGTATCTTATCTAGAAGATAGACAATCGCTACTATCCTGAGATAATTTTGTGTCGCACTGGATGTTCATTTTAGTATTTTAACATGGTGAAGCAATGATTCTAAACATGAAAAGTCCATTCATGTAGGCTCTACTTTCTTATTTTATTGGGATTCTAATCTATTTTGAAATTAATTTGCTTCCTTCAATCAACATAGGTTCCCAGTTTGAATTACCAGAGTATAGACCTCCTAAAGTAACTGATGCTAAAACTCATCCCGAGTATTTAAGTTTCTGTCTTAACCCTTGCCCATATCATTTGTTGAGATATATGCTTTTGCATGTAGCTTTACTATGTACGTTCTAAAACATTTTCACAATAATTGTGATTTCCACAGTGAGTTGTCAGAGTTTCTTGGTGGTTCATACACGTGTGGTGACGAGGGAGATAGTCTTGAATTAAACAAGGGGCCATGGGATGATTCCTGCCTCTATTTGGAAGGTATTTTCTGTGAACTGTAAACATGTAAACCCAGTCTCATTCGGTACTCGAATGATCCTGTCTTACATTATATTTCTTAGTTTGTAAAAGTATGCTATTACTGCAGTTATCACCATCGTTATTTCATACGTGGGTGGGTGACTGGATTTGGTAACTTATCGAACTATATCTGATGAATAATTTTAGCCTTACGCAATTTGCATCAGGTGTCTTCTTAATTACTCCATATCTTTCTTGGCTTTTAACTATATAGCTTTATTGGCATGGTCACACCTTAAGCATTTTATGTACATAATCCCCAAATCATTTCTCCAAGAAACATCCATTACCCTTGGATGTTCGGTTTATTTCGGCAAGGCCAAAGTCAAAATGATAGTGGTAGTCCATGGCCACATGGGAGCAATACATGGGAGCATTTCCTTGGTTGTATTTTGCTAGCATGTCATGTAATTGCTCACCAAACATAATACCAGGTAATTTGAAATAACTAAGAAGTTGCATGGTATCGTACTAAAATAAGAATAGTTGATGTAAAAGGAAATTTCGCCCTCAGTATGTGACTAAGAAATTTAACTTGCATGTGTAGATACTACAATTTTTTTAATTAACATTAACTTGACACTAGCTTTTGGGCATTGACCCCTCTTCAATGACAAGATGAAAGTTGTTAAAACTTAAAACACAAAACCGTGAATGAAAACAGCATCAGTTTCTTGTTTGTCATGCATAGACACAATATTTGCCTAACAAGGACAATGTTTTGGTGCTTATTCAAACAATGTGCTATCTTCTAGTTAGGTTTTTGTTTTTCATTGTTGTCGTAAAATTATCTTACATGTGCTTTTGAATGTTACGCATTCTACTAGATAATATAATCGTGCAGGTAGTATGCACTATGCAGTGCCTTTTCTTATAGTTGTACAGAGATATGAGGTTACACCGCGTCTGCTGGCAGGAGGTAGTATGACAGCACGTAAAACTCGATTCTGCCTTGTTTATCTATCTCCATGCTGCACGCCTTTAGTTTTAAACTCGACTCAACGCAAATTGTCAGACCTTGTGAGGTGCATTGATGATTTTTTATGATAACGAATCATATTAGTATGACATATATATTAGTTTGGCGTGTACTGTTTGCCTTAAGAAATGTGTGTCACACGGTTCCCTAGCTGGCCACCCCATGTAAAGAAAGTTGACATGTACTCCCTCCGTCCCATAATGTAAGACCTTTTTTGACACTATACTAGTGTAAAAAACGTCTTATATTATGGGACGGAAGAAGTATTAATTTAGAGCTAGACATCATGCACACACATATAAGTATAACTCCATTCTACCTTGTCTATCTATCTCCTCTGTGTTGCATGTCTTCAGTCTTAAACATGGCACAAATGATTCAGATAGTCAGACCTCTTGGTGTTTCTAGATGATTTTTCATGACAACAAATCAGATTGGTATCCGGTTTATATTAGTTTGGTGAATACTTTTTGCCTTAAGAATGTGCGCCACGCGGTTCACTAGCTGGTCGCCTCATATGAAGAAAGTTGACATGTATTAATTTAGAGTTGGTCGTCGTGAACGCACACATTAAACCCTTTAACAGTCGCGCAAATGGCGCACCCTCGCGACGTCCATGTTGGGCAGGAAGCACTGTCTCATTGGGGTGAACTGTTATGGGAGCCAATCGGGAAAGAGATTTGCGCCTGGCCAATCGGCTTCGTCAGAGCAGCTCCTGCTGTAGTGCGTCACCAGCTGGAAGGCGCCGGTTAGTTGTGCGCATGGGGTGTTGGAAGCGTCGTGCGCACCCGAGTTGAGTGCGTGCAGGTGGGCGCACCTCTGCCTCGTGCTGAGCGATGTCAGCGTGGGGTACCGCGGTTGTGTGCGTCTGACTGGACGCGGCTCGCTGACATGTGGCCCTGATTTAGAGTGGGGGCGGGTTGTCATTACAGGCGAACTGTTCTGGAAGGCTAATTGCGTGTTCTGAGAGGCCCGCACAGATAACGCCTCCCAGGGTAACAAGCGATTGATCCCTTCCTTCCCTTGGAAAGAAAAGCTCTCTCGTTTCCTCTCCCTCCGTCTCCGCCGCCACAACCCCTCGGCACGACCGAAGAAAGCGGTCTTTCAGCACCCGGGTGTCTGGACACCCTGCTATCTGGACCGTTTGTGCAGAACCCAGCTCGTTGAGATCTGTGCCAGGTCCTGAACCACCAACTTCATTAGCAGGCCTAGTGGAACATTAAGCGCCGGAGACTGTCGCTGCTAGGAGAGATGCAGCCGCATGAGCATAGAAAGAAGAGAGATTTTTATTCGCTGTACACTGTAGCAGATTGGCCCATTGAGCTGTAAAACAGTCCTGGGATGAAGTGACAGCCGGTAGGACCTACAATGCAGTGAGTGTGCTGCCACTGTGAGATTCTCTTCTCGGACACTATGTATAAAACCACGTGACCGCTAGATTAGCCATTTCACTTTTCATGCATACGTTGACAATTAGCCGTGCTAGTTTAGCTATTATGGCGTTTTAAAAAGAGGAAGAGGCGTGACTGTATACTAGGTACGAGAATCTTCCATCAGGCAGCATGTGAATTTAGTGCATGCTCTGATCTGTCTTGTCTTTTCAACAGTGGCCTGTGTCGTCTATGACCTGCTGCCTACCCTGTGCCCTACATCACCCTAGGAGTACTGATTAGCTTGGTCAAGTGGCCTGCTAAAGCAAGCTCCGGCTGCAAGTGCTCTGCAGTTCGTCAGGCCACCGCACGAATCTGAGCGGGCCTCAACGGACAGGATAAAAGGGAGTCGGGACTCCCGGGTGCTGTCACACCTTTTCCCACGACCGAATGAGCCCTTGATGAAGAGGGAGGACGAGGCCTTGGTGAAGAGGGCGGACCAGGCGTTCTTCATCGACACTGCGCCTCTGCTCCTGCAGCTTCGGGCTCGGCATGCTCTTCATCGACCGGTGAGCCCTCTCCTCTCCCCCTAGATTCCTTTTTTGCTTGTCCCTCTTCCTGGCGGAGTCTTTGCTCTTGCCGCTTTCTTTTCTTGGATGCATCTGAAAGCTTGCCGTGTGCGCGATGCAGTGGTCTGCTGGCCGTAGGTTTCACGTCCGAGTAAAATCTCCTAACTAAAAGGTTACACCTTCCTCTCTATTGTTTTAAATTTAGCCCTTTGGGTTAATACAAGTTGAGATCACTTATAACTATAGGCAGGGCAGCACTGATCTGTGATGTCGGATTCAAAGAGCCAGGTGGTGGCACAGCGGCGGCGGCAAGAAGAGGAGCTGCAGATCGTTCCTGAAGATTTTGTTGCCAAGACGGTACGCAAGAGCAACTGACCATTAATCAACATTATTACTTATTTTTTATGTTGATGAAACTTATGCCTGGTTGCATTTAAAAGAGAACTATTACATGTTTGTATTATTTGGTATCATTAATTTTATCAATGCAGAAACGAGTGTAAAAATTCCTGGTTGCAGTGTGAAAATGGGTATTTAAATGAGAAGAAAATCCTGTTGTTCTTCAGTTTCCCCTATGGGTTGTAATTCTGTGACTGTGAACACCCTTTCTTGAGACAGGGACGTGATGGGGGAAGTGGCAAAGACTCAGGAGGCCATTCAGTACGTCGACATGAATATTGAAAAATGATCTGAATTTGTTTGCATTTTTGCATTATCTAACTCTTTGGGGACTAATTGGAATATACAATTATTGTGTCTAATATTTCGACAAGTCAATCGCCGCGCTGCAGATGGAGCTAGCAGCATGGCGACCAGTCAGGTAGCTGTTGTTTCTTTCCCCCGTCTTGGATTCATTATTTGTTAGGAAATTTTGATTTGTTTTGATTTGGTAAGTGCTAATAATGATTTTGAATGTGAGATTAACAGCAAACAACATTTTATCTGGGCCCCTAATGGTTTCGTTTGTCTTCTTAGTTCTCACCCTTTTGTATCCATGATGCAGTATGGGAGGTTTAAACGGAAGATGGTTGTAGAAGATTTGAACAAAAGATGGAAGCACCTTATACTGAACACAACGATATGTGTTTTTCCCTTGCTCTATTTACATTATTGTTTGTTTATGTAGATAGTCATGCTCATTTTACCTCTGTTGTACCTTACAACTCCAATAGAGCCTTGGGAGGGGTTGAACAAACTTTTGATTGAAGTTTGGCCCAACTACATGGAACCGAAACTATCAAGGAAGTTCCAATCTACTGTCGAGGTGAGCTTCTGCCTGAAATTATATTTTATGCTTGGATGCAACTTAGTAGTTGGTAGTTCAAAAAGATTTCGCAAATAACATTAGATTGTACTATATGCATTTGATCCATGAAAGTTGATTATGTAGAATCAAATCATTTCAAAATTCCTTTTGATTCTGTTGATTTGAGGTAGAGGGTACACATGCTGCAGTGGACTTCATCGTCTTATCGGCATGCTCGCCTCGACAGTACACCTGCTGCAGCTCCGGTGAGATGCTGGAGCTCATGGCGGCGCTCACGGCGGTGTACCTCATATTGTACCTCGACTAACATATTGATCTTCTACTTCTTTTCTGATCAAACTGGGAATCATACTATTCTCTTTCTGTCCAGTAAGCCCCACTAATTATTAGGTCTCATTACTCTTTCTAGCCGACGTGGCATGTGAGAGCGGAGGATATAGGTTGCCACGAAATACCCAACCAATGCACTTGTCGATCGTTTTGCTCTTATTAGGTAGTCGTTTCAATGAAAGCATATCTGCCTCATGTTCATTTTTCAATTCACTTTCAATAGACAGTTTTCATTATCTGCTTTTTCTGGGAGTTGAAGCAAAGAATTAGTTCTGTTTCTTTATGTCGTGAATCTGAAGTGTTTCTTGCTAACTAAGAACCCTGCACAGCTAGATGATGCACTGTCGGTCCTAAATCCTTGGATATTGGGAAGTTTGAAGAAGCATGTGGTGTAGGTATGTTTTGGTAATCAATATATATTTATATGCTTCTGCAAATTATAAATCATGTATTCGCATTCACTATTTGTCCACTAAATACTTCTACCAGTGTGATTTGATAATCTGGTTGCTTGGATGCTAAAAGATTTTTTTTATGATAATACGTGGAAGGGCCAATGTTTTGTAATGGAGTAGCATCACTAATGCCCAACTGGACCTTTTTTTGGGTTGGGGGGGTCAAACTTTGTATTTATCAACTACTAGTGGATTGTCTTGCTTGTGAATCCATTGTACAGTGGACCTACGACATTGTACTATTATTGTTCTCCGAATGTTCTAAGTGTTTGGTGCTTGATAAATATCAAACTTCTTGGCCCTTTCAGAATTAATTTCAGTAGTCAACAGTGTAAGTGTTCTCAAAAAGAAGTCAGAGGACCAACCGATGGCCTAAAGTTATATATAATCAATTCATGTTCTCTATTACAATAACAATGTTTAAAGAAATAGTAATACTAGAGTTGGAAAGCATAATGCGCCTTGGATCATGTCTCATGCCTTTTTTTCTCATTGCCCAAACGCTGTTCGTTCTGCTATATGTCCCTTCTTTCAGTCATAAGGTTTACACATGTATTGATTTTACAAGATTAGATTCACAGGTTAGTTCTAATGGTGTGACACGTATTGTGTTTGTGGTCTTCCAATTTGCCTCTTTCTTCCAAGCATATGAAGGACTCATATCTTGACAACCTGAAAACTGGATGTACCTCATACAAAGGCTGCTCGGCAGTTGTGGCGCTCTTATATAGTAGAAAAATTGTTATTTGGTGAAAAGAAACATAGACTGTGCAGTAATAAAAATAAATACACTGATCTATTTCATTTCTTTTTCGAGAAAACGCAGGAGACTTTGCATTTCATTTCATTGAACAGGAAGACATCAGGCGTACAACCTCCAGAAAGGAGGGACACACACACACATACACGACCGTCCTCACCAAGCGACTACAACTAGGTGAGGAGGCGCCCTCAACTACATACACGCAACGACATTAGGCCTCGCCCAGCAGGGCAGCGTCACTACCATCACTACCGGACTCGCGGTCTATGCCTACGGCCAGGGGCCGTCGGCATAGGCCCCCTAGCCGTCGGCATAGATCTATGCCGACGGCTGCCGTCGGCATACCCCCGTCAGTGTAGATCACGTCAGCGTACTCCTGTCAGACCGTCGGCATAATAATGCCGTCGGCATAGGCGGCTATGCCGACGGCCCTGGCGCAGCCGTCGGCATAGATTAGCCGTCGGCGTAGTTTTCCGTCTGACGGCAACGGACGGCGCCGTCAAAACTGCTGGCGGTTCAGGGGGCGACACGTGGCCAAGATATGCCTACGGCAAAGCCGTCGGCATAGATATAAATCTATGCCGACGGCTTTGCCGTAGGCATATCTTGGCCACGTGTCGCTCCCTGGTTTAACCTGGCGGCAGGGCTATGCCTAGGGCAAAGCCGTCGGCATAGATTTATATCTATGCCGACGGCTTTGCCGTAGGCATAGCCCTGCCACGTGTCGCCTCCTGGTGGTCCTAGGCGTATCTATGCCGACGGCTTTGCGGTAGGCATAGTTTTTTTTTGTTTTTTATTTTTTTCCTGTTTTCTCTTTTCCAATTCATTTGATAACATTTCAAAACAGAATAATATGAAATATGACAGTTCATCAACATCATTTAAACATAGTCAAGTTTATCATCTAAAGATCATCACCGGCGAAAGTCCACGAACATAAGAATAGTGCAAGACATGAAACATCATAAAAGTTGAAACATGAAAGACATGGCACAACGGCCGCATACACCATCGACATCAAGCACCACCGAGTCCACCTCCGCCAAAACCACCACCACCACCGAGTCCACCTCCGCCAAAACCACCACCAAGTCCACCTCCGCCAAAACCGCCACCGCCAAGTCCTCCTCCGCCAAAACCGCCACCGCGACCACCATCACTCTGCCAGATCGGAGGATCGGGTCGACGGAGCAGAGTCGAGCCACCGTCCCCTACATGTTTGAAAGAAGTTTCTAACGGTAAA
The DNA here is from genome assembly GCA_021605205.1 of Aegilops longissima. Lineage (NCBI taxonomy): Eukaryota > Viridiplantae > Streptophyta > Magnoliopsida > Poales > Poaceae > Aegilops > Aegilops longissima. Next base: position 196,919,572 of record CM038682.1, read on the forward strand.
TATGACATGATAGTGTTGAATGAACGAGAACTAGTTTGTCATTAGTTAGGCAAATTTACTAACCGGAGTATCACCGCCTAGTGCCACCCATTCCTCGAACGTGGGAAGGTGTGGGGCGCCTCCGCAGTGGTGGTGGGGTCCAACTTGTGGTGGCTCCGTGCGGTTAGTCCAAGACGCCAAGATAGCACGGATGTTAGTTAAACAAGTCCACTTAGAAACAAGCCGTGATCAACATAGTCGGAAGGAATGAAAGTGCAAATTTGAGCTTGGTTTAAGAGGGCAAAACTAACCGCCATCGCTGATTTGCTGTAATCATCATTTGCCTTCACTGTTGGAAGTACTCCTCACCTCAATATGCCTATGCTCGAGAAAGGCCCGATATTCCTACAAAATTGAGGTTGTTTCTAAGTGGGCAAGTGATGAAAATAAACTAAGAAAGATAGAGACAAAGAAGATAAGGGAAGTACTTACAAGACGCTGGCGGACTAAGGGAGGCTGCGAATGCCCGTGCTCTCTAACGGGCTCGGGTTGGTAGCTCGAAGCCGTGTGTACGAGATCGACGGAGTGATCAAGCCATCAAAACACGGATACCGCCATGGGACTTACCTCGATGGCCACCACCGCCGTGTCGCTAATCGAGATCGGGCGACCTCGTGAACGGAACATCCGGATGCAACTTCGATAGTTCTGAGTGTAAGACTCTGTGTGTTGCTCGGTGTTGCCGTAGTATCGCTCTCGCCTCCTTGCGATCACTCCGCCATGGGCCGCCTTCCACGACTCCATGTCCGAGAGCGGCCTCGCAACTTGTCCTCCTGCAACGCCAAATGAAGTTAGGCATACATAAGAACATGACGGTAAAGAAGAACCAAAATGCATCTTTCATATAGATATACCTTCATGGCCTTGAAGCCCCAAAGTGGTTCCTGTTTTCTTGGCCGTGTCCGCCTTTTCCACGGTTAGCCGGGCCTTGATGCTCTTGGCAACAAACTCGATCGCCACCGACCCACCTATCCACCAAACACGCCCATCCGTCATGCCTTCCATAGCACCAACGAGGAACAACCTATGCAAATTTTGGAAGCACGACATGTGAGCACGAAACATATAGTTGACTCCTTGAAACAATGAAAAGTTAGTAATAGTTACCATCATGAACTGCTCCTCGCTCATGGTAATTTTGTCCTCTCGTGCTTGAGTTTTGGTCATCTTTTGTTGCGTAGATGTGGTAGTATTGTGAGACGGCAACCCAACGCACCTCAGATCGCAAATCGACGAGCTTTCTTCTTTGCGACGCAAGTAAGACCACGCCGGCTCGCCTTGTGCTCGCTAAGAACTCTATAGAGTTGCTGCAATCATGCATAAACCGAAGCAAACAAGGCATGAGTTGAGTGATTCAATGATAAACTATGAACGAAACTAAAGACAAGTGATTCAAAATGGAACTTACCCAAAATTTGGTGATCACGGCCTTAGCGGCCGTCCCAGTACTCAAGGTTGCAGCAAGCCTCGTAGTGGGCCCAGCTTGGGCCAAAACACGCAGCTGTGGGTCCCTGTCGTCACAAGCGAAATAGGCCAGCCAAAACTGCTTCAACAGATGTTGAGAAGGCTGCTCGGTTTGCGGCCCTTTCCGTGAAGGATCCATTCATCGCAAAAGAATCAAAGGGTTGCCATGTGTACAATAAAAAATGTTGTCATGTGTTGAAAGTATGATTGAGATGCACTTACTCTGTCCCCTCAAGAGTTCAATGAGCCACTTGTGCGCCTCGATAGAAGGTGGTGTAGGTACTCAAGGCATTACCACGCAGCCACCTGCGGAGCACCCAAAGGGCAAGTCACCCCACAACTCGGGTCAACCTCCACTCCACCCTCCTCGCCTCCTCGGCCTCCTCCTCCTCGGCCTCCTCCTCCTCGGCATCAGAATATACTCCTCCTCCTCAGACTCAGAAGCTGCATCAGCATAGGAGGGCATCGAAGAAGTGTGAAATGGGTAATAGGGAAGTGTGAAAAATTACTTTCTCCATGAACCACGCAACGAAATTTTTCCTTCCATCAGCACCCTTTCGGAGAAGAGCAAGTGCCTCCGCTTGAGGGAGGCAGCATCCCCGCCCACTCTTCCTCAACGAATCGACTACAATAAGAAAAGCGTATAAGAACTAGGCAAAGTGAACATAATGAATTGACTAAAAGAATGGTGCAAAGGTATTACCTCATCCACTCATCCTCAACTTCCTTGATGTTGTGCAAGATATAGAACATGACATCCTCCCACTCATCTCGTGGCATGACATAAGATGTCGAGCATCCAGCCCCGCCACCTTGCCCGTGAATAGAGGCAACTTGGGTTTATACTTGGGTTCTTCTCAGATTGTATCGAGACACCTTATTGTGCAACGTGGGAACATGGTCCGGATAGTAGGCTGTCCCGAGGTCTGCCACCTCCTCTAGGATAACTCCTCACTATGGAAGCTTCAATCTTAGCTTTGTTTCCACATTTCTCCTCGGATGCTTGTTCTGCCTCTCGGGCCGTCATAACGATATCGCACAGGCCCCCCAACAATACCTCGTTAAGGTGCAAAATGAGATGTGTCATCGGAGTAAAGAAGCTCAAGGGAAGATCTTCTCTAGCTTGCATATCAACTCCGGCGCCTTCTTATGCATTTCTTTTATCTTCTCAGACATACTTTTTAGCACAAAGCGTTCGAAGAAATGGCTTAACTCCGCAAGCACACGCCAGACACGCCGAACATAGCCCCAACCATCACCGCATAATCCGCTCAATCCATACATGATAGTCATGACTCTTGAGCCCGGCCACTCGCCTGCTGAAAGATTGACCCCTTACTTATATTCGACGATAACCATCGGTGAACTTCACGACGTGTTTCAGCCACTTGAATGCCTCCATCTTATGATCCTTTTAAGCACGAAGTCAAGATCCGCTTGAACCAAGATTTTCGATTGCTGTGGGAGGTTGCATGTGAAGACGTGGTCTATCACAAATATTCTGTTGATCGACTCTAGCATTAACATTATCCTTTGTCTTATCAGAATGTTGAGGATCGTGTTAAAGGGACTCTGCGACATTCTTTTCGTGTGCATCACGTCGATGTTGTATGGAAGTTTGAGGTCCTTAAAATAGGAAGCTGCGTGAAGGGGTAATGTGAGTCCAGCAGCGTCTCACCATATCCTTCAAAACATTTTTTTCCTTTACCTTTGCCTTTGCCTTTGCCTTTCCCTTCACAGCAGGCTTAAGAGCTTTGAGCTGAGCAAGCACATCCTCACCGAAAACGTTGAATCTCATTTACTTCATGGACAACTTTGCCTTTTGTGAAGTTCTTCTTGTCTTCCCTATCAGGATGGTCTGGAGGGAGGAATTGTCGATGCTGGTCAAAGGCAACATACTTGCCACCCTTCTTCATCCAAATGAAAATCAAGGCCTGCATGCACACCGGCAAGGCATCTTTCCACTTGTACACCATCCGCAGAAATGGGCATAGCCGGAAAGTCATGCATGCAACATCAGAGCCAAACTTTCATCAAGAAATTTTTCTGCAGATGCCGGTCGTATGTCAACCTCGGGAAGTACCAAGAATGGTGCAAATCATCCACCAACGGCTGCATAAACACACTCAAATTCTTCCCTGGATATTCAGGCCCCGGAATTATAAGCGACAGGAACATGGTCTTGCGTTGCATTATGGCACCGGGAGGGAGATTGAGCGGAATAACAAATATGGGCCAGCAGCTGTATGGATTAGACGACATACCATATGGATTGAACCCATCACCTGTTATAGCAATTCTGACATTCCCAGCCTCGGCTGCTTCCTCCGGGTACTTTATATCGAATGACTTCCATGCTTCACCTTCTAATGTATGTACAATTTTTTTTGGATTGTATCTTTTCCCTTCCTTGTGCCACTTCATCATTTTGGCAGACTCCTCGGTGATGAAAAGGCGCTGCAGTCTTTATAAAATCAAGATACCAAGAACCTTCACAGGATTTTAGCTGCCGCTCGACCATGCTTATCGACCACCTCAATATACCGAGAGGAACCGCACTTCCTCAAGAGTTGTCATCCGCATACTCATGCCTAAACAAAAGGCAATTCTTTGGACAAACATGTATTTTCTCATAGTCCATGGAGAGCGCCTTCATGATTTTCTTCGTCTGCATATGGTTTTCGGCAGTTCATGGCCCTCGGCAGGCTGTTAGCCCATACTCCCGTAAATGCTTCAAGCAACCTCGCTACATACCAGACTCAGCCTTCACCGCCATCAGCCATAGATGGCATCCAAAGATGAACAGCTTGGCACCCTCATAGAGAGGTTTCTTTGACGAGGCCAAGATTTCCGTGAAGGCCTTTATGGTTTCCTCCGGCTCCTCCGGTTCATTCGCTGAATGTGACGGAGGTGTCACCAGCAAAGAAAGACATCATCTAGCATGTCTCTAACCCCATCGTCCTCATAACCAGCGACGCGTTGTCGTATCACATCCTCTCTACCACGGTCCCGGCTGGGCAAAGTTTATCGGCATATTAAAGTTGGGCATAAATCCATGCGTGCGAAGGTGCTTAGTCATCTCACTCTTATCTCTGCGGATACGCTCTCACATCTCGCACACGGGCATTCGCACCATCCTCATTGACTACGGAATATCTCTTTCAAAACACATCAGTTTTCTCGACCCACTCTGTTGTTACTTGATTCCGACGGATAAACCCACTATACATCCACCGATTATCTGCCATCTCGCTTTATTGGAAGCCACACAACAAAATTAAGGATTCATTTAAATTACCAACATCAATATTTTATTTTTACAAGGTTGACGAGTAATCCACCTACATCTCTAATAGGTAACGATGGGTCCTAATCCCACTCGAGAATGTGTAGATTGAGTACGGTCCATGATCTACCCCATTCGAGACAAAATTTGGCAAGATTTTCTCGCTGTTCTCCAATACACGCCTCGCAAAATGCCGAGAGAATGTGCATCCGGAGAACAACAGGGAGGCGTGCCGAGACGTGTATTTGGAGAACAGCGGGGAGGTGCTGCCGAAATCCTGTCTCGGAACGGGGTAGAGCATGAACAACGTACCCAATCTACACATCCTCGGGCTGTCCGTGGAAAGCGCTGGACAATCCGAAAGAGCTGCGGTGATAAATATGCAATTGAATGCATATTTATCGATGCAACCCTTTCGGATGGGAGACCTAGGTTACACGACTTGATGTGAAAATTCAATCTAGTTACATGGAAAAAGTGGACGAGGTCATGGAATTGTTGCTCACCCTCCGATGTAGTCGATCAAAGGAGAGGGACGATCTGGACCAACACCTCCAACGCCGATTTATCACTCCACGAAGATGGAACACCACAAATCCTGTTAATTACACCGAGTGAAAAAATTAGGTCATCACATCACATTAAGCATTGATACTTTTAACTATGAAAAAAATCATGTTTCGTCAAGTGTCAAATTTTGTCCTTCAATTTTTTAGCAAGATCATCATGATTAAATAACCACCTCATATCATAATTTTGTCCGTTCAATTTTGTCAAGTGTCCAATTTTGTCCGGTTCAATTTCTGTCAAGTGTCCAATTTTGTCCGGTTCAATTTTTTCGACAAGATCATCATCATAAAAATAACCACTCATCTTATACCAATTTTGGAGCACAACTCAAATGACAAGATCATCATGATAAAAATCTAACATCCCACATCCAACATCTAACATTCATCTAACATCCAACATCCAACATCTAACATCTAACATCCATCTAACATCAACCATCCATCCATGCAACAGTAGCAAAAAAATGAAAAAAATGAAAAAAAAAGTTGCTCACCGAGAGGGGCGTGGCAGGGCCGCGGCGGTGGAGGGGGGTGGTGAGGCAGGGCGGTCGGGATGGGAGGGATGGGGCCGGCCGAGCCGCGACCGGCTGCAGCAGCAGCCTGGGGTCGGGGAGGCTGGGCGACGCTGGTCGGGAGAGGCCGGGCAGCAAGGGGTCGGGAGAAGGCAGGGCAGCGACTGCATGAGGTGGAGCGCGATCTGGGTGGACGGGCGGTCGACCAGACTCGAGGAGTCTGGTGGGGGAGGGGGAGTGGGAGGGGGAGGGCGGGTGAGGCGGGGAGGCCGTCTGGTGTGGGAGGGTGTGGGGAGGAGGCGGGCAGGGGCAGGGAGGGGCGGGGCGGCAGGTCGGGTGGGGGTGCGGCGGGTGGGTCAGGTCGGGCAGGTGGGGCGGCGCTACTGGTCGGGTGGGGTAGAAACAAACGAGTGGCTAGTCACTGGTCGCCCGAGTGGATAAGGGTTTTATGCCGACGGCTAAGCCGTCGGCATAGCTGAGGTCGCCACGTGGCACCTATGCCGACGGCTTAGCCGTAGGCATATTTTTTTTTCTTTTTTTCTTTTTTTTTCTTTTTTTTTTCTTTTTTTCATAGCTATATTTTTTTCATAGTTATTTTTTCTTTTTTTCCTTTTTTTACCACGTCATCGATCTTTTTATCATAGTTCCCTTATCCACTTCCCGGTCACCCCCTCCACTCGTTAGTTTTTTTCTTTTTTTTCATAGCTATATTTTATGTTTTCTTAAATATTATTATTTGACTAACTTACATATAGTACGTGTTAATAAGCATACATACATTATTTTTCGGTTCAGACATACAGCGGTGTGACCCGCCTCACGAAGCGGTGCCACCGCTTAGCCGCACTGAATGGGGAACAGCCGATCGGGACTTTGCTGTTTATATATATATATCGGATGACCTACCACAACCGGTGGTGTTGTGGCATGTCCAAGAGGCGGCACGATCTCCGGTATGTGGGGTTCCCCACACCTGACGCCCGCCGACACCTCGAGGGGGGAAAATGCCGAGTCGGTTCTACACGGAGTGGATTTAGTTGTGGGTTTGGCCCGGATGTTGCTCCCGGGTGTCTACCCACAGCTCTGTATGTATGAGGGCCCGCACGACGCCTCCGTGGCATTGCTACACCCCAGGCCCCGTCCCCGCCTAACCTCAGAGCGTTTGACCACGGATCTAGCCCTTTGACTTTGCACGGACGGGCTTTGACCAGTGGATCTCTCCACCCGGTTGTGTCGGGTCGGCCCATAGGAACACCGGAAGCAACATCCGGCCAAACCCACAGCCACATCCACTCCGTGTAGACCCGACGCGTCTGCTTACCCTCCAGGTGCCAAGCGCGCGCGCCGTCTGTGAGGGGGGCACACCCCGAGACGCTGCGTGCTTGGCGTTTGCAACCGCCTCAACACTTCCAGACTTGTGAGAGGCCGCCACGCAAGATTTGACGGTATGTTACCCCGAGGCCGCCCGCCACATCGTGAGACGTCGCGAAGAGCAATCCGCGAGGGGAAGTGTTCAGATACTTCTCCATCACAAAAATTATGAAAATTACCATCACCCCTATAGCACATGTGCCCACATTGTGTAAAAACTCATGATTTTATCGCGCCCAAGTATTTAATAATATTCACGCTGCATCGTTATCAGCAGAACGCCTACTACCGCTTTCATTGCCGTCCGTGAGGGGGGCCACAACCCGAGACGCGTGCGCCTCTTCGACATGCCACAACACCACCCCGCATGTATGAGGGCCCGTGACGATGCTCGGTGGCATTGCTACTTCCAGGCGCCTGGCCCCGCCTAACCTCAGAGCGCTTGACCACGGATCTAGCCTTTGACTTTGCACGGACGGGCTTTGACCAAAGGACCTGCCACCTCGGTTGTGTTAGGGTCGGCCCATAGGGACACCCGAGAGCAACATCCGGCCAAACCCACAGCTACATCCACTCTGTAGACCCGACGTCTGCTTCCCCAGGTGCGGGCGGCGGCGCCGTCTGTGAGGGGGGGGCACACCGAGACGCTGTGTTGGGCGCTTGCAACCGCCAACACTTCCAGACTTGTGAGAGGCCGCCACGCAAGATTTGACGGTATGTTACCCGGAGGCCGCCGCCACAACAGAGACGCGTCTGAAGAGCAATCCACGAGAGGGAAGTGTTCGATACTTCTCCATCACAAAAATTATGAAAATTACCATCACCCTATAGCACATGTGCCCACATTGTGTAAAAACTCATGATTTTATCGCTCCAAGTATTTAATAATATTCACGCTGCATCGTTATCACAGAACGCCTACTACCGCTTTCATTGCCGTCCGTGAGGGGGGCCACAACCCGAGACGCTGCCGCCTTCTTCGACATGCCACAACACCACCCCGCATGTATGAGGGCCCCAGACGATGCTCCGGTGGCATTACTACCCTGTGGGCCCTGGCCCCGCCTAACCTCAGAAGCGCTTGACCACGGATCTAGCCTTTGACTTTGCACGGACGGGCTTTGACCAAGGACCTGTCGACTTTGTTGTGTTAGGGTCGGCCCATAGGGACACCGAGAGCAACATCCGGCCAAACCCACAGCTACATCCACTCTGTAGACCCGACGTCTGCTTCCCTCCAGGTGCCGGGCGGCGGCGCCGTCTGTGAGGGGGGGGGGCACACCCGAGACGCGTGTTGGGCGCTTGCAACCGCCTCAACACTTCCAGACTTGTGAGAGGCCGCCACGCAAGATTTGACGGTATGTTACCCCGGAGGCCGCCGCCACATTGTAGACGTCGCGAAGAGCAATCCACAGAGAGGGAAGTGTTCGATACTTCTCCATCACAAAAATTATGAAAATTACCATCAGTCCTATAGCACATGTGCCCACGCTGTGTAAAAACTCATGATTTTATCGCGCCCAAGTATTTAATAATATTCACGCTGCATCGTTATCGCAGAACGCCTACTACCGCTTTATTGCCGTCCGTGAGGGGGGCCACAACCCGAGACGCGTGCGCCTCTTCGACATGCCACAACACCACCCCGCATGTATGAGGGCCCTGCACGATGCTCCGGTGGCATTGCTACCCCTGTAGGCCCCTGGCCCCACCTAACCTCAGAAGCGCTTGACCACGGATCTAGCCTTTGACTTTGCACGGACGGGCTTTGACCAAAGGACCTCTCCACCCGGTTGTGTTAGGGTCGGCCCATAGGGACACCCGAGAGCAACATCCGGCCAAACCCACAGCTACATCCACTCTGTAGACCCGACGCGTCTGCTTCTCTCTGTGCGGCGGCGGCGCCGTCTGTGAGGGGGGGGCACACCCGAGACGCGTGTTGGCGTTTGCAACCGCCTCAACACTTCCAGACTTGTGAGAGGCCGCCACGCAAGATTTGACGGTATGTTACCCCCGAGGTCACGCCACAACAGAGACGCGTGCGAAGAGCAATCCGTAGAGGGAAGTGTTCAGATACTTCTCCATCACAAAAATTATGAAAAATTACCATCACCCTATAGCACATGTGCCCACGCCAGTGTAAAAACTCATGATTTTATCGCGCCCAAGTATTTAATAATATTCACGCTGCATCGTTATCGCAGAACGCCTACTACCGCTTCATTGCCGTCCCGTGAGGGGGGGCCACAACCCGAGACACGTGCGCCTCTTCAGACATGCCACAACACCACCCCGCATGTATGAGGGCC